>JASCZW010000472.1:0-332095 GCA_034211315.2 Aedes japonicus
CTCCCCTACAGCCCTGAGGCCTGCAGTCGTACCGCCAATCAACCTGACTGACATGTCTGACCCCAGGTCTGATATGACTTTTTTTTGTTGCTCGCCAACCCTGACATTCTAGCCCGTATGTGCGCAAGAACTTACTCTTTTATGAAACTTGCCAAAGTCCATCAGTAATTGCGCGCGAACTTGGACGTAAAAAAAAACACAACGTGAATATTCATGCGTGTGCGCTTCCTCTTCACGTGGATCGTGGCTCGTCGACGTCGTCGTTGTTGTTAACCGGATCGTATCTCGACTTACATGATCTTTAATTTCTGTCTGGTTTGATACATGGTGCTGTCCTGCTCGAACATGTTACCTTTACCACCGCACTCCCAGCCACCTGCAGCCACTATCCAGAGCCGCCGTGCGCTTTCCCGGGCAGACACGATTAATGACGAAATTCAATTCTACAATGTAAAATTTGCTGGCGTATTTTTCCCGCCGTCGGTCGGTCGGTCGGTGCTCTTCTTACTTTCAGATCCATGTTTTGGGGTCTGGGTCTGGCAGTCGTCGCTGCTGTCGTTCGTCGGTCTGACATCGGGGAAGTTTTCGGGTCCTACTTTGAGGGCAACTACACTGCCAGGGGAAGGACGAAAAAATAAGAGCTGTAATTTGAGCTGTCTCGTGGGGAAACAATTTCTCTTCGTTGCTGCCATCGTCGCCACCGAGGACCAAAGCCGCCAACGGAAACTCCCCTTCCTCTGACGGTCTTTGCTCATGGCAGCAATTGATTTTTAGAGGTAGTCATTTTCAGCAGGATACATTGTATTCGGCGGTTATTTTATTTTTCCGACGAAGCAATTTGACGTGCAAATGATGTTTGGTTTTGTTTGTTTAAGGTACGATGTTAATTGAATATAATCGTTAAGTTTTTTTTTGTTTAATATTGTTCAGATGCGGGATGAGCCTTATTGATCATTGGTGTCTTCTTGATATTTTAACAAGTAATCATGTGTAATACTATGGCATGATCATTATAATGATGAGATACTACGATCAATTAAGGAGCTCCTTATAGCACTGGAATGATCTGAAAATGATTCAATAAAGATATCATTGCAGTTTGTGATATTCGAGCTTCTGGCCAACAATGGTGGGCAAGCCCATGAACAGAGACACTAACGCAAAGTCCAGGGAAACAGATATAAGAGCATCTCCTTCCAGGAAGGAGGTTCTCGCAAACGTCGCTGGAACCGGGCCCTCGATTAGGGGCTATTCATAAATCACGTAGGCGTAGGGAGGGGGGGAGTGTGTGTCCAACGTCTACGATCCATACAATAATTCAAAAAATTGTATGGAGAAAAGTCTACGAGGGGGGGGGGGTCTGAGATTTTCAAAAATGAGTCTATGTGGTTTTTGAACAGGCCATTAACAGAATATTCTATAATGGTGCATGGTAAAACCACTATAGCTATTCAAAATTATTATATTATTAACCGAATATCTTCGGTTTTAGCAAACGGTGAGAAATCGAAAGCCGGAGGAAAAGCGACAAAAAAAAGAGTTGCCCGCTGTTCGAGCGGACCCCCTACTTCTCCGTCCTTGATGTCACAAAGAAGTTGGGAGTGGCGCCTTCATCCGTAGATAGAGCTAAAAACGAGCTGGACTGTCGACATAAAAGAAAGTGGTGACTCCAAATCGCGACGAAAAACACAACACGTCGGCCAAAGCACGATCGCGAAAGTTATACACGACGATGCTCATGAAGTTTGATTGCGTGCTACAGGACGATGAAACTTACGTCAAGGCACAGACTTTAAACAGCTTCCTGGACGGGAATTTTTGACGGCAACCGGACGGAGAATGGTGGCAGATATTTTCATGCACATTAAACTGTCAAAGTTCACGAAACAATATCTGGTGTGGCAGGCCATCTGTACCTGCAGCTTTACATTGCTACGTTTACATTGCAACCGGTACCGTCAACCACGAAATTTATCTAAGCAAGTGCCTACAAAAACGTCTACTGCTTCTCCTGAAGCCTCACAATTGTTCCGTTCTATTTTGGCCGGATTTGGCATCTTGCCATTACGGAAAAAAGCCGTGGAGTGGTATGCTGCCAACAACGTTCAAGTGGTGCCCAAGAACAGGAACCCTCCCAACACACCAGAGCTCCGTCCAATCGAACAATATTGGGCCATCGTCTAGCGCAACCTTAAGAAAACTCAAAAAGCTGCTGTGAGCAAGAAACAGTTCTAGGCAAACTGGCGTTCTGCGGCGAATAAAGTGGACAAAGAGACTGTACAAAATCTTATGACAGGTGTTAAATGAAAGACCCGGCAATTCGCATTCGGCAAAAAGGAAGTTTAGCTAAATATTTCTCCTGTATTCTATATCAACTGAATTTGAAAAAGAAAAAGAATTTGACTTATTAATAAAAACTTTGATCGACTCCGCACATTACTGTTTGACCACCCTTTATTGCTACATTATCTTGCATTACTAAGTTATTCGAGTCCATACTTAATGACAACATATTTTCATAGGTTAAAACCTGAACCTTTTACCATTCGCGCCAGCTTTTGTAACACGATCACACGCGGATTTTACTTTGTGCAACACATTCCTTCTGGGAACATCTCGTGATACGGTTCACATTGAATGTTACTGTCTTGTGCAAAGTTATTCAGTTGGTCAAGGCCTTTTCATCGGCGAACAGTTTAGGATTCTCTCACTACGTGGCGCTAATTAGTGGAACAAGACCTTCCCATTGATGACCAGCAGTTCACAATCTCTCCGCTACGTGGCACTAGTGTTTGTTGACCAAGCTATAACTCGGAATTTTGACATGGTGGCAACTATTAAAAACGCGACACTTGTTTAACACGGGTTCATGTACACCGTAGTTGGTCCTCGATCGTCGATTGTTGAAGAAAGCTTGTAAACGGAGGTTGCGTCGTCGAATGTTGATATCAAGGCTACTAAGTAGCTTGGAGCAATCGATGTGCCCTTGCAGGAGGTCGCCGATGAAACATGCCTTACCGATGATACCACGTTTCGCATAAATACGTTTGGAATACGGATATTTGTCCGAATGGACATTTGGCATATAGACGTATGGGCTGAATGGAAGTTTGGCCAAATGGACGTTTTGCAAAAAGTCCTTTGACCGAACAGACGGTAGACAGAATGTACGTTTTTCCAAATCAGCGTTTGACTGAATACAAATTTGGGATTGTAGATTCGCTACAATACAGTTTTCTTGCTGGAGGCCTGATTTTACGGCCATTTGCTGGTCAGAAGCAAAAAATCGAAGCATATGATTCCAGATGCACTCACTCACCACATGGGGTACAGATGGAGAGCTGTGTAGTTTATTTTTTTCCCGTTGAACAATGATTGTGATTTTTCAAATCTATTTTTTTCGGAAGTGTTTTTTTACCTGTGATTTTCATTGTGCGCGAAATAATAATTATATTCGAAAAGGATGATGTGAAAATATTTGCCGAATAGCAGAGTGCTACTTCTGTAGAGACATAAATGCATCCTTTAGCATCACAGGAAAGCCGTTCAAATGAAGACTGAACATTAGCAACAATATCCGGTGAGATCTATCTGAATTCTGAACGATACAGCTAAATACGTGCCATTCTCAAAACAATAAGATTTGATGATGGAAGTGTAAGCACAGTACCTATATCCATTTGATGTTTGTACCGTGTTTATGCGGGGCTTGTTGTCAGTGAAAGTGACCTCGGAATGGACGTGAGTAACCAGGCATTCTGAAATGGGTCACTGGATCCCAACAGAGCTTTCACCTTCCAATTCCCGGGCTAAAAATGTTTGTCGAGTCGACAACAGTTCGTTTAACTGCAAACATTTTTCTTCCATAAAATCACTGCCGGGCGGTGGGCGTTGGATTGTATATGTGTACACACACAATAATTTCAGCGGTTTTTCGATTTCGGTCGGAATTAGCAGCTAATATTGAAGTCACCAGCTCACTGGATCACCTATATTCCTGCTTTATCAAGTTATTAAAGGTTTCAATGCCAGTTAGCCAAATATCATTCAATCTTTAGATTAAAAAAAAACGTTTTAAAACGTAAAATAATAAGAGTGTAAATTAATGAAACCTAAAAGTTATCAAATTTTAGTTTTTCATAAAATTTACCAGTCGTTTCAAAAAATTTCAAATTAAAATGCAAAATACGTGAGCGCTACATTTCATTGATCAGTAAGACTCCAGATAACTGCTCATGACTGGAAGAAAGCGAATATCACATAAAAGTTTTATATCGGGCAAGGGTTTTTCGAGATGTATTTTTTTTTTTGGTTTCTTATTTTCTGAGGATGGTAGCATGCGTTGCCCGCGGACAGTTCAGTTTTCGTGAACTGTCACATTTTTCCTCTGCTTATGGGGATTTATTCCGACAACCGACAGACAAGACGCAAGAAAAGGCACTATACCCTTGGATTGGATGAGCCTGGTTACTAGTCGGAAACGCATATATTCCAGCTCAGACAAGCGGACAACAAAGGAGTGCATTTACTTTCTTAGCTTCGTCACTCCCAACGACCTATACACATATAAATATACATATACTTTCTCGCCAAAGAAAGCCTCCCGCACAATCCCATCCAATTTCCAACTTCAGATGTCTATGAAGGTGGCATGAGTTCTCGGCATCTTCTTAAGAAGACATCTAATCAACACTTCCCTCCGATCCCTGCTGATCATAAGGACCTGGCCAGGTGTTGTGCATAGAGATCGATGGATGAAGAGCCTGTTACACCCAAGGCAGCTCTTTTGACGCTTATATCGTCTCTACAACAGCCAACCCAGGATTATGTATGGTCGGAAAATGCTATGCTATGCTATGCTGATAGAAAATTTTCGGTCAAACGTCCATTTGGCCAAACATCCATTTGGCCAAACGTCTATTCGACCAAACGTCTATTTGACAAAACATCCATTTGGCCAAAAATCCATTTGTCATAGGTATTTATGCCAAACGTCCATATAGGGATTTTTTTTATTATTGTACAGGCCGATGGGTCTAAAATTTTTATGAAACGTTGTTCACGTGTAGGGTTCAAGGGTACATGACTGCTCGATAATAACTGGATTTCGGTTAATTTTTAGTGAAATCCGTTAAACCGGATCACCGAACGTTCAGTTGTTGAGCATTCGGTTAAATTTTACAGATTTCTGTTAAAAAATCGGAGGGTGTTGTTTTTATTTGTACGTGACAAATCCCGAATCAAATAACCAGGCTAACCACTGAATTAACCAAGGGGTGAGTCACTTAGAACAGTGTGCCAGGCACGTCGTAGAAGAAAATCGTACACCATACGTAACATGTGGGGCACTCTGTGGCACACTTATGACATTTGTATTTTTCGAAGATGAAATCTAGCAGCCCTGGAAAATTGACGTTATATGTTGTTATGATGTTGTTTTGATTTGTTTGTTTCGTCACGATACAGTTTTTGAAAAAAATGATAAGATAACTTTCGAGCTATTTGTTCGTTTAGGATAAATCTTGAGTGGAACAATGGATGAGGTAATGACATGATATCATTTTCCAGCTATAATTAGAGGCAAATTTTCTCTAGCACAGCAATTTGGAGGCGAAATATGGAGCCATCAACCTCCATTACCTCCAATCGTTGACTCAGCTAACCATTAAGATGATCCAAGAGATTGAAGAGGACATGCGGATCATGATTGAGCGCCTTTGAGAAGAAGTGGAAGCTTGTGGAACTCCAAAGAGCAAATATCGAAGAACGGATACTGGCACATTTAAGGCAAGGAAACGACGTCAAACATATTCGGACATATCTGCACATTCTTCAATATTAAATTTAACTAGTCGTTTTCATGCTGCAGTGAAGTTCGTAAGGATTGAAGAAGGTTATGATGGAATGAATGAAATACACATTACAATAAATGGTTACAATTAAAAACTTAATATAATTACAAATGAATCGAATAGTTATTATTTATTACAGGGTAATCTTGCATGGATGATACGGGGTTTGTAACATGTTGTTATAACGCCGAATGAATCTGCTATCAAAGGGTGGAGTTGCGTCTCATTCGTTGTTTTCGCAGGTGTACGTGAGCTGTTGAGAAAAAAGATAAAACAATAATAAATATATAATAATTTAAAGGAATTCTTTCTTGAGCTTTCATTCTTTATCACTGAACTTCACTCAACACAGGAGTATCTAAAACGCGGTTTTCACAACAAAAACCTTGACCGAGACTCGAATCACACAAATTAACATATCTAAACAAAATAATCACCTGGTTGCCAGGCGTAGCTAAAACATAACGATGGAACTGTCAA
Source organism: Aedes japonicus (assembly GCA_034211315.2). NCBI lineage: Eukaryota > Metazoa > Arthropoda > Insecta > Diptera > Culicidae > Aedes > Aedes japonicus. The sequence continues at coordinate 6,333 of JASCZW010000472.1, forward strand.
ATTACCGTGGCACATTTCGGCACCTATTGGCACTCATCGTAACGCTTAGAGGCACACTAACAAAAATGGGCACAAGAGATATTGTGTTGAGCGACTCCCCCTTGGAATTAACAGGAAAATCAGTGTTCAAAGGGTTTTTTTATACTTTGATAATTCGGTTTATTTTACTGCTCTTAATTAGATTTAATCAAATTAAATTAAATTAAAATATTTAATTAAATTTTGAACTATTTTAGGATTGTTTTAATACTTAATCTCTAAGTTTATTCGGGAATTTAAAAGCTATTTGAAGCTTATAAATCATTATTTTTTAGGTTCTGATACTTTAAGATTCTTAAATTTTTCAATCTTATAATTTAGAGATTTTATTTTTATTTTTAGATGCTGAAATGACAGATTTGGTGGTGTTTCTTCAACTATTATCAGGGGTTTTTCGTTATCCGAATGCGCTTGTACTCTACCGGAAGATTCACAGAGTGTAAATAGAAGAATGTTGTGGCCGAGTTTTGTATTTTAAAATTTCTTATCTATTACATTTTTTTTTTAAATTCTTAGATTATTCTAGATTTTTAAATATTTTGATTTTTGAATTTTTACCCACAGTGAAGGAATTTTGTTTTTGAAAGAGCAGGAAAAACTATTTTCTTAGTCAGCCTTAGTGAGTAGAAATATTTTCTTGTTTATTAATTCATAAGGTTACATTGCTGAGATTTTCGCGATGGTTTCTTTGTGTTTGAGTAATATTCGAAAAACTATGGACTCGTCACTTGTCTTCATACATAAATGTAAAAGTTCTTAAGGCTGTCGTCTTCTTGCTTGCTTGTACGTTTCTCAAATGGTTGTTCGATTTGTTTCCAATTCGATTTGTGGCCGATAGGTAGCGAGCTTTTAAAATTAGTTCGTTTTTGAAGGCTCAACTGAAAATCCTTTAAGGAGCCAATGGATTAGTTCTTCAACAATAGCCAACGGCGTATTATTGCTTCTACGTGCTTGATTATCAAAGGCATACTTTGCCATGAACACTCGTGCCTTTGGTGTGAGAGAGGAGGAGGGGGGAAGGTTTCGGAAATGGGGTTCGGGGTAGCATGTGCCCCCATATTGGCATGGAATCGGATTTACAATATAAATTGTATTATGTATTATAACATTTGCATTTAAGAAAATGGACAAAAACGGCCGATTCTTTATGGGTTTACCTTCGCTCGCACTGGCAAAACTACCCATGCAGCAACAATCATGAGTCAGCAGACACAATTTGATAGCTCAATCAAGCGAACTCTAACCGTGATGGCAAAAATAGTGAAGCAACTCCGTTCAGAAGTGAGCGCGTTCAAAGAACGGCACCCCGCGTCGAAAACAGACATCGTGCGGCGCTTTGTGAACGCCGGATACGCCCGTTCCGGCATCTTGAACATCTTGGCACTATTAGACAACAATCAGAGCATCAAAAGAGAGCGCGGTTCCTGACGGCCGACGACCCTGAGCGACAAGAAGCTCCAAAAGCAAGAGGAAGACCGAGGGAAAAGTGGCTACATCGCTGCGGGCGCTTGTCCGGGAGGCCGAATAACCGGCCAAACAGTGAAAAAGTACCTGGCGAACATAAACATACATGTCAGGAGGTGGAAGTTGCATTCACTGGTTTCGGAGCTGCAGGCAATGACGCAGCGGCCGCGGCTGAATAAGATGGTTAACTCGGTTTTCCCAGCAAATCGCGACGTGGCGGTGGTGAGGAACGGTGAGACCTATCTCACCCAGGATGGCAATGACTAGCAGGGCACTTCGTATTTTACTTTCTCCGCGAGCTCATTTCACACACCAAGATCCCCAAGAAGGTGCTGCTGTTGCTAACAATCAGCGAGGAAGGGATGTCAAAGCCGTTCTTCTTTCGCGCCGGACTGGCCAGAAACGGGAAAAGAACCAACAGATGATGTTTGGGACTAACATACATCTTCAATGTGTAAAAACTGGTGACCCATTATAAAGCAATACCGGCGCCAGCCGTGCCCGAATGCTGGTCAAGTAGGGAATGGGACGGAACGTGTTGACATGATACTCGCTTTTTAGGAAGCCGAGAAAAACCTCTGCACTTCCACGAGAAATCACTGGGATGTTGGATAGTTGGGGAAAGGTGAGCAGCGGGGTTTATTTTGCTTAACGATACGCAAAAAATATGATGTAGCACTTTTCGCCAAAAGCAATCGGCCACTCCAATGTTACTGAAAAGAGACAACCATAACGAAAATAAAACAAAACAAAATAGAAAAAATAAAATAAAATAAAACAGGATATTAGATATTGTCTTCAAAATATGCAAACAAGCTCTCCGCGATATCCTAGATGGCCAAGTCCTGCTGGACCACAGCTGCTGCCGTCGGCACTCGTCCACATCAACCCGGCCGTTGCCGACGTGTCGCAAACCTTCCGGTAGTACTATGATATCTGTGTCTAATACACTCTTCTTACACCCAAAATAAAAAAAACCAAGATTGTAATGCAATTTCGCATGATTTGGTTTCATTTCTCGTAATGGATGGCAACTTGGAGAAAAAATGCAACATTGGTCTTGGGCAAAAAAGCAACACAACAATTCGATTAGAAAAATTCAATGTGTGCGTGAGGTTGTACAGTTGATTAGTAGTAGTAAATTCAATGGCTCACAAAAAAAAAAATTACGTTCCGTTACTGAGAGTCGAACCGCGACCGTTAGCTAGACGGCTCTTCATTGTAACCAACCAGTCACCACCAGATGAGGTGAACGGAATAAAAGCCCTACAGTTGCTTCGGTTATCGAGGCACTCAATGTTACAACAATGAAGCAAGTGTCGGTCGCACACACTTACATGGCTTCGTTTATTTCATAAAACGCATGGTGACTTGATGAGAAGGCGATAGGAGGGTGATGACGAGTGCAAATACAAATAGAACACTTGACAGCGGAATAGCAACAGCGGCATATGGCGTAGCGGCGTTCTGTGTCATTGTCTCACCTATATTGAGAAGTTGTTGACGGTTGAACAAAAACCCAACGGTTGCTGCGACTGTCGAGGCACTAGGCACACAGCGATAACCGCTTGCACACACTTGCATGGCTTTGTGTATACCATAAAAAGCTTTGTGGATCATGATGGGCAAAATCGCCTTTTCAGAATCATGCGGATTTCTCAAGATATGATTGCAAAAACTGCAATTGCATTTTTTGCTACAATTTCAACTTTTGCGTGTACACTGATTAATTTACAAACTAATCCTGAACACCGAATCAAAACTCACTTTGGGACGGTTGTGGTATTTTCCTCTAAAATCTAGTTCTAGATACTGGCACTTGGTTGCAGGAAACAGAATTATCTTCCCCCACAATACTCGCAAACGACGACACTTAGGACCTGAGCTCGCTTGAGGAAGAATCACCAACACACAACAGCACAATGGATTGTATGCAATTTTTTTTTAATGAATCGCGAGCACGGCGCTATACCGCAACACTTCTCCCAAAAAGCGCAAACGCAAGCGACAGACAGAGAGATAGAGAGAGCGTTATCAGCTCAGCGCTAGAGGGAGAGGTTGAGCGAAAAGAATTTTAGCAAGAAATCTTCTCTTTACTGCCAATGGAGGCTAAAAACCAAGCAAAAAACTATTTTTCACCACTTTTCCATACACAGATAAAAAGAAACACTGAATTTTCTGCGTTTTCTAATGCACATAAAAGGAATGCTAGATTTGGCAGAAAGTAATGGGATATTTCAAGTAAATTTAAGCCAGATAACGCCCAAATCTAGCCAGTTGTATGAAAGATTGCAAACAATATCGTTGTTTACGCTCCTTTGATTTGGAATTACACGAGGGGAAATTTTACGCGCTTGTTAAAATTAATTATTTTTTTCTGTGTACTTTTTAGCGATGGAAAATATAACTTCCACAACGTACGCGATTTCTGCAAGCCTGGAGAACATTTTTCAGGCGCTTTCGAGTGTGATTTCACCCGCACAGTCCGTAAGGTTTACTCCAACATTTGTGACGCAAAAACTGGAGAGGAATTGATAAATAAAACGAAGAAAGATCTCAAAAACATGCCTACACGCATGTTTTCGTCCGCCATTGTGATTGTTCCGGTTCCGGTTCCGAAAGGCCGCTCGCAAGGGTGTAGAATTTTTTTGCAAGTAAGCTGAAATAATTTGCTTCCATGGGAAATTTATTAAAAGCAATTATCTTTCTTAGCTTTTTTTTCGTCACCATCTGAAAAAAAGTCCATTTTTTAATGCAAACGTTAGTTTCAAAGAGTTTCCGCTAAACGAGAGCCCAGAACTTCTCTGTTGGATGAAGTTCTGGAAAGTTTGGTGGATTGGCTGTTTTTGGCACGTATTTACCTCTTGTACCTTGGCATTCCTTACCTTTCCAGGACGGATTTCTCATAGTGACAAGAGGCCAAAACAGAGCTAGAGAGTTGTGGCTTCTGATAAACGGTAGCATTCGCTTGTGCATACAATCTTTCTCGTACACATTCTTATTGATAGTGCCGGTAGAGACGAAACTTTTAGATTTTCGAGCACAACCAGTCCCAATTGTTCCACTTACAACCTTCCGATCCACAGTCAAGCGCTGGTCAAATGATTTGCAAACACAAAACACGGTACTTTTCGGTAGTTTTAGTTCCTTGACAAGATCGCGTACCGATAAATTCGGATTTTACTGCCGTTCGTACAAAATGCGTTTGCGCACTTCCACTTGCTTCGACGCCATTTAACTGAATGTAACAAGAATGTAATGTATGTTGTTTCACAAAATTAAGTGTTAGTAGTTATTCGAGTATTTTAGATTAAAGTTCAACACGTCCACAGGATTACGAAGGGTTTAGCATGGCTGACTAAAATTAACAAGAAACTCTGACAAAATTCTCTTTCTGAAAGTGAAGAATATGGCAGAAAACGATAAATCGCTTATCAATGTCGCATCGCCGTACGGACCTCCCATCTGTCCTTTTCTTCTTTGGAAGTAACTACTGCACAAGACGTTGCACATTGCCAGACAAAATTCTATGAACGATGGAGCAAGCTGAATGGTGGGTCAATTCCAGAGCCAAGCAGAATGCAAAAGGAAGGAATTTAATATTTCATGAAGGTACATTGATTCAATTAAAGACACCAGCCGCTCACAAGCAATAGTGAACGTTTGAGCCTTCAAGGAATCATTATCGGACGGAAAGTTTAGCAGCCATCGGAGCCAATCATGAATGGTTTGCAGAAAAATTGTCATTATATCCACCATTTCTCGATACGAGTTTTTTTTCATATTCCCTTCAGACGTTGATATATTTTTTTCCTTTTGTTCTTGGCATTTCAAGCTTATTGCTTACCGGAAAAGGCTTATTGGCGACTCTCAACTTGATGATCTCGATGCATTCAGTTACGTATTGATTAGAAATTCCTCACCTGCACAGGAATCGAACCCAGCCGCCTTCAGTATGCTACTCCCTCAACGACTTAACCAAAGGAGACCCCTGCGTCGATGTCTCAGAACCTATCCAACAACTGGTTCGCGACTAATTGCATTAAATATCCATTTTCTATCCGTCTGTGCCCCTTATTGGCTGGCAGTTTACCACCTCGAACATCGTGAGTAGCGGCAACGACAAACAACGACAGCGGCGACTGGCCATGGCCTTGCATCCCAAGCTGCTGGAGTCGTAGACGGTGCAGAGATTTTTCCTTTTGGACTCGACTCTGGTGGCGGGCGAGACGCCGTCCTTCGTGCTGCCTATAGGGTTGCCAACAGCTCAATACAGAACATGAACAAGCCGATGCTTTCAAATCAACAGCAAAAGATCCTACTTATCTGGAAACCCTACGTGCGAAGGCCATCTGCAATGGAGTTAATATCTGCGATTGTCGTTGCTAGAAGACAACTTGCAAATCTCGGAACCCGAGTCAGCTTGACAGCGCATATCCAGCATCGAGACAAGGTGATCGGAAAAGATGCATCCGTTAGTCTGACCAGCCAACACGCTGTGCAAGAAGAAGGCAGTTATGCTAGTTGGTGCAATATAATCACACAACCTGCTGACTGCTGCTTCTGCAACCCCAGCTATCCTTAGTTGAGGGATAGGGACGCCTAGTCTACCGCTGCCAACCGTGTCACTCGCACTGGTAGGGGAGCATCGTAAATGGCGTTAGCTATAAAAATAAATGTCAGAATAATAATGTAATCCCATAAAAATTAACGACTGGAAATTTTGCTGTCGATGATTTTCGCTGTTTCATCTCTCACATTTCTTGACTTGATGTTGCCCGCCCCGGCACCGATCTAGAGCACATCTAAAACAAGCTACAAAAAGTATGCTCATTTTGCGCAAATTAAAACAACAGTAATAAATTAATTGATTATTACCATGTTTATTAGCTGCCGCTTGCATAAATACATGTCGAATGTGTGATGCGCTGCTGCCACCGATTCACCCATTCATGAGAGACTGTGCCGCCGAGCATGCAACATGGAAATGTGCAACTTTGTTGACGCCTGCCGCCTGTGGCTGACTTGGCACGGAATCGGCCATAACTCTTTCAGACTGAGAATGACTGAATAGGCAGGCAGAGATAAACCTGCAGTTTGCAAATGTTGAATCATAAATTAAACATACAACCATTTGTTCCGAGCAAGGTGACCGGCGTGAATTTGAAGAATGCTGTCGGTTGGTGAATTTTAATCAGGCTTATCAAGATCGGGAATGCTCCGCTGTGTAACTCAATCATCTGCTGCCAGTTGGTAGCTGTTGTTCTGAAAGTCACGTGAATGCCATTACACTTCGGGGGAAGCTGCTTAGTTGAGCAACAACGTATTGGCTTGCTTCTGTTTAGACTAGGAATCAGCGAGAAAATCCAAACAACCTTCGAGGATTCATTCTGACTTTATCACGTTATGACTGGAGCTGTTTTTTTATGTATGCAAACACATGTTGCCTTGTTCCGTTGAATTCGTACATTTGACTAGCAATGGGTGACGCTGTTAAATTTTGCCGATTCGAAAATGGGTTTCTCTCTAGACAAAACATCAACGAGGGAAATATTTCATGGAATGTGACAAGCACTGTTATTGGTTTATGTTTTCAGGAAATATGACGGCAATTTATTCGAAAGGAGATATTCTTGTTCGATTTACATTATCGTCGAATACAGGGTAGGGTTAGGGTTAGGTTAAGATAGGTTTCTTTATTGGAGAGGCTTTCAACCTGTGACTGGTTCGTCTCTGGTGAGGCAAAACGATGGGGGGCTTCCAAAGGGTCACTTCTAAAAGATGTGGGTTGGAACACCCGTTTAAAAATAATCTGTACAATATAAAATAGGTCAACTGCACTCTTGAAAATAATGAATATTACAATAGATTTAATCCTTGTTGCTCGTATATATTAAGAGACAAAAAGATAAATATAACTCAGTTGTATGTTCAATCTGATGTTTTTTAATCCCTGATTGCATCCCAAAATAATAAACACTGTCACACCCAAATTCACGTTCCGCATCCTACATTTACATCATACAACAGCATCTAGATTACATTTGGTAACCTCCAATATAAGATCATAATGCGATGAAAAATAGCCACTAGACTCAATATTGGTTCATAAAAGTCTTAAATTTACATTCTCGTTGTCTTTGGTTTTTATCAACCTAAAGGGTGATGCGGTCAAAATTTGGTCAAGGGAAAACGCGTGTAAATCGGTGAAATCGTTTATTTAAAAAATCAAATTAAATTTCTTTTTCAAGTTCAATTAGTATAAAATTCAGGAAAAATATTCAGTTAGGCTTCCGCTTTTCCAAATCCGAATTGCCGGGCCTTACGCTTGACCCCTGAAATCAGATTTTGTACAGCCACCTTGTCCACCTTCTTCGCCGCAGAAAGCCAGTTTGCCTTGAACTGCTGCTCGTCCTTAGCAGTTTTTTTGGTCTTCTTTAGGTTCCGCTTGACAATAGCCCAGTATTTCTCAATTGGGCGGAGCTCTGGCGTGTTGGGGGGGTTCTTGTCCTTGGGAACCACCTGCACGTTGTTGGCGGCGTACCACTCCATGGCCTTTTTACCGTAATGGCAAGATGCCAAATCCGGCCAAAACAGTACGGAACAACCGTGTTTCTTCAGGAAAGGCAGCAGACGTTTATTCAAACACTCTTTCACGTAAATTTCTTGGTTGACAGTCCCGGAAGCTATGAAAATGCTGCTTTTCAAGCCACAGGTACAGATGGCTTGCCAAACCAGATATTTCTTTGCGAACTTTGACAGTTTCGTGTGCTTGAAAATATCTGCTACCTTTCCCTTCCTTTTGCCGTATAAAACTCCTGTCCCGGAAGCTGCTTGTAGTCGGCTTTGACGTAGGTTTCGTCGTCCATTACCACGCAGTCAAACTTCGTCAGCATCGTCGTGTACAGCCTCCGGGATAGCGCATTGGCCGTCGTATTTTGTTTTTCATCGCGATTTGGAGTCACTACCTTCTTGTAAGTCGATAGTCCGGCTCGTTTTTTGGCTCGATGCACGGTTGTAGACGATACACCCAGCTTATTTGCGGCATCTCGGAGAGATAGGTTAGGGTTTCGCTTGAAACTACCGGCAACTCTCTTTGTCGTCTCAGCGGCTTCCGGTTACCGATTTCCCCCCGATCCAGACTTCCTGGCTGTCGACAAACGTTCCCCAAACACTTTAATTACATTTGTAACGGTTGATTTGGCAACTTTTAGTGATTTTGCCAACTTTGCGTGCGAGTAGCTCGGATTTTCGCGATGCGCGAGCAAAATTTTGATACGCTGCTCTTCTTGCTTGGACGGCATTTTGACAACTGAAGAGTGAATTCCAAAATCAAAATACGAGCAACATTCTACACACACACACCTTCAAAATAAGGGGTGTTCAGGTTTTTTAAATGCAAAATTGAAAGAAATACGTCAAGTTGATATTGACCAAATTTTGACCGTATCGCCCTTTATTTGTAACGACATCAGACATATTTTAAACGCAGCCGAATTCACGCATCTCGGCAATCTATAAGTTCAAATTCGTTCTATTCCGCAATAAAATACAAAACAGATTATATTACATTACTAGTAAATGTAACTCTCGTGTCTTTAAAAACGAAAATTTGATGTATAGAAAACAAATTGAATTCAAATTAAACTTCTTCAATTAAACAGAGACAAGCAGCGTTACAAACAGAGTTCATTTTTAGTTACTTACTTGCTTACATACTGTCTCTTGTCCATCCCTAGGGTTAAATTCAGCAAACATGAAAGACTTCAATCCTGGGTGGCTGCTCGCGTTAGCCTTGATCTGGGCCCAGGTCAGATTTCGATCGACTTCCTTTATTTCCTTATTGAGGGTCCGACGCCACGAGCCCCTGGGTCTACTTCTGCTGCGATATCCAATTGGGTTCCAATCCAGCGCTTGTTTGCAGATTTCGTTTCCGCTCCTTCGAAGTGTGTGGCTGACCCACCTCCACTTCTCTAATACCGGTTTCTGTTGGCATCGAGGCCACCAGACACGAGTTAAATACTGCAGACATCAGTTGATGAACCCCTGAAGCTTCCGAGTACTCTCCGCTGATACGCATCACGCCTCGCTGGGGTACAGATGTATTTTGGTGCGGTTGACTTATCTGGTTTGACCTTCATATATTTCTTAAACTCGCAAAAGCAGCCCTAGCCTTCTTGATTCGTGCATCTATGTCGCTTTTGGTTCCGCCGTCTGACGTTATCTGGCTGCCAAGATATTGGATATTCGTCGTCTAGCTCGAACGACGTCCCGCGGTACTTCTTCGTCATCCACCGGCACTGCGATTTCACGGTCGCTATCTGCTCGTCCGTGTACTCGGGAGACCGAGTCTTCTTTCAACAGATGATGCCCTTCATCTTTTTAGGATTCAGTGAATCAAGGTATAGGAGTAGTAATATTTTCGGCCTGCGTCACGCAAACTCGTTCCGTCCTTGTTGTCGAACAGCTTTTCAACGCTCTTCTCTTCCAACTCGGCGGCTTCCGCTCTCTCGTCAGGATCGTCGTACTGAAAAAGGTCTACCGTAAACTTTTTTCCACGATAAACATGCGGTTCGTAAAATCGTACAACGTAGCATCTTAAAAATAGTTTTGTTGTTTGCACTAATTTAACTCAAATGTTTGGATATAAAGGAGGAAAAAGAATCGTACAATTTTGACCATTTAAATGTATGGCCTTGATGAAGCTTCTATAAATTTGATTACCGAATCTTGAATCTTTCTGATGGCAACTAGAACTAGAAACTTGAGGTAAAAACAGGCATCAAAAAGCATTTCTATTTCCACTGGCAGCAGTTGCATTAAAAAATTGCAATTTTGTGTTCCTTAACTTACTTTTACGTCACATTTAGTAAGCTATCATTTTTGAGGTCTTGTAAATTGCCGAACAGACGTAAATTTCTGTCTACCCGGCCGATCCTTTTATGTACACCGAAGAAGTCTTAAATTTACATGTTTTTTTCTGAGAGTGTGATTTTTTTCAGCCATGAACTATTGTGACCAGTAAGGGCATCTTCAACGGTGGACCAAATCTGCACCGGTAAATTTTGTTTTATGCTGGGTGTATTTTGCATACTTTTAAATCTGGTATATGTTTTAATCTATCCTTGCAGCAATTTGAAACAAAAAAAAAAATACCGTTCCAAAATAGTATACACTATTTGATAATCCCAATTATTGGGTAAAATTTCAGCTGTTACAAAATAAAAACTCAATTTTATTGAGTATATTCTGAGGCAATTCCGCGATTCCGAATAGTTTTCTGATTGTTCGGAAATGAAAAGTGACGAAGTGAACAATCAATGAACAATTGATAGGTTGGTCATGATAAGCACTCGCAAACACCTCTTACAGATACATTTTAGGAAAGCCTGTTTTATTGAAACTTTCGGCAAGTTTACTGGGGATCGAGGTTTTCAGTCTGGTGGAAGTGGTGGAACTTCAGAGCAGTCCGTTGAATTCTCGAATTCTCAAAGCATATGGTTGAAATTCCAAAAAGTTTGCAGATCATCCATGGAATAGAAACAACTTTCAAGAAATTACCGTTACTTTGAGAAGCAGATTTAGCTTCTTAAAAGTTATTGAGACTTCCAGTTGGTATATTTTTCATGATAAGAGCAGAATATCACAAATATTTTAATAATTTACGAGAAGTTGAAAAAAAAAACTGAGAAATTGGTCGAATTACAAAACATTCAATAAATTGGTGGAATTTCTGTGAAATAAGTAGCACTTCCGAAGTGTTGTTAAACCTTACAAGAACTTTTTGAATATCCAGAACTTTGATACGGCGGAAATTCCGTGCAATTGATTAAACATTAAAAGAGTAGTTGATTTTTTTATTCTAGTTTTGGGTTCAGTACGAAAAATTATCGAGTTGTAAGAAGTTTAAGTTATTCTCGAAATTTAAGTACAATAGGCTTTTGGGATGTTCCCTGAACTATTGAAAAAGTTCTCGTGCTTCTGGAAAGATCTCTGAATCTCTAAAAAGCTCTCCCTAAACTTATGAAAAAATCCTTGGAATGTTTCCTTAACTTTTGAGAATGCTCAAAATTCCTAAGAAGTTTCATGGATTTCCGGGACGTTTTCTGAGATTTTGGTAAGTTCCCCAATCTTTGGGGAAGTTCTCTGAAATTATTGGAAGATCCCAGAACTTCTGAGCGATTTCCTCAATTCTTGGGAAGTACCTTTAGCATTTGGCAAGTTCTTTATGCATTTGAGAAGTTTCCTGATCTTCTGGGCAGCTATCTGAATTTATGGGACGTTCTCTGAACATCTGAGATGTTTGTTGAGCATCCGGAAAGTTTCTTGGTTTTTGGGGAAGCTCCCTGAACATCTGAGAAGTTCCTTGAACATCTGAAAAGTTCTTTATACTTCTGGAAAGTTTCATGCAGTTCTTAGGAGTTTTTTGAACCTCTAGGAAGACTGGTGAACTTTGGAAAAGCTGCATGAATTTCTGGAAAATTCTCTGAGCTTATTCGATGTTCTCTAATTTTCTGGAAAATTCCCTGTAATTTGTGAAGTTCGATGAAACTCTGAAAAGTTCCCTGAAGTTCTGGGGTAGTTCTATGAACTTCTGAGATAAACACAAAAAAATGATAAGTTTTCTGAACTTCTTGGAAACTCCCTGAACTTATGAGGTGAACATTTCACTTTTAGAAAGTTCCCTGAATTTATGTGAAGCTTTCTGAATTTGTGGAAAACTCCGTGAATTTCTGGAAAATACCCAGAATTTCAGGAATGTTTCCTGAAGTTTTGGGAAAACCCTTAATTTATGGGAAACTCCCTGATTTTCTTTAAAACTCCTCGATTTTCTGGGATGTTCCCTAAACATCAGGGAGAATCACAGAACTTCTGGAAAATTCTTGCAAACTTTTGGGAATTATTTTTGTACATCAGTTTCTTACCCTCTTCCGGTGTTGGGGTACGCAAGTACTGAAGGCCGTTAGTCTTTAGGATAGCTTTTCAAATATTCCGCAGGATCAGCAGGTTGGTTGACTCCCCAATCTTTTATCCGAGAAAACTAGCTGAGGAACCCTACGTTAACATTGATAAGGTTGCTGTGCATTTTTGTAATGGGCTCAGGTTGACTTTCTGTGCTGCATCGCAACTTAGCTGCAAAAAGTCATTAAATGACTCCAGTTGTCACTGTGATTTTCTGAAACGAAAACTCTGTGATCGCGTCTTCGGAAGTAAGGTCGATTTGTAAAGTCCAGTTCTCCCTAGCATGACAAACCAGCCTGAGCGGGCTAAAAGTCACGTAAATTTGAAACAACAATAGTTCTTGAAACGAGTTGTTCATCTTTTCAAAATCATTCAGACAGCTCAACAATCTCAAAAGATTCTAAACTAATTTTTACGGAGATTCCAAAAAGCTGACGTGGCCCGTCGTACTGAGATCAATGGCAAATTAAAATTTCTACTGAGTGGCGCATGTTACATACACTCTTAAAAATTATGAATTAAGTTATGAATTGCACGAGACGTAAATCATGTTTTTAAAAAGTCGGGGAACGTAAAGAAAGATTTCGTGTAAAATTATGTCTCCTGAAACTGACACATACGCAATTCGACGAAGTAAGTATTCGATTGAACTTATATTCTCGCCTCTTTCAACTCATTCTAATGTGTTAAAAGACATTTGCATGTGTCGGTTTCAGGGGACAGAAATTTACATGACATTTTGGTAGTGTGTACGGCGCAGATTACGTGGAGAGGTTCATTTCCGTACATATCATGCAACGGTCTTGCATACCCAGCGCGTAGACGTGACAGTATCCGCGGTTGTCGGTGGACGGAACGTTTCACTTTTCATATAAATGCGGATTCCGATACTGTATCCATTGGCTGCTCCAGGAGTTCCACATTGTTTTCGAAAGCTACTTTTTGTGGCTCCTGAGACAGTGTTGGTATATAATTTACCATTTTTTTTTTCTGATAGAGAGATGTCACAGTAGGCTATGCCGATCTCCAAAAAAAAAAAAAATGAATTCATGCACGTTAATATTCCCGAAGCCAGTCCTGAAGAATCTCACATTTGTTTAAAATCAATTTGCTGGCAATATCGACTTTCAGTATGGGGAAAGAAGAATATTCAGTTTTCATTCAAAACCCTACTCTAAAGTCATTCAAAATAGCTACTTTAAAAATCGGAGGCACCTTGAAAACACGGGGCACTTTTTTAAGAAGTATTTTGTACAAACCGTGGTTAATTTGAGTTCCAAATAAGAATGTTATTTATTTTTGTAGAATGATTTCACAAATTTCAAAGCGACACCACTCTCTAAAAGTGGGTTGTGGCATACGCCCACAGCAATTTCACCGATCGGGATTGAATGAAATTTATTAAGAAGAGCAAGGCTTCCTCGTCGTGATCTGATTAATTCGGGATGGGCTCAGTAGGTGGCGCTACCTGCTCGGGAGATAATGTGATATTCTTAACGAGAAAAACAGGTCGTGATTTCATTAATACGGTTAGCCTTCGTGTTATGAATATACACCATGAACGATATTCATGACGTCATTTACCCGCCACATTGAAATCATGAATAAATCAGCGAAGTTGTTCAGTAGGTCGAGGTCTTCTGATTGGTGGATACTTACTAATCAGACCAACGCCGTGGGGGCTTCTGCTGTATACAAAAGTTGTCTCCATTCTATTCGGTCCATGGGTACACCGCTCCAGCCTCATAGTCTGTGAAGTTCCGCAGGTCGCCTTCTACTTGAATTCATGACTCATTTGCCTCCTCCACCTTCCGTCTTCCATCTGCACTCCACAAGACATCAAGGCGCGTTGGTTCTCCACGAGCAATGTTCATGTTTTGTGGCCGTAGAGGACTACCGGTGTAATTAATGTCTTGTAGATGGCTAACTTTGTAGTTCAGCGAACTGTGTTCGATTTTAGCGTTCTTCGTAGTCCTAAGTAGGCATGATTGCCCTCCATAATGCGCCTTTGCACTTCTATGCTGGTTTCGTTATCGGTGGTCACTACTGAGCTCAGATACACGAATGCGATACACAGAAAAAAATAATTAATTTTAACAAGCGCGTAAGATTTCCCCTCGTTCAATTCCAAGCCAAAGGAGGCATAAACAACGAAATTGTTTGCAATCTTTCATGCGCCATACAACAATGTTTGCAGTCTTTCATACAACAAGTGAGATTCAGGCGTTATCTGGCTAAACTATACATGAAATATCCCATTATTTTTCCAAATCTAGCATTCCCTTTGTGTGCATTAGATAACACAGAAAATTAAATGTGTCTTTTTATCTGTGTAGGATTCAGTGGATATTACTCCGGAGTTGGCTCACTATGCGGTGCTATTGTACATATATACTACCCAAAATGACATGTAGATTTTCTCTGAAACCGACACATGCAAGCGTTCTTTAGCAAATAAAAATCTTTCGTTGAATTGCGTATGCGCCAGTTTCAGGAGACATTATTTTACACGAAATCATTCTTTACGTTCCTTTTCTTTTTACAAACGTTAATCACGTCCCGTGTAAAATTCATAATTTCTAATTGTGTATGTATGCACTGTACAAGCTGTATTTCGAGACCTGGCCATATACGAAGATGCCGCTTTGGCCAAATTTGTTCAGATGGTCACCTGGAGGCCGTTAAAAGATGCCTGACGTCATTGTGAAATCCAAGATGGTGGCTGTCAAAACTCTGGAAAATGTATATTTTTGGATAGGGAACGGCATTCACAGGCGGAAAATCAACGTTTGAAGCCATTTTGAAATTCAAAATGGTGCCTTCTGGTATAGAAAAGAAGGGAAATACTCTTTAAAAAACTCTTCAATATGTTTTTTAAGACGCTCAAAATCTTTGGATACATACTTGGTGGGGTAAAAAGAAATCTCCTTGAGAATGAATTTTTTTAATGTTTTATTATTTAATTCAATCTAGTCGTTCAGCTCTTTTAGCTCAATACACTTATTCCAGTGATTTTTCAACTTCTTGATCCCGTCCGAAAAGTGATTTTTACGGGAGGTCTACAAAATACTCCTCCGTGATGTCGAATTTCTTTGCGTGAGCTGAAGTTTTTGTTGATGAGCCATCTTTTGAGGTTTGGGAACAGATAATATCCTGCATAGGGTAGTATGACAAAGGGTTATGTGCCTGATCGTATACTACCGTTCAAATGCCCTCCGCTCGTTTTTCAAACTTACATCTTTTCAATTTCAAAGCCTGCCGTTCCCTTACGGATCTATCAATACACTTTCTCTTCATGTCTATTTGTTCTAGCAATAAAATTACTGTCCGCTCCTAGCGCTTCGCATGGAGATGAGAAATTATCTGCTTCTGCTAACTTCATCAAACAGATAATACTCCAAATGAGCCAAATCATGTGAATACGGTGAATCCGGAAGCAATTCGAGCCGAAGTTCTTGATTTTAGCCGTGCTCTTGTGCGCTGGCGAATTTTCTTGCAAAAACAAAGCTGTTTGTCTCTTCATATGTTTTGCAGTGATTTCGGCATTCAATCGCTCCAATAATGCACAGTAATACTCGATGTTGATGGTTTTATTATTTTAGAGGTAGTCCACGAAGAGTATACCATAAAAATCCCAGGAAACTGACGCCAAAATCTTTCCGACCCATTGATTCTCCCCCCTTCGGAGCACTCATGTCGGCTGCAGTCCATTACCGGGCACTCATTCTGTTCGCTGGTGTGCAATAGTGGATCCAAGTTTCATCAACAGTTACCAATCGACACCAAAAGCCCTTCCAATTCCATACCAGCAAATCTAAACACAGTGCTCTCGCGTTCGTGTTTTTGGTCAGGAGTGAGTAAGCGCGGCACTCAGCGGCAAGATAATTTTTTCATATGCAGAATTTCGCCCAAAATATGGCGTGTGGGCTCAGTACTAAGATTTGTGGCATCTGCTTGCTCACGCACCTTCATTTTCCGGTCAGCAAGCACCATTTCATGAAATTTTTTGACTTTTTCCTCTGTAACCGCATCGGACGCCCTTCCGCTGCGAATTTAATCGGTAGTAGAGTTGCGGCCACCATCAAACTCTTGAAACCAATATATAACGGTGTTATCTGACGGAGCATTTGCCCCATAATACTTATCCGACTTTTCAAGTTTTTTTCGTCGTTTTGCCACTCAAAAAATAATGTTTTATGAGAGATCGAGTAACTTTTTTATTCATATTCAACATGATGCCAAACACGTCAACAACAATCAGCTGACAAAACAAAACTAAGAGCAGTATCGCACTGAAATTTGGCGTGTATGCCTACATATAAACGGACTACTAGACATTATATCCTTTTTTGCAGTAGCACTGCATTTTGGCGGTCAAGGAGGCTACTTTTCACCCCACTTAGTAGTACCTCTCCACTGTTGGATCACGGAAAAATGTATAAATTTCGTTGAGAAAGACATCAACCTGCAAAATTACCCTCAATTCCCGGCCTATCGAACGCTATTGGGAGATTGTGAAGAGGATCTTTGAAAAAACTGGTAAAGCAGCTGAGAATATCCACGAGTTCAAGAAAATTTGGCCTAAGGTGTTCAAACAATGCGATCAAATACTTGTCCGGAACTTGATGAAAAGTGTGCGATCAAAACTTCGTAAATTCGTGAATAATTTTAGTTTCATCTGGTCTTACAACGTTTAAGTTTATTCCCGAAAAAAAAATCATTTTTTATTTGATTTGAAAAAAAAAATGTGGATAACTCATTTTCGATACAGCCCTTACGAGACAACATTTTCCGGCTTGCGTACATTGTATCCTGTAACAATCGCTGCATTTCCATCGCTAATGAATGCTTTGCAAATGGATGTCAAAACTGATATCGGAATAAAGACAGCTTCTTAATGAGTTCAATTTCCCCATTTTTTCATCAACCGGAAAATTTTAACCCTCTAATCCGTAATGACTTCCTCCCGGACGGGTTCTTTACGACTCAGCCATAAGACCCGACCACATTTGCCAGTTGTAAAATGTACGCCACGCATCCGCCCATATAGCAAAACGAAAACAAACATCACATTTACGAGAGCTCGTAAAATTTTATCAACTCTTGCAATGCATTGCACCCGAAAAGTCCTTCCACTTCTGCGCTTCCGCTCTTTCTCTTTTTATTGCGCTGATTTTTATTTTTCAGCAACAATCTGCATCCAACAACAAATCGAACAACGAACCGAAAGTCTGAAAGCATCATTCGTTTTTAATGCATTTTCTCATTATGGCAACATAAAGTGTAATCTCGCACTCGCACCGCACATCCCTGCCGCAGCACCGTTCGACCGGGAATGCATCCGGAGAGCAGCGACCCAAGGGATGCTCACGCTCAAATAGTAAGTTCTTATTTTTTGGGACGCTGACGACGACGACGGCGGCCATTGACGGTCACGAATTTTCTCCTCAAACTTGTTCGGAAAGGATAATGATGAATGGATGCAAGAGAGTGTTTCTCCCGGGGGGCACTTGCGTAGTTTGCACTCATACATACACTTTTGAAGAAGGTTGTAAATAGATGGTTGGTTTTTCCCCTTTCTGTAACGTGGAAATAGTTCCAAGCAAAGTAAAGTGCATTCACAGCGCTACGTGGTGCATCTGTTATGACGCAAATGGTCTTTTCCTTGAATATAACTGGTAAATGTTTAATAGCGAAGTTAGGGACAAGTGTGCACCCGAGGTATTTTACGGAGCACTATTAATAAATTGATCGAATGATATACCAAAGCGTGTCCCGAAACATATTTTAGATCATCAAACAAACGTTATAGGTTTAACAGAAATTCAAACAAATCTTTTTCTAAACATTTATTTTCTTCAAGTATGTTCCTGTACTTTTTGTAACCTTTTGTCCACTTCTGCTTGATGTTTCGAGCTGATTTTGACTCTCCTCCAATTTTTCGACAATCAGCTTTCACTATTGCACAAAATTACTCAATCGTTCGGAGCTCTGGACAGTTTGGAAGCTTAATGCATGAGGTACCACAATGACATTATTTTTCTTATACCATTTATTCGTCACTGTTGAGAAGTGACAAGATGCCAAATCTAACCAAACACGGTGTTTCGAGAACACGGCTTTAGAAGTAGCAATTGGCGTTTTTGAAGGCACTCTTTGATGTAGATCATCTATGGTCTATCATTACTCAACATGAAGCAAATAAATCCAGTTGTGAACCACACGGGCGAAAAATCCGTGCCCAGTTGCTTGACCTGTAGTCATAAATTCGAGAACAAGCAAAAATACACCGTGAACTGAATCACATAATCATGAACTAAATAACGTTTAAAGGGAAAAATCCTGAAAATATGAAACTAGTTCACGGTCCGTTTTCATTTTCGGGAACGCTTTATTTTATGTGCACAGAAACCGCACCCTAGAAGCAGCTGCTTTTCAGAGTAGCTGCTTTTGCGAGAGAGCTGCATTTCAGTGCAAGCTACTGAACTAATGGTTTAAATAGATACATTTCATCCTGCACTATTTGCTACATTAAGCTGTCCTATGACAATCTAACTCGTCGAACCCGTAGCAGTACAGCAATTCAATTTCCGTAAGGCTGATTTTCCTGCATTAAACCGTGCCATTCTTCAGGCTGATTGGACATCACTGTATACTGCTGTTGATGTCAACGAAGCTGTCGGAATCCTAACACGCTCTCTAAACTGTTTCGAATTCATATTCCCTCACCAAGCCCCAATCAGAGTCCTCTCTGGTCGACTTAAATACTGTGAACTAAGAAACGGATACGCGCCAGGGCATTTCGACATTACTCTGAAAACCGGAACCTGATTACCAAGCGAGAGTTTCAGACTGCTATAATCACTGTATGTGCAGCGAAAGAAATATAATTTAAAGCGTAATCCCAAACGTTTCAGGTCATTTATAAACGAAAAACGTAAGGAAAATGTTCTACGGTCTATTATATCTTATGGTACAGACACAGGCACTTCTCCTGCTAAGATATGCAGTGTTCTCAAACCTGTAATAACTTCTTCGCAACACATTAGCGATGCCCGTAATAATGTTCCAGAAGGAGTACAAGAAATACAGAATATAATCTTTTCTGAAGCAGACATCAATGATGCTATCAATAAACTAGCAGAGCAGACATTGAACATCAGAACATAATTGATGCAGATATCAATAAACTACAGGGTGTGGCAGAAAATAATGCGAAAATTTGTTCTATTTCTTTCAAATCCCATTTTAAACTAATTCAAGCAATAATATCAATATTTTCTAGGGCAGTTATATTCATAAAGTCTTTTAAAACAAATTTATTCAATGTGTCCTCAGTTTTTATTAATAACATCCTCGAGCCGATGCCGGAAGCCAGAGCATGCCTTTCGGACATAGTCCTGCGACATTGACTGCCGTGTGCGTGTTATGGTTGACTTCAGGGTTTTCACACTAGGGTGTGATGTTTTGCAGGCTCGTGCTTCAACATATGCCCAAATCGAATAATCCAACGGATTAAGATCTGGACTGCTAGGGGGCCACAAATCCTTCGGTCAAAACTTCATGTTATCGTTCAACCATTGTTGGGTTCGATTGGACGTGTGACACAGCGCTCCATCCTGCTGTAGGACAACGTTTTGGTCCTCGAAGAAGTTGGCCTGCACTCAGGGAAGCACTTGATCCTTCAAAATACCGATATACACTTCGGTATTGATTTTAACTCCAGCATCAATGAAAACAGGCGGCATTTTTAAACCGTTGGACGCCACCAAACCAAACATCATGACACCAGCCGGATGTTTGGTTTGAAATTTGAGTTCACTTTTTCCGGAACGTTCTCCATTTTCTGCGGTGAAATGAACCGGTGCGGCTGTTAGCCACAGCATCGATGCTGAAAAGCTTTTCATCGGAGAACAGGATTATCATTTTTTCCTTCTTCACCAAGGAAAGCAATCTCTTGGAACGAGTCACTCGTAGTTCCTTGACCCGGTTCGTAATCAAGTGGCATTTCACTCTGGATCTGGACGATGCATGCAGGTTTTCTTTGATGATTTCTCCGAAATATTGGCTTCCTTTGCAAGTTTTCTAATGGAACGCACCGAGTTGCAAGCATTTTTTGCACGGACCGATTTGATCACGTTCGGCAAAGCGTGCGTGCATAGCGCGGGCGTCCGCTTCCCGCATTCCGCTGCATTCCGCCCTACCACCTTGGCAATCTCTTTCGGCTTCTTCTGGGCGAGCAACAAACTGGTGATCACTTCTTTCGCGCACAGTTTGACGAATTTGCTTCAAAACAACTAGAATGTTTGGATGCAGCACTTGAAAGTAAACATAAACAAATACACTTCCGACAGAAATTAGTCACTAGCTACACGAATTAACCCAATACTCAAGTTTGAACATTTTCGCATTATTTTCTGCCGCACCCTGTAGAGGGTTCGTGTCAGCCAGGACCGGATGGTATTCCACCTATTATGTTCAAAAAGTGTGCAACTGAACTCTGCGCTCCTCTAACAGCCATTTGCACTCAATCAATCACTCAATCCCAGATGGATAGAAGGATTTTTTCCGTTTCCCGTCTTCAAAAAAGGGGTGCGCGGAAACGTATCAAACTATCGCGGCTATCTTTATGTGCATGCTCTAAGTTTCTGGAAACTCTAACTAATAAAACGCTATTTCATGCAGCCAAAAACCACATTTCCTGAAAACAACACGGATTTTTTACCGGGAGGTCAACGGTCACTAATTTCACAGAATTTACTTCCTACTGCATACGACATATAGAGATTGCTGACAGCTCGCTTCCCACCACAAACATAGCCGACGGTCGGTTTGTGATCATTACAAAACAAAAAAAAACAAAGCAAAATCAAAAGAAATCAAACAAAAGTGACGTCTCTCACCATCATAACAATACTTATAACAAAAACAAATCGAGTAAACAAAATCCGACGTAGCTTTTGTGATGATTCTTAAAAAATGACAGACCGACCAGAAAAAAATATGGCATCCTTGAATTTTGTACTTTTTCCACTGTGTGCAGTAACCTCTATGGAGAATGGGGCTCAAATTGACACTATATACACAGAATTGAAGGCTGCTTCCGGCAAAGATACAACAGATAGGAGCTGCACCAGCCTTCGTCAACTGGCTAAAATCGTTCTTAATAGATCGTCGCTTGTCTGTGAAAGTTTAGACAGCCCAGTCTAGCTGTTTTTCAAACTCCTCCGGTGTTCCCCAGGGAAGTAACCTTGGCTCGCTGTTATTTTAACGATGTGTGCGGTGTACTTCCACTAGGGTATCGGCTTTTGTATACAGATGATTTGAAAATCTATCGTATTGTTAGCGTAATTGAAGACTGTCAGGTACTGAATTGACTCGTTGCCATTTTTACGGAATTGTGTGGAATCAACGAACAAATACGAAGTACGAACAAATGCTCGGTGATCTCCTTCACTCGCAAAAAAAGATCCAATCATATGGGAATACAATATTGGTGGAGAATATGTGGATAGAGTGATCCAAAACCTTTAGAGAGCATTACTCATTTGTAATGTTTAAAGCTAATCGACACTTGGGATTTATCTTTAGAACTACCCATGGATTCAGAGATCCATACTGTTTACATGCGTTGTAGTAATCGTTGGTACTATCCGTTCTGGAGTATGCTGCTGTGGTGTGTTCGTATACTGGAATGTGGACATCAAGGAAGTTCTCTTAAGAACTTCCATAAAGTTCTCTGCAGAACTTCCCTGAAGTTCTCTGAAGAACTTCCCTGAAGTTCGCTGCATAACTTCCATGAAGTTCGCTGAAGGATATATCCGAAGTTTTGTGAAGAATATCTCTGAAGTACTCTGCAGAACTTTCCTGAAGTTCTCTGTAAAAAAATCCTGATGTACTCTCAGAACTTCCCTGAAGTTCTCTGAAAAACTAACCTGATGTTCTCTGAAGAACTTCTATGAATTTTTCTGAAGAACTTCTCTGAAGTTTTCTGAACCACTTCCCAGCAGTTCTCTGGAGAACATTCCTGAAGTTCGCTGAAAGCCTTCCCAGCAGTTCTCTGAAGAATTTCTCTGAAGTTCTCTGTAAAAAAATCCCTAAGTTCTCTGCAGAACTTCCCTGAAGTTCTCTGAAAAACTTCCTTGATGATCTCTGAAGAACTTCCATGCAGTTCTCTGAAAAACTTCCCTGTAGTTCTCTGCATAACTTCCATGAAGTTCGCTGAAGGACTTTTCTGAAGTTTTGTGAAGAATATCTCTAAAGTACTCTGTAGAACTTCCCTGAAGTTCTCTGAAAAACTACCCTGCTGTTCTCTGAAGAAATTCTATAATTTATTCTAAAAAACTTCCCTGAAGATCTCTGACGCACTTCCAAGCAGTTCTCTGGAGAACTTTCCTGAAGTTCGCTGAAAGCCTTCCCAGCAGTTTTCTGAAGAGCTTCTCTGAAGTTCTCTGTAAAAAAAATCCCTAAGTTCTCTGCAGAACTTCCATGAAGTTCGCTGAAGGACTTATCCGAAGTTTTATGAAGAATATCTCTAAAGTACTCCGCAAAACATCCCTGAAGTTCTCTGTAAAAAAATCCTGAAGTACTCTCAGAACTTTCGAGAAGTTCTCTGAAAAACTACCTTGATGTTCTATGAAGAACTTCTATGAATTTTCCTAAAGAACTTCCCTGAAGTTCTCTGAAAGCCTTCTCAGCAGTTCTCTGAAGAGCTTTCCTGAAGTTCTCTGAAAGTCTTCCCTAAAATTCTCTGTGAAATTTCTCTGAAGAATTTCCCTGAAGTTCTCTGCAAAACTTCCCTGAAGTTCTCTGAAGAATTACCCTGAAGTTGAAGAACTTTCATGAAGTTCTCTGAAGAACTTCCATGAAGTTCTTTGAAGCACTTCCCTGAAGTTCTCTGAAGGACTTACCCAAAGTTTTGTGAAGAATTTATCTGAAGTTCTCTGAAGAACTTCCCTAAACTTTTTTTTTATATTCCTAGAGTTCTCTGCAGAACTCCCTGAAGTTCCCTGAAAAACTTCCCAGATGTTCTCTGAAGAACTTTCATGAAGTTTTCTGAAGAACTTCCCTGATGTTCTTTAAGAGCCTCCCCAGCAGTTCTCTGAAGAACTTTCTTGAAGTTTTCTGCAGTACTTCCACGAAGAACTTCTCTGAAGGACTAGCCCGAAGTTGTTAGAAGAACGTACCACAAATACCCATATTACGGTAATCAGCCCCTTATGTGCACTAGTGATAAACATTTATTACATTGTTCACATGCAGACCAGTGCCACACAAGGAAATGATTCTGAACTATGAAGACCGTCTAGAAGGCCAAGATTAAAAGAATTCATACATGATTTAGATATCAAAATACAGATATTTTAAAAAGTTCACACGAACGCTAGCGCCACGTAGCGGACGAATTCCGATCTACGGTGTACACCCTTCATAAAATTCTCACCCCTCGAATATCTTTTTTGAAGATGCCATATTGCTATACGTCAATATTCTCGAGATCCAGATATACAGTAAGTTTACACGCACACTAGCGCCACTGAGTGAGATAATTCTGAACTGTTGAGTCGAGCGCCTGGAAGCTCATGATTTTACTACTAATTTTACTAAAAAAACAGTAAGTTTAAACGCGGTCTGGATCTCAAAATAAAGATAATACACAAAGTTCACAAGTACAATAGTGCTACGGTGTGGATGAGTTCTGAACTAATGTTAACTTCATCCTAACGTCCTCAATCAATCAAACATCTTTGTCCAGGACGCCAACTTGCTCCATGTCAAAGATCTCGAGATTCAGGTTATAAAGTAAGTTTACATGCACACTTGCGCCACGAAGTGAGATAATTCTGAGCTTTTAAGTTTAGGTCTGAATCTACTGAACATTTTTGACGAAGTAAGTTACTTCCTATAAGGATCACGAGATTTGTTTCTAATAAAACAACAAAGTTCAATGCCCATATATCATTTGAGAGCACTATCAAGGGATTAAGGGAGACGTAATTGGACTTTTTTTTTTATTTCTGCATTAATATTTAATCGCATTTACCGCTTCGGAAAATAATGTTACCGACTCGTTTATTAAGTGGCGTAAAACTGTTCCCATATCCAAGAACTCTTGTTCACTCGTCGATTTTTTTCGCTGGCCAGCTACTGTAGCTTTCTACTGTAGGAAAACGGGTCAATTTGAACCTGGGTCTTTTAACAGGGGATTTGCACTTCCACACACAGTATTTCCAAGGCATTACAAATGAATCTAAGAATTTCACTGTCCAAAACGTAAACAACAGGAGCACCACCTGTCAAAATTAATGCGTGACGTCACAATCCAATGAAGTATATGTTGTAGGCAGGGATTGTCGAAAAATAAAGAGCAAAATAGACAAGTGCTCCACCCGATGTTAAGTGTGCGTCTCCTGTTTCAGAAGAGCGCACAAAAGGAATGTGTGAGAGATTTCGCATCAGCACGAGATACAGAAAGCCGCACATGCACTTCTCTTTCAGAGATACAGAGTAGTGCACTGTGCTCTACTCTGTGCTTTACTCAGGGGTTTACTATGTACTTTGGCTCATGTTTTGGTTAATGGTATTGAAATAAAATTGATTCTAGTAACAAAGAGGTATTGTAGGGGTTCATATAGGGAATATTTTATGAAAATCTTAATTGTCATACTAGTCGGGCCGTTTGGAAATTACGTAATACTTCTTAGCAGTTCAAAAAGTTTTTGTATGGAAACTGTAAGACTTATTTATACACCCTTTTGCTCTGCCACATTACTCATGGATGATAATTTTCATGGTTACTCATGGATGGTACATGTATTTATCATTTTGTCAGTTGTCTGATAAAATGCTGTAGTTTATTGCATAAAGCATTATTGAAACATGTGAAGTAAACACAAATTTTTGCAGGTCCGATCCAGATTGCCACAGTGTCTGTTTTTCGCACTTGTGTTTGCACAGAGACGACAAGGGAGAGTGAAATCGTTACACTGAAAGTTAATTTTAGCTATATTACAAAAACGAAGGTAATACCCACAAATCCATTCGTCGTTTTCTGCAACGAAACTGGTTTGTATTCTTTATTTATTTATTTATTTATTTTGTATTCTTTTGAAGATAAATTTGTAATTAATGGCACACGTGCAACTATCAAAAGCACGAAGTTTTTGTTGACACAGAAAGAAACTTCGTACATTCTAAGAAAACAATACAAAGAGCTACGAATATTTGGTCACAAATTAAAAAGAAACACCTCTTTGGTGGTTGCATAAAGGACAGACAGATCTACTTTATCGACTCAAAATGTAATTGACAACAAAAAAACGCAACCACGTGTAGTAGTCCAGCGATTTTTTTAATTTGTTTCTGACATAGGATTCGAAACTTTGGAATGTGCTGATTCTGAATCCGTAGTTGATCTCACTAGGCCATGCTGACTCTTGAGAACATGTTTGATTAATGAGCATGAAGTTATAGCTCTCGACAGCTCATTAATTTTTATTTTGGGATAGATAAATTATTCCCGACCATACCAGTAGCAACTCCATCATGCATGAGTACGGTATAAAAGAGAAACAGCGATTGGCTGGTCTTCACGAAATTCATTTCGTGCATTTTACAAAAATGGTGTAGGAATAGCATTTCATCAGATAAAAAGCATTATGAATGTTTCATACAATATACGAGACATTTGTTCTATGTACAAAATCCATGTTTACGAAACGCATGAGACCTACTTTACGAAAATAAATTTTCAGTGTAATGCTCAAAGAGACAAGAGAAAATTCGAAATGAGATGTGCGGCTTTGCGTGTCCAGCAAAACAAGGATCCACGGGAGTAGAGACTGCACTTTCACATTTAATGTGCTGGCTCATAACAGCGCGTGCTGCATTCAAAGTGAATTGAGTCGCACCTTATCTCTGGTTGTAGGACAAATGGTCGAAAGAAAAAACATCGAATGACAAAATGTCGTAGGGACAAAATATCATATGGACAGAATTTCGAATGGACAAAACGTCAAACAAACAAAAGTTCAAATGGAAGAAAGGTTCTATGGGGACAACACGAACAAGTACTGTAAATAGTCATTTCAACTCATGGAAACTAATTGCCCTATAATTTGATCCAGAATATGATATTCAAAATATCATATATAATGAAGTTGTTTAGATTTATTTTGAAAAATTGTCTCACAATGTACTGCTCTTTTTATTTTTTTGTTTCTTTATTATAGAGACTTTCAGCTAGAAGCTGGTTCGTCTCTTTATCGATTGAAAAATACGAGGAAGAGTCCTGACGGGGCTCTACCAAGTTTCGGGGGACGAATCCCCTTATTATAATTAGTTTTCACTCAATACGAGGAGAGTCCGGAAGGAACCCTCCAAGTGTTGGGGACTTTAAGTCCCTTATTTATTTATTTATTTATTTATTTTATATATGTTTTCTATTTTCAACTCCTTTATCTTTTCTCTGTGTGGCTCTAGATCCGGTTGAAAAGGCTGGTATCCTTCAAGAAGAGAAACACCGCCGCGATTGATAATAGATCGTCTCCCAGAGCATTATTGATACTTCCTGAGATCGCGTACTGTCTTCTTGGGCCTTCGTACTGTGGACAGTGGCAAAGGACGTGTTCCACGGACTGATGTACCCGACATACTGAGCACATGACTTTAAATTCCCCGCCACCACCCATGTTGTAGGCAAAACCCACACAGAAAAAAATAATTAATTTTAACAAGCGCGTAAAATTTCCCCTCATGTAATTCCAAGCCAAAGGAGCGTAAACAACTATATTGTTTGCAATCTTTCATACAAGAGGCTCGATTTAGGCGTTATCTGGCTTAAATTTACATGAAATATCCTATTATTTTCTGCCAAATCTAGCATTCCCTTTATGTGCATTAGATAACGCAGAAAATTCAGTGTTTCTTTTTATCTGTGCACGTGACCAGTCCTCAGTCTTGACAGCTTCTGCTGTTCCCGGTGATCCTTAGGGTCCTCCCACTTGATGATATCTCCTTTAATCCTCCGTAAGAAGAATTCCCCGGTTCCTCCTTGCCCAGCGCATAGCCATTTGTTCTCGATTACCTTGGTTACCCATGTTTTCATGTCAGAAGCTGGGACCAGATTTGTGTAAAAAGCCTGTCGTCTTCCGGAAGCTGCTAGGTGGTCGGCCGCTTCATTTCTCGGAATTTCGGAATGACCTGGAATCCATATAAACGTTGTGTTCGGTGGTGCCTTCCACTGAATCTTTTGGATCCAAGGATGTCTTGCGTTGTCTGACTCTAGTGCGGTCACTACGCTGGCTGAATCCGTAAAGACGGCAATCGGTCGGTCAGCTGGTGTTGTTGCAGCAATCAGAGCCGCTGCTGCCTCAGCAGAGAAAACGTTGCACTGGTCTGGGAGGCGATGACAGGCGACCAGATCAGACCCTGAGACACCCGCACCAACTCTCCCTAGCGCTCGTGATCCATCCGAAAAACGGACAGTGTGATTTGCATAACGGGTTGATTGCAGCTCAGCTACCTTTCTTCTGATGGCAACCGCATTGGAACCTGCTTTGAATTGTTTTTTTATTGACGAGTCAGTTCTTGTTTTTAGCATGTTCCAGCCCCTGGCTCCACACCAATGGATCCTGGACACCGGCGGGAGCACTTGACCGGCGGTTTCCGTGAGGAGTCGGTTCGCCTCTGCCAAGAGGCAGCCCTCCCCGTTTGGCTCGGAGCTTTTTTTTCGAGAAATCCGATCGTCCGGTGGCATATTGCTCTTAAGATGAACTTGTCAAACGGTAGAATTCCTGCTTCCGCCATTGCCGGCGTTGAAGGTAGAAGACCGGAGGTAATCCGGATCGCTCTTTGATAAACAGGTGCTAGCTTTGTTTTAAGGGTTTCAACCCTCATCGCCGTGACCTCCAGTCCATTG
The DNA here is from genome assembly GCA_034211315.2 of Aedes japonicus. Classification (NCBI taxonomy): domain Eukaryota; kingdom Metazoa; phylum Arthropoda; class Insecta; order Diptera; family Culicidae; genus Aedes; species Aedes japonicus. The sequence continues at coordinate 34,717 of JASCZW010000472.1, forward strand.
GTTAGCCGTGAATTAATGATGGCTTTACTAATTGGCAGCCTAGTATCTCTGTTGGTGTTTATGTGTTTCCCAGCCAACTTCTTAAGCAGGTTTAGTCTGCTTTCACAGCTCTCTCGAATCCTGTCGAAGTGTGGGACGTAGCTAAGAAGACAGTCGAAAGATGTACTGCTCTAACTTCAACATATAAGGCGTGATAGCAGAATAACCGAATATTCATATGATATTCACCATTGGGTAGTGACAGTGAATTTAACACGATATTTAAGTTGTTATTGTTTATGACCTTTGACTTATTTCAGTTGAAGTGCAGTTATGATGGTGTTTAATCACCCAAGTCATCGTTGTTTACCAAGAAAAACCAATTGTATCAATGTACCATCGGAACTTTTAGCCGTTTACAAATTAATTATTCTAGAATTATTGAAAATTTTAGTAATATTGTATGTGTTGAGTAGATTGCAACGAAGAAATTTTTGTTACTATTAATTTTTAAATTACTTGCAAGCCACTAGAATCGGATTGGCTTCCAAACAGTGAAAACTGCTTTCCATAAAGTTATTGAATTTATTGATGTTTTTTTTTTCTTTTTATCAAATTGTGTCCTCTATCTTGTTCTCATTCTTTGCCTATGGGTGCACAAACTCTCTTCTCTCCAATTTTATCAACAGCCATGGTGTCCGCCTTTGAGCTTTTCGGTAGTATAAGGGTAACGTTCTCCATTCATTCTCCGATTTATCTCTCTCTCTCTGCTTGTCCCTTAGCCCTGATAGCGGAACACTAACACACACACATGCACATACATAAACGCTCATAAGCCCGAGAAAGCGGGTTGCATATCTCGTTTATTGGCCAATGCACTTTTCTCTGTTTGTCTCCAGTCTAGACGGAAATTCAGATTGCATTTATGTTATGTACGGTGCACATGCAATCCGATCGACGACCGACGACCGACGATGCACTTTGGGGCGTGCTAGGTGTCGAAACAGTGCTGGTTGCTGCCTTTGTTGAATGTGGGGTACGACCCGGGCTTGCGGCCCAGAAAGGGATCTGCTGCACGAACTACGACCGACGATGAGGACGGGCTGTCACGACGACACACGGACGCGTCATCTATGACGATGGCTTCGAAATGCCACGGGGAAAGGGGTACTTGATGATTTTCGTGCTTCTGCTCTGGTGGCTTCTGTAGTGCGGTGTTGGGTGATATCGTCGATGATGGGAATGTGGGATTGTTGTAATGAAAAAAAAAAAATAACACGTAAAATGGAACTAGAAGCTGAAACAGGAATGGAATATTTCTTGACAATCTCTTGACGGCTGATCACAGTTGCATCGAAAAGAAAATAAGATCTTCAATGTAATGAAAATATTTTTACGCTTTACATTGTCTTAGATTTCGAACATACAAACAAAGAAATTTGTGAGATCTTCGTATGGTTAATCATGTCAATTTGTGTGGTTTGTAACGTTTCAAATATGTGCAAAATAAGACATAAATTTTAAAATTGTGTAGTTGAACACCTATAACTGTCCCCACATTAATATGTTCGTATATCCATCTTATGCTGAATCAAAAGATTGGAGAGTAAAAAGACCGATTTTTTTTCGTAATAATGTTTGTTTATGTTAATTAAATTGGAAAATATCACAAATTGTTTCACTCTCACGACAATCCATTGATCACGAGTAGGATGAATTGCGTGTGATGAGATTATTATAGGAACATCTACCATTTTTGATTGAAGCAGAATCCTAGAATTACAACATGTTTTGTTTCATAAACAATTTTGGCAGCCGCTCAATGAGAATGTAGTTTCAACTGGTCTGCACTTTCACTATCTTCATTTATACAAGATTTCACTATTTCACTATCTTCATTTATACAGGAAACATGCAGAAACCCAACATGGTTCAGGTCCTGTGAAGTGTTGAAATGATCCAAGGCTTATGATTCTTCTCGTTCCCTTCATTTTCGCAGCCAGGTATTCAATATACACAGTTTGAAAAAGTAGTGTGAATTTCTGTTCAACATCATGCGCATAATAGGAACGTCACAAAAAACAAATACACAATCAAATACAATGATTTTTTTTCCTGTGAAGTAATCTTCTGAAAGTTCACCATTTGAAGATCCCCAGTCAGGCTCATAAAGGATACGCAAGTCCGTCTTCAATTGCAGCAGGATTACAATCTGCAGACATAGAATTTCAAATAGAATTGTTATCATCATTTCATTTGATAACATCCTTTAGTCATATTTTACATGTGATGTGATGTGATACAAAGCCACCACTAGTGCAGGACTTGCCATGGCGTACAGTACCTCCTAATGGGAAGATCAATCTGTACATACCTGTAATCTTTACTATTCCGTTGTATGAAGGTCAAAAACCCGTACGAAGAAGCACTTACACGAAACTCACGGAAAGGATAGAGAATCTCCTTCCAACGGAAAGTCCTTATTACAGGGAATGAACAGTAAGCAATACACATTGGGAGTTCCGTCTGGTGGTTTGTCAAAAATAGGGTAAGGAAACTGTCGACTGTTGGAAGATAATTAGAGCATAGCTATCCCGATCTGACGATTTCCATCAAGGAATACATAATTGTTTTCCATGACTTGCTTGGACCAGATAACCAGGAATCCCTCATCCAGCCTACACGTAATATTTCTGAAAAGCGGAAAATCGGAGTAGATCTTTGTTTTATTTTGAAATGAGTTTGGAACAAAATTCCAGCCCGTTTTAACTTTAGTTGATAACTGAAAAAACGTTGTAAAACGACAACAAGGTCAATCTTCACAGTGCGCTTGCTCGTTTTTCGGTTTAAGTCTATCTGTATGTTACCAGTCGAATTTTTCAGCCATTAAAAAGTATTGTTTTTTTTATTTTAGTCGAAGTGCTACTATTTTCATTATTTAAGGAAAAGCTTCACCAATGCTAAATGTTTTTTTCCATAGTACCAAGCGATGAATTTTGATGAACTCTGTTTTCTAAGTAAGAAAAGATTGAATTTTTGAGTGTGAACTTAGGTAAACTGTTAAACTGACGTTTTTCAAACTTTTCAAAATATCAATAAATTTTTATAAAGTTCGAACCATGTGAAGTTTGATTAAATTCTGTGATCTTCACTGACGTCATTTTAAGTTTACTAAACTTTTCTAATGATTTGCACCGTTCGCTCATAGAAGTTCGTTTTTGGTCTGTGAAATGTGTTTTAATTCTATAAGGTATTGCGAACCGAGTGAACTGTTTTGTATTCTGTGAATTTGACAGAAACTTCACGATTATATCCGGCGCTCCGTAACCTTTGCAGTTTTTCATGTTTTTTTTTTTAATAATTCAAACTTTACTGAATCTTTAAACTTTTCTGAAGCTTTTCAAACCTTGCTGATATGGATGGCTGACATGGCTTTGAAACAGATCTTTTAAACTTTAAGTAAATCAGCTAAATAGTTTAATATCCTCAAGTGCTGCGTAGATTTTGTTGACATTGTACTAATTTTTCTGAAATTTTGTGAACTGATTTTGAACATCTTTGAATAGCTTTGGGATATTGTATTAACTGCTTTGCAGGAATATATGAACATTTTTGGGAATTTCTTTCAACTTCTCTGATAATTTCTTTTAAATTCTATTCGGAGTTTCTTCTTGGGAAACTTCAATGGACTCCTTCGGTAATATTTTTAATCTACGTGAGGATGTTTCGTTCACTGCTTTAAGTTGAAAGTGTACAAGCTTTGCTGAATTTATCCATCAAAGGATGGAGTTCCATGGTTTTTGCACTACAAATTACACATTTCTGTAGTTCTCAAAATCTTGCTTAAGTTTTATAAATGAATCTCTGTGTAAACATTAAATGTCTACTAACTTCACTGAAGTCTTGTATAGTTCACTAAAATTTAGCTTTGCTTACATTCTGCAAACTTAAACAATGGATCTGGAGATGTAAGGAGTGTATCGAAAAGTAGTTATAAACATTCGATGCGTTATTACGCATAAACTACTGTATATATTTTTAGCGTGTAAGCGCCATTTGCTTTGTTTACATGTCAAAAATGATTATTCGGTTCATTCATTTCCGTTGATAAAGTTGTATTCATAATGTCGCGAATTGAATTTGAGACTAAAAAGAAAATTCTGCACACTTGGTGCACCGAAAAGGGTGTTACTTACAACCAGATTGCGAAAAGAGTAAATGTTCACCCGGCAAGTGTAAAACGCATCATCGAAAAGTTTGGTAAGGAGTGCTCCCTCAAGGATTTACCAAGAAGTGGCCGGAAACCCGGCTCCAGCAACCCGATTTGGACCAAAAAGTTGTGGATTATATTCAACGGAACAAATCTGCCTCTACTCGCGATCTAGCCAAGAAGTTCAGGACCAGCATCGGAATGATTCAACGAATCAAGCGCAGGAACGACTTGAAGACGTACAAAAAGCAGAAAGTGCCCAAACAAACTCCGGAACAAAAGTCTCGTGCCAAAACCAGGGCTCGAAAGCTGTACAGCTGCATTTTGGACAATGTCGACCAGTGCATTTTGATGGATGACGAAACATACGTTAAAGAAGATTCAAGAGAACGCTACCGGGGCCGCAGTTTTATACTAAATCTGTTGGGGAACGTGTGCCAACCGCGGATACGACTGTTGCGATGGAGAAATTCGGTCAGAAGGTGCTCATTTGGCAAGCTATTTGCACATGTGGCTTGCGTTCTTCAATTTTCTATACAAAAGGAACTATAAATGCTGAGATTTATCAAAAGGAATGTTTGAAGAACAGGTTGCTACCATTGTATGAAAGCACCAGTCCCTCCTCTCTTCTGGCCAGATTTGGCATCGGCACATTACGCCAAATCCACTCTACAGTGGCTGACGGAGAATAACATCAAGTTCGTAGAAAAAGACATCAACCCACCAAACTGTCCCCAGTTGCGACCGATCGAACGCTATTGGGCAATAGTCAAGCGTATATTTAAGAAGGATGGTACAGTGTCCCAAAACATGACCGATTTTAAGAAAAATTGGGCAGCGGCATCCAGGAAGTGCACAAAGGTCACTGTGCAGAATTTGATGGCAGGTGTCAAATCAAAGGTACGGGCATTCTACAGAAATGAACATGATGACTAGTTTTTCCGTTTGGATCTTTTGTAAACATGTTAAGCTATAATAAACTGAAATAGTATGTTAATTTTAACCATGTTTTCATGCCTATTTTATTATTTGGAAGTTTATAACTACTTTTCGATACACTCCTTATCAAGCCTAGAAAGAAGCATATGGAAAATGTTCCGGATACTTTGCTGAAATTCTGTAATCTTTGCTCTAGTAATGTGGATTTTTTTCTGAATTTCTGTAATTGTTACTAAGACTGCGTTGCAGGTTTGTGAAATCAGCTAAAATTCTACGACATTTTCTGAGGGTAACCATACTGAAACTATACATTTGTTGTCGTTCTACAAACTTAACTATAGATCTTCCAGTGTTGGTAAACTCTGTGGCCTCGGCTGAATATCTGTTCTGATGCTAATTCTTTGATAAATTTCCACAAAGTTTACTAAAACATCTGCGAACATATTTCCCTGAAGCACTTTGAACTTTGATAAGAATGGTTAAAATTCTTTGCGAACGTTGTTAAAATATTACTGACTTTGCTCAAGTTGCATTTTTCCTGATGCTCTATGAATTTTATCATAGTTTTCTTTCATTTTGCTGAATTTTTGCTTGCAATGGTGGAGTTCTGCGAATTGTACTAAAGTTATGAAACATTTTTAAGTTTAAACATTGCAAAACATTTATTGGTATTGCAGCAGATCTATGAAATTTGAAGAATTTCGGCGAAGTTTTTGATGATTGTTTAAGGGGTTAGTTGGAAAGGATTTTCTCCAAAAAAATGTTTTACCGATATTTTACCCAGTTTTATGCACTACCCGAGCTAAGGATCATACCAAATTGATAACAAGTTCTAATACCGGGTTATCATTTTTTGAACACTGAATATGTTATCATTCAGGTTGAATAAACAGCCAAAATAACAGAATGAATAACAAAAAAATACTCGTTAAATATCATAATAATAACTTATTTTATTATCACTGCAAACAACTTGATAACTGATCCTGTTGTGTAAGCAAATTTATTGATATAGTAACAAATTTTGTTATCAATTTGAAATCAAATTCTCATACTAATAACTGAAAAAACTATTTTAATTGAAAACAAAATTTCTTGTTCAATATGCTAGAAATATTTCAAGTTTTTCAATTAAACTTATAACGTTCATAAACAATAGTGTGTTCAAAATGATAACATATGATAACAAAATTTGCCAATGGTGAAATCAAAACTATAACTGGGATAACAGAACTTGTTACTTATATGATATCAGCTTGTTGTTTTCCTTTGCAAGGGTAGGGAAGCACAGAAAAATATCCTACTGTTCTTATAAAAAAAAATATTGACATTTTCTTAAGTTCCTGATTCCTTCAGAACTGGTACTCTGTAATTTAATTGACTCTGTGAAATCTTAGTCGTATTGGATGCATAAATTTATACAGAAGTTCACAAATATGCCCTGGTATCTTCAACTGGTTTTTGATGAGAACTGTGTGGTTAGTACTTTTCCATGTATAGTGGCCACATTCTGAAATCTCAAGTGTTAACAAAATTTATAAAACTGTATTACATACGTGAACAAGCATATTAAGGGGGAAACGTCGATTTTATTCATTAACAAACGGCTGTAAATGTGTATATTTATGTGTACTTATTAAAATGTAACATTCTACACTTTAATGCATAAATTTATATTTGTTCATGTTATCTGTGTCGTGTACTAATAACTCGACAGTCGAGTTTTTAGTACACGACCCTGAAAAAGTCTGCACATTGTAGACGAAATACTCGTATTTGTCAAGATAAGCGAAAAGGTAGTTGGAATTAAATGAAAAATACTAATTTTCCATCTCATTTCTAGTTACTGTAGCCGCTTTTTACATTGTCTAGTAATTTAATTGGTGTCTAAAAATTCCATGTAGTTCATTCAAGTTTGAAATTTGTTAAATACACTGAAAATTTATTTTTGTAAAATAGCTTTCACGCGTTTCGTAAACATGGATTTTGTACATAGAACAAATGTCTCGTATATTGTATGAAACATTCATAATGCTTTTTATCTGGTGAAATGCTATCAGTACACCTTTTTGTAAAATGCACGAAATGAATTTCGTGAAGACCAGCCAATCGCTGTTTCTATTTCATACAGTACTCATGGATGATGGATGGTGTTGCTGCTGGTATAGCCGGGAATAATTTATCTATCCCAAAATAAAAATTAAAGCACTGTTGAGAGCTATAACTTCATGCTCTATAATCGCTTGTTTTCACAAGTCAGCATGGACTAGTATGATCAACCACGGATTCAGAATCAGCACTCTCCAAATATTCAGGTTTGAATACCATGTCAGAAACATTAAAAAAACGCTGAACAATTTCAAGTGGTTGCTTTTTTTTTCAATTACATTTTGAGTCGATAAAGTAGATCTGCCAGTCGTTCATGCAACCACTAGAGAGACGATTCTTTTTAATTTGTGACCAAATATTCGTAGCTATTTGTATTGTTTACGTATAATGTACGAATGTTCTTTCTGTGTCAACAAAAGCTTCGTGATTTTTACAGTTGCGCATGTGCCAATAATTACGAATGTATCTTCATAATAAGTACAAATCGTTTTTGTTGCAGAAAACAACGAATGGATTTGTAAGTATTACCTTTGATTTTGTAATATAAACTAAAATTATCTTTCAGTGTAGCATTTTTGTCTTATATGATATCTCAATTTCTCATGTGCGGAAAAATAGACTTTGTAAAGAATGAGAAAAGTATATGTATTTCAGTTTTTGATTCATTTCAAATTGGATAAGCTTAACGAATACCAAGCAGTGAAAGATCCGTATGAAAGTTTCGTTCTTTGAATATATGAGACTGATATGCTTCTATCGTTAGTTATTTACATTAAAAAAAACGATTTTATTAGGGACAGTAGAAATTTGCAATACCTCAGCACATTCACTAATAGAAATAAAAATTAAAATAAATCTGTTAACTGTTAATTTAATCTAAGCTTCAATATAACCGTTAAATTTCCTACATTTGGTATCTTACCTGTTTTTATAAATCATCATTTATGCTGAAAATTTGAAAAGTGAATTGCGGCTAAACCCGCCAGTATCACACCTCTTTTAGTGCCTTCAAATAAACGTACTACGACGTGGCAATTTAATGAAAGCAGAGTATGATACTATCACTGCTGATCATGCTCTTGGTCTCCCATGAAGGCCTTCTGCACGTGAGAGCCCTCTCATTTACGACAATGCGACAACCATGAGCTTCGAGAAGGAATATGTGAGCTTTGAAGATAAATAAAACAATTTTATAAGTTACAAAAAAAAATATATCAACATCTAACTTTACTGTATGGCAAACTTTTGGCCACGAATGCAACTTTTTTGAACCACTATCCATTGCCAAACTGACAACTAAAGCTGCACGCTTCAGCAGTGACGAGTTGACACCCCGTGCAATGACGGCGAAAGCCAATGCCATGCAGGTATTACGCTCCTTGCAGTTCAAAGGATCAGCACGATAGATGCACGAACCGAGTGCGATGTGGAACGTGCAACAAAAACCGTTTCTTACTGAGTTGTTTACTAGAGATAGCTCAGTGCCACCGCCATCGCCGTCGGTCGTCACGTTCACATACCTATATACTATCTACTATAAGTCAATGAAAACGGGGGAAATGGAATGGGTGCATCGTAAAGAACAAATATATGGAACAGTGCCCGCTCGTGACGCCTCGATGGGTACAGTGTGAACGGTCTGCGGTGACCTCATCTACTTCGTCGGCAAGCGGAGTTCAAATAGCGAAGGTTTCAATTCCGAACCGTTCAATTGCCTTGCCATTTGGAAAAGAAGTATGCATTCTGCTGAATTCAAAATAAATCTCATCAACATGAGTTTACATTTGAATTTAAACTGTCAAATTTATCCAAACGGACGCTTCGGACTAACATTCCAAAATTGATTGCCTCAGTTCAGCACTTGTACGTACAATCCTCCCTCACAAACGTCTCAGGAATGAGTTATGTCTCCTTCGGTAATAAAAATGGTCAAATTAAGGAATTTAATTTGCTCTTACCTTGTTTTATGTGCATCTCCAAGCAGATTTTCGATGTTCCTCCGGTTGTCCTTTCCGTTTTCAGAAGCTACTTACCCCTTGCCAGCCACCCAAACGTTGCCAGGCGTTTTTCCAATCGACTTCGGATCTAATAAGCCGAGTTTTATGTCTGCAACCAATGATAAATGACCACAGAAGCGGCGAAATGTGTCTCCATTCGAATGCTCCTGCACTGGCAATGCCTGGATAAAGAGACCGAGCCGAACACTCCCCGAGGAAGTTCACGGTTGTCTTTTGGCGGGTGTTGAAAAAATGAGCTTAATTTGACGTGCAATGGGCGGGTGTTGCAATCTCTGGCTGGTTTGCTGGTGACCGCTCGCACGGCTTCATCGAAGCTAAATCTTTCACGCGCGGACAAGGATCGAATTAAAAATGATTTATGGTCGTCCGGTGGCAGAATCCAGGGCGTTGCAACTGTCAGTGTGTGTTGCGGAGAATGGTTCTTTCTCCAGATATGTGGTTACGCTACGACCGCTTGCTGCTGGTACATTTGCAATGTTTTGAAAAGTTGTGGTTGGAATTTACTGATTAGTAATTAGTTTCTGAATGTTTGTGTTTAATAACATGGGTTTATTTAAAAAACATTGACAACATTTAAATGTTGGAATTTATACTAAACTCGATTCTTTTGTGTGTCAAGAAGATATCGAAGCAGTTTCTAATTCGAAAGATTCCATCGACTGTATCAAAACACGAGACCTAAGCTATGAAGCCCCGCACCGCCTCGCTCATAAAACGTGACAATATGTAAGGATAACTCTGCTAATTATAGCAATGTTTAGGTTCTCATTTTCTAAAATCATAACTTCATTGCCTGCAGCAGCCTTTGTTTAAAAACTATATTTGCCTCCGCAAGGATACGTACCAATCAGTTCAAGCCCGGGAGGCTTCTCTTATATACAGAAGTTATCTCTATTCTATTCGATGAATGGCTCCACTTCGCCAGCCTCGTAGCTAGCGAAGGGTCCGAAGGTCGTTTTCTACTTGATTGACCCACCTTGCCCATTGTGAGCCCCTGAGCTCGTTGGAGGCCGGTTGAGAATTATTTTAACTGGGCTGCCAGCTGACATTCTTACGGCATGCCCAGCCTATCATAGTCGACTGGTTTTAGCGGTTGAACGATGGGAGGTTCTCCCATACACTGACGCAATTCATGGTTCTTTAGAAGGATGTTGCGATCAACAATTTTGCAAACCAGATCGCGCGTATAGTTAGGGTTTGCTTGGTTTTGCGTCACTTTTTGCTTCAGTTTTTGCGCAGTCCCTCCAACAATTTGATCTCGTTGAAACGTGAGTAAAACGCTGAACAGAGATTAATTCGGAAGCAACGTTCAACAGGCTTTCAAACTTGCAAATGACGCAAACCGTCCAGTGAATGCTAGTCTGTATAAATCATATATTATGCGTGAACAATTTTGCTTGTGTAGAAATCCAAAAAGTTTCTGGTGTTTTGTAAATTTTAAGAGGAAAGGCTCTTCTATCCCGTCAGAAGTATTTCTAGTCAAAACAGAATCATTTTCAGCTGAAGAATTATGCAAACTGTTTTCCCAGCATTTCACGTCTTTGTTCTTCGCTGGTTTCAGCCTTCAACAAGAAGCTGAAGTGCAGCTTCTTATTTACCTGCTGGTGTATTTTTCCCGTCACTTAGGACATAACCATTGCTGCTTCTAGGAAATTGAAAAACTCGTATTCGCCCGGGCCTGCTGGTGTACAGGCTGTTATCTTTTGTCATTGTGTTGCTTCCTCAGCGACTTCTATGACCACTGTTGTGAAACAATTTGAAGAATTGTTGTGAAGAACTACAGAGGAATTACCAGTCTATCTGGATCGAAGCTATTCGAAATAATCGTTAGTTAGGTCATTCTTAGCTATATCAAACAATACATTTCAAACAATTAACATGGATTTATGCCAGGCCGCTCTGTAACAACGAACCTTCTGAACTTCACTAGTACCTGTATTACGCAGATTGAAGCTAAACATCAAGTGAATGCCGAATATACGGAGTTAAAGGCCGCTTTTAACGCCATTGCTCACAGAATACTTCTGTGCAAACTATCCCATCTAGGTGCATCAGAACGACTCGTGGTATGGCCGGAAGGCTATTTAACGGTTCGTGTTCAGAGCGTAAAGCTTGGTTCAGCTGTTTTCAGTACGTTTAATAATAATTCAGGCGTACCACAAGGAAGTAACCTGGGGCTCTTGTTATATGCGCTGTTCTTCAACGATGCTGCTTCGTTTCTAGGGTCGAACTACGTTTTCATATACGCAAACGATTTGGAAATCTACCTGGTTGTGTGGACTGTTGAGGACTGCTACCGGCTTCAGGACATGTTTTCCAACTGGTGTAAGACGAATAAACTCGTGATAAGCATTACTAAATGTGATGAAATTTGTCAGAAGCAGATAACTTCCCATCTACATCTCAATCCACGGCGAATCCACAAGCGAAATTTCAACGACATGGAAACTCTTCCTGGCCAGATCAAAGCGCGCCGCAATTCGCAATCACAAACCAAGCTATTTGAGGACCCCACAGCTCATCAGGACCTCAAACAGGGTCATTTTCTGATCGGTTTTTCACTGCAGGCGGTCCCTGACATCGACTACGATTCGATTCCACACAATTGCCCCCACCTACTGCAGCTCAACCAAAAAAATTTTCAACAAGTCTGAAAACGCTGGCATGTGGAATACCTCGTTTAGCTTCAATCACGCAGCAAGTGGAGCTATTGAAAATTGATCAGCTTGTCACCGTCGACGAAAACTACCCCTCGATGTGACGACTTACAGTACGAATCCATGAGTTGCACACAGGAAAGGACGTAGTAGTTCGAATAGTCTTGCAGGTAGACTTTACAAATTGCAACAGACGTCCCACACACGTCTCACAGTAAAAATCTGCGTAGTCTCAATAAAGGGTGTCCACGATGAAATTGCCACACACAAAATTGATTCGCAAAATTCGAGTTTTCATCCGATTGCCATCAAATTTTCAGGGATTGAGAAATAACTATTAAACTTCATTTTACCATTTTACTCGTATTTTATTTACAGTCCATACGCAAATGCCCGCACCTTGGCCTTAACCCCGGCCATAAGATTCTGCACAACCTGTGAATCAACCGTTTTTTGCATGTAAACCCATACTTTCTTCAGTTCCTCGACTGTCTTCACTACCTTAGGTCGTTTAAGAAGGTGCTGCTTCATAATCGCCCAGTACTTCTCGATGGGGCGGAGCTCCGGAGTGTTGGGAGGGTTGAACATTTTCGGCACGAAATTGGCCTTATTGTCCGCATACCACTTCAGCACGTCCTTGGAGTAGTGGCATGAGGCCAAATCCGGCCAGAAGATTGTTGGGACATTGTGGGCCTTCAGGAAAGGAAGCAGCCGCTTCTGGAGGCACTCTTTTATGTACACCTGTCCGTTCATCGTGTCCTGGGTCACGAAAGGTGCACTACGCTTCCCGCACGTGCAGATGGCTTGCCAAACCAGGAATTTCTTCGCAAATTTGGACATCTTCTGAGTGCGGACATGCTCCGGAACGCTGAACTTATCCTTGGCCGTGAAAAACAGGTTGCCGGGGATCTGTTTGAAGTCGGCCTTCACATATGTTTCGTCGTCCATGATGCAGCATTCAACTTTCGTCAGCATGTTGAGGTGCAACTTCCTGGCACGGGTTTTGGCGGACTTGTTCTGCTTCTCGTCGCGATTAGGGGCCTTTTGTACCTTGAACGTTCGAAGTTAGTTTTGGCCTTCTGGAAAAAATTTCGGCTTAGGTGCAGCTTCATAGCCACATCCCGAACGGAGGCGTTCGGATTTCGGTTGAAGGCCCCAACTACGCGGTTGTGATTTTTGGTGTTGTACGGAATACTTTTTCCTTCACTTCTGGGCTTCCGATCGGTGGTCAACCGTTCCTCGAACCGCTTAATCACTCGCGACACCGTGGAATTCGCGATTCCCAACGTTTTAGCGATGGAACGATGCGAGAGATCCATGTTCTCGTGATGAATGCGCAAGATTTTATCACGCACGAGCTGTTCTTTCGACTCCATTTCCGCGAGTTTTGATCACAGGACTTTAAAACTTGCAGGATGTAAATAATGCACTATGAACTAAATCCACCCAAATTTTCAATCAATTCTACCCAACGGTTAAAAAGTTAGAGCAATTTCATAGTGTGGCAATTTCATCGTGGACACCCTATATTTGTTTTTCTCCGTGTACAAGAGCTGTTTATTTTTTACATGGTAAGTGACTGCAGTAGTGTGCTTCAAGACATCAACACAGACAAACAGACAAAGCTCTTAGAATAAAATCTTCTTATGAATATTTTCAGGCGTAATTTGCATGTACACTAACGCTATCTGTTTTAGACAATCCGAAGCGTTAATCTACAACCAGTGCATGCTGTCACTTTAACTTTCGAAAAAATATTCCGCTCGTTTATTCCGGAAGTGAAGGTGACATTTCTTTCCATGCAGATCAATTGTCTAAATTCCGCTTGGTAATATTGAACAAAATTCCGTAACTTCTTTACTTTTTAGGTCGATACTACGTACATTGAAAGTTGTCTTTATGATATACAAACATATATGTAAGTAAACAAATCGTATAGAATGCAAAAAATATGTCTTATACGTACAAAAGTGGAGGCCATATACGTGCAAATTCCATTGTTTTCTTAAACGAGTTGATTTGATACCGTATGCGATTGAATTTGTAATAACAAATTCGATTTAAAAAGCTTAGCGATGTTTATCCGATTTTGTTTGTAACGCAGTACGATGAATAAATGACAGATCGTATATAAGTCGAAAATTTGCACTCTTTATGATTTAACGTAAACATAACACGATAAAGGCCACAATTAATTGCAATGTTGACTTAAAATATAGGAATATACGATACTATTTGAACACTGTTATACGACTTGTGGTTGTCTGGGATGGCCTTAACGGGGAAATCGAAAAATACGTCACATTGTCTGACCAGTAGTCATTAAGGCATTATGTGCGCCGGTGCATCAGCTGTGCGCTGAAAATCAAAACAAACTTTGAATTCACGAGATATCTCGGTACGCATTTTAAAGCTTTTAAGAGTAGTTTTAATAGTAGATATAGTAAGAGTTTTGCAACATTTGGAAGTTGTAGGTAAGTATCTTTATTTGTAAGCCTTTCTAGCTGGTCGTAAATTAATGTTGTTTATTTTTTGTTCATATGATTGTAGTTTTCTGTCGGTCAAGAGGGACATTGAACCTGGATTGGATGTTGCGGTTTGGAAGCTGCTGATGAGCTGTTTCTATCCTCCACGCATCATAATGAAGAATGTGTATGTTACAGATCGTCTGATATGGATGTTACACATTAGGGGAATAGAGATGGGTGATAGTGAGAACGTTAGTAGTTCAAGTGCTACAGTAGTGCAAGAATATTAAAAGTAGTTGTATTATTAAACGTATCAATATATAAACTCTTCTTTATTTCAGTTGATATAGTCTACATGAAAAAAAACAAAATGCATTATGGCATTTCGACAACTTTGCGAAAAGGTTCATCCTATTTGCTTGCAGTTTCGTTTATTGTTGCTTTTAATTCGTTTTGCGACAGCTGTGTTTTTCCGGCCTTGTCTCAGTTGTTTCAAATAACCAAAGATGAGTGTGTTGATAAGCTTATCCACAGCGGTTTTGAAGCAGAACGGGCAAACATAAGATGTAACCCATTAAGTATTGGAACAAACATTTTTGATTCTTACAGCGACTCTAGTGGTCGGATTTGTAAACTATTATATCTTTTGTGTTCTCTATAACAATAACAACATCAGCATTTTTTTTCGCGGTGCAGTTCGAACGTGTTTCAGAGAAATACAAAATGGAAAAAGAAAGAAGAAAAATAATGGAGCGCAATCATTTGGAAACCCCTTCATGGTCTTGGCCAAAACTTGTTAAAGTGTTGGGTTTCCCCCAAAATACCGTGTGGCGTGTTTTGAAAAAGTACAGAGAAATTTGTTGACAGATCACAAGCTTCAAAGCAAGCGTCGGGCGGTTACTGTCAACCGTCAACTGCGGAACAAAGTCATCAAGAACATTAAGGCTAACTCCATCATCTCAGACCATGATTTGGCCAAACGTTTCGCGCCGCGCGCAGCATAATTCAATAGTTGTCTCCTCTTGGATGATGAAACCTATGCAAAGGCCGATTGCAAACAGCTACCGCGACAACAATTTTACTTGGCTACGGCTCAGGGAGATGTTCCTTCCAAATTCAAGTTTGTGTTTGCAGATAAATTTGCACGTAAATACATGTTTTGGCAAGGCATCTGTAACTGCGGTAGAAAGACTGAGGTTTTCATCACTGATAAGACATTTAATTTAGAGCTGTACACAACAATGTCTCCAAAAGCGAATATTGCCATTTATCAGATCCCACAACGAACCTGTCATTTTTGGCCAGATCTTGCAAGCTATTATTACAGTAAAACAGTGCGGCAGCGGTATGAAACCAACGGGATTCAGTTTATACTGAAAGAACTCAACCCACCAAACTGTCCCAGCTCAGACCTATAGAGAGATTTTGGGCTATTATGAAGAGGAAACTGAAGGTGAATGGCAGTGACGTCAAAAGCATCAATGAATTGAGAACCAAGTGGAATAAGAACCAAGTGGATGAAACGTATTCTGGGAAAAGGCCGCAAATATCTTCGAAATCGAGATGATTAATTTTTTTTTTCTTTGTATTTTTCCTCTAAAGTTCACACAAAGTCGAACATTTTAGTTATAACAGAATACTATTTTAATAATGTATATCCGGAATATGCGTAATAGTCTATGTTCCAATTCTAGCTAGGCCACACCTTACGCCTCAGGCAAGAAATGAGTCGAACAAATCCGGCGTTATCGAACTGCGACCACACCTACTACATAAAATATTTCCGCTACCTCGTCAGAGCAGGAAAATTCCACCCACAAATCGTAACTATAAGTGCGTGATTCAAATATGAGCTATATAATAATAAATTGATTACATCAATACTACATACTTTTCATGCTGCTTGGAGAATAAATGGACAAACAAACAGACGACAGTGGCTGCTTCACGGAACGCTTCAGTGGCGCCACTGAGGAAAGTGCGGAGGCAGTCCCAAGCAAAACATATTTTGAAACGACTGTTAGGGCGTACGATGATTGCGTTTACGAGTGTTATGTCTGTTTGTCTGTGGCATCAACTTCCACGCTCCAGCCCACCATCTCCGCAACTCGTATCTCCTATGGACTCCTCAGCATCGTGCTGCACAAATAGAAAGAACCATTAAATTTTCTGCGTTATCTAATGCACATAAAGAAAATGCTAGTTTTGGGAGGAAAAAAATGGGATATTTCATGAAAACTTAAGCCAGATAACGCCTGAATCTTACCTTTTGTATGAAAGATTGCAAATATTCTTGTATGGCGTAAGAAAGATTGCAAACAATTTCGTTGTTTACGCCTCGTTTGGGTTGGAAGAAACGAGGGGAAATTTTACGCGCCTGTTAAAATTCATTACTCAAAAATTGAGTTGATCCACTTTTTAACGAAAATTGAGTTACATTTCCGTGTGAGTAAAAGAGATAGTATAAAATTGTACTCAAAAATTGAGTAAAACAAAACGGGAGTGTATAACAACTCACTTGACAGATGGTGCAGGCTTTTTAATGATGTTTGTGATGTTGTTGATTTTACTTTTAGCCAATTAGTTTTTAAGAATAGAATTCAGTGTCGCTAATCGTCTGTGTGGTCTCGAAGCCAAAGATGTGTGTTAAACAAACTATCAAGTATTTCAATATCGAGTTCATTGCTGGTCAAACCCAGTGCCCAGGACCACAATGGTCATAACTATATCGACAAATCATCGGAAACCCTTGACGTGCCGAATCATATCATTAATTGAACTTTGCAAGAAGGGTCAGATCGCTCCATTCAGGGATTAATGCAGCTTTCTAATAGGCAACGTTAAAAACATTAGGAAGGTCCCAGTATTGCAAAGATCTGCCCATCTCTTCATCCTCGAAACCACCAAAAACCCTACCAAAGAATCCGCATTCATTGTCATGAAAATGTTCCATTATAGGTACCTCCTCCATTGGGATGAACAGACTTCTTAAATGCTAATCGACTGCCTTATCAGCGTATGACACTGACACACCATCAGCGAACGGGGTCGGTCTGCAAAACGACGCCCGATTCGCAATGTACTGTGCTTATGAGGATGAGCTTTCGGTCCTTATCCTTACACAAATTGGCTCATTGACTCGAGCTCCATGGGCGGATCCTTTCTCAGTTCATTATAGTCATCCGAATTAGACACTTAATGCAGCACAGCAGCGAAAACGGTTTCAACGATGGCCTTCGAAATAATCTACGCCCTGAATGTCTTCCAAGCCAGTACACGATGTTTTTTGTCCAATCAGTTAGGCAAAAGTTCGGTATCGTCTTACATTTACTTCGTTGTAACTTTTGCTTGCTCTCGAATGGCTAGTTGATATTTTTATGAGGACAATGAACGGCTGGCAAAAGTTTAATTCGCTGAATCTCGTGCAATCACAGGACTCTAATAGCCTCCTAACGAGTTTGGCGCTGCGACAAAGTGTCTAAAAGTTTCCAATTGAAGTTTTGTTCGGTAAAAAATAAACTAAATTATCCCAGCGAATGATGCAGACTGACAGGCGGAAAATCGAGACGATTTAAACTGTAACAAGCCCATAATTGGCATAAATAATTCCTGCAACGAGGCACTGAGTCTGCAGTCTGCCACCACGACGCCGTCGGTCGGCACAGGAAAAAGTACACAGCCCACTCATCCACTCACCCTCCGTATTCTGGTTCAAATCGAACTTTGTTTCGTCTCCCTCGCAATTGGCCAGACACAACACAACATAGTTGCGGTGAGCCGGTGTGCTAAGAGCAAAAAAAACCCTCCGTCTCAATGTTGGCAAATCGGTCAATTGTGGCCCTGAGCAGCGAGCGGTTAGAGGAATGCAACTATGTTGCGAATCATCGGCACAAAAACCGAATGGGGCTAACAACAAAGACAATGCACTACATTTCAACGAGTATCGAGAGGAGTTAATTTGCTATTCCACCCAAATGAGGCAACGGCACCGGACAGCATGATGAGTACTGAGGGACGTCACTTGGCCGGACATGCTCATGTCGGGGCCCGGTGTCTGCTATAACCCACAGGCATCAGAACTGCGGAAAGCTTACATTGTAAGATGACCGGTTAGTTTTTTTTATTTCTGAATATTTTATTCTCACGTCCTGTCAGTCGATGGGCCCAGCTTTCAGTCATCCATCGATGCAGAAGGATGCTTGTCTAGACTGGTTTTGGGTGTTTTTAGAGTAATTGTTAGTTTTTTTTACTGCAAAGGTTATGGGATACGCAACTCTGATGCCCAGTGCCGTCGTTCTCATTCCATTTGGACCTACGTGTTGCAACAGAAGTTTTTGGAGACGTCGTTACATACTTCATTTGAAAGTTAAATTTCAGTGTGGTATTCTAGTAAATACCTCATGGTCAGTTATAAAACGAGCATTTAACAATTACCTACACCGAAAAAAAATAATTAATTTTAACAAGCGCGTAAAATTTCCTTTGTTTAATTCAAAGCCAGAGAAGGCGTAAACAACGAAATTGTTTGCAATCTTTCATGCGCCATACAACAATGTTTGCAATCTTTCATACAACAGGCTAGATTTAGGCGTTATGTGGCTTAAATTTACATGAAATATCCCATTATTTTCTGCCAAATCTATCGTTCCCTTTATGTGCATTAGATAACGCAGAAAATTCAATGTTTCTTTTTATCTGTGTACTTAAGAAGAGATTTTCTTTTTTAAGCATTTAAACCTTTCGGTAGCAAGAATTTCTTCGACTCTAAATTAAGATTTAATCCATGTACACAGATAAAAAGAAACACTGAATTTTCTGCGTTATCTAATGCACATAAAGGGAATGCTAGATTTGGCAGAACATAATGGGATATTTCATGTAATTTTAAGCCAGAAAACGCCTGAATCAAGCCTGTTGTATGAAAGATTGCAAACAATATCGTTGTTTACGCTCCTTTGGCTTGGAATTACACGAGGGGAAATTTTACGTGCTTGTTAAAATTAATTATTTTTTTCTGTGTACTCGCATAATCTGCATATAAAATTGCGTCCACCCATAAAACTTGAACAAAATGTCAGAAAAACCTTCATGGTCTTACCACCGATTTGCGAATCAGTGTCATCGAAAATCAGTCTTCAAAACGTTATTTATTTTTCTGCACATGTAGGTGAGCCCAAATACCCCAGCCATCCAGTAACACTGCCACTGAGAGCCAAAATTTCATCTGCTGTCAGACATGCAACAGCAATTTACCAACCATTGCATACAAGCGTAATTAAAATCCCCTCTACCTCCGGTCCCTTATTTAAGCTGCTTAAAATGAGTGTCCATCTCTGCGACCTCCCCCCCCCTCCCCCTCCCGATAAAGCCGCAAAACTCACGACTTTTCAACTTTCTCACTTCTCCAACGGGCTCCGGCGATCTTGGCTGATGGACACGTGATCGTATTTTTTCTGCTGTTCCTTTCTTTTAATGGACGGTGTCGATGAAAGAAAAAAAATGCATCAACCTTAATGGTATTTTACACCTTTCTCGATTTTCGCGCTGAAAGAGATTTTTTTTATCTCATTAAACCCTGTCTGGGTCGGTGTTGTGGTGGCAGACGAATTTACGGTGATGGCTGACTTTTTGTCTGAGCCACCCGTTGTCGTCATGTTCATGAGCGTTGAGATGGAATAAAATCCAAATTATGAAAAGATGAAAAATGAACGGGATTGTTTATTAAGTAAGGAAATTCGTAAAAAAGCATGAAACTTACACAGAAAAATAATGAATTTTAACAGATGCGTAAAATTTCCCCTCGTTTAATGTTAAGCCCAAACAAACGTACACGGGAAATAATGTGTTCTTCTAAACGAGAAAAAAAGGTCATGATTTCATGAACATGTTGTGTTTTCGTGTTTTGCATATAAACTCTGTCCAACTTCTAGAAGACCACCCCCAAATTGTTTAAAATCAATAATAATAATAACAATTTTGGGTCAGTGTGCGTATTTTTGTAGAGTGCATAGCAAGTTACTGTTTGTATTAGATTTATTTTGATTAAAAATTCCTTCCATTACTTTTGTAATAAGATTTTATATTTTTTAGGTGTTCAGTTTCTATAAGACCATTTCAAATATTAGTAAAACTTATAAAAATCAGCATATTGTAAGTTCAATAATCCGTAGCTTTGCCATTTCGATTAATGACCTCAAAAATTCGATTTGGCATACTGTTTACTAAATTCAGTAGAACAGATTTCTCACTTTTGTCCCATTCTGTTGTAATAGCGGACTTCAGCTCATCAACCGTGGCATACTGCTTTCCGTCAACATAAATCCTGTGAACCAAAATCCTCCAAAGGTTTTCGACTAGATTTAGGTCAGGAAAACGCGCCGGCCAGTTGAGCAATAGTTTTTGATTCCTGAGCCATTACTTCGTTTCCTTGCTGGTATGAATAGCGGCCTTATCCTGTTGGAACGTAAACTTCTTCCGACGATATTTGCGCAATAAAGGCAGATAATGTCCTTCAAGAATACTGATGTAGTCCTTACTATTCATTTTGAAGGACGTGATCGCTATCTTCAGCTTCCCGGTAGCGCAAAAGCCTGCCCAAACCATGCATGAGCCACCCCCGAAGTTCCGAGTTGAAAAATATTGTTCCTCCTTTCTTAAATCGCGCCAGTATCCTTGCTGGTATGAATAGCGGCCTTATCCTGTTGGAACGTAAACTTCTTCCGACGATATTTGCGCAATAAAGGCAGAAAATGTCCTTCAAGAATACTGATGTAGTCCTTACTATTCATTTTGAAGGACGTGATCGCTATCTTCAGCTTCCCGGTAGCGCAAAAGCCTGCCCAAACCATGCATGAGCCACCCCGAAGTTCCGAGTTGAAAAATATTGTTCCTCCTTTCTTAAATCGCGCCAGTATCCTTGCTGGTATGAATAGCGGCCTTATCCTGTTGGAACGTAAACTTCTTCCGACGATATTTGCGCAATAAAGGCAGAAAATGTCCTTCAAGAATACTGATGTAGTCCTTACTATTCATTTTGAAGGACGTGATCGCTATCTTCAGCTTCCCGGTAGCGCAAAAGCCTGCCCAAACCATGCATGCGCCACCCCCGAAGTTCCGAGTTGAAAAATATTGTTCCTCCTTTCTTAAATCGCGCCAGTATCCATTGAAGCCGTCCGGACCATCCAGGTTGAACTTCTTTTCGTCGCTGAAGATTGTCGAAACATGTGTTAAGAATAATTTTACCGGTTTTAGAGCCATAGTGGAATATTAAACGTTTCGAAAAATAACATATAACCAAACCTTACCAAATCCCACTGGCGATTCATGTGAGCTTTTGCAAAACTCAGCCGTTTTTCAACATGAAAAGCTGTAAGGTTTGGAGCTTTAACCTTTTTAGCCCTTTTAATATGAGGGCTTTTCACCAAAACCTGACAAACTGTATTCAACATCGCTCTGGAAGGTGTAAAGCGACGAGCCGGGCTCAACAGCCGGGGTACGATTTTCACGAAATCTGGTCAATTTGTGTGCTTTGCGGACGACATGGACATTATCGCAAGCAGTGCCTTGAATTTTCATAAAATATCCATGAGAAGTGAAAATGATTTTATCCCAGTGTAATGAAGATGTTTACTTTCCCGGTTTTCATGGTTACCGCTGTCACTTCTATGCCAACTGAATTTTGTTTGCTGCAATGAATGAAGTCGGCTCTATGTGCGGGTCAAACATCTACTGTCACTGTTGTTTTGATTATCAATCGGTAAGCATGAATTTCATTTGATGAACTCTGAATATCATCTCTTGTGATGATTTTTTATAATTAAGTGATTTTGAATCCTAATCCAAACATGAAACAACCAGGGCCATCATCATCATCCCAGAGGAATAGATGTTAGCAATGTTGTGCAAGAATACCCTGGACTGGGCTGCCCTTGCATTTTTCCGATCCCGACGGGTAATTGATATTCATTGTGGTTGATTGAATTTCATTTCTGACATTTCGAAATTCGATTTGAAAATGAACTAGTTTACATAAATGAATATCAAAGCATTTTGAAAATTGAAGGTTCATGGTCATGAGTTATCATTTGATTTTCGCATGGAACTTATAGGTAGTCAATGTTATGTTGCCTGAAAATCCACGCTTTTGAATCTAATGAGCAAGACTTTTACCAAGACTGATCGCAAGAACATTAGGAACGGTGGCAGCGCTGTACACCTGCCAGAAACGCGAAGCAGCAAAGGTCGGACTGGTGGGCGGAACCGAACACGACCGGATCCGCCTAGGAAGTAATGCCACGATAGAAGGGGATACCTCCGAGGTGGTGGAGGAATTTTTCTACCTCGGATCCTTACTGACGGCTGACAACAATACGAGTCGTGAAATTCGAAGGTGCATCATCAGTGGAAGTCGTGCCTACTACGGGCTCTAGAAGAAACTGCGGTCTTAAAAAATTCACCCCCGCACCAAATGCATCATGCACAAAACGCTAATAAGACCGGACACGAGACATGGACCATGCTCGAGGAGGACCTGCAAGCACTCGGAGTTTTCGAGCGACGCGTGCTAAGGACGATCTTCGGCGGTGTGCATGAGAACGGTGTGTGGCTGCGAAGGATGAACCACGAGCTCGCTGCACTCTACGGCGAACCCAGCATCCAGAAGGTGGCCAAAGCCGGAAGGATACGGTGGGCAGGGCATGTTGTAAGAATGTCGGACTACAACCCGGCCAAGTTGGTGTTCGCTACTGATCCGGTGGGCACAAGAAGGCGTGGAGCGCAGAGAGCACGATGGGTGGACCAGGTGGACCGTGATCTGGCGAGCATTGAACGTGACCGTGGGTGGAGAGCGGCAGCCGCAAACCGAGTATTGTGCCGTACTATTGTTGATTATGTCTTATTCTAAATGTGATGTTGAACAAATAAATGTATGTACGTATGACGAACTGTCTCCCTTCAAACCTTCAAATTCAAAGTTTGCTTGATTTGCATTAAGGATTTAGTCGAGTGCGAAGCTGTTTTAACTATCTCCTTCTTCTCGCGATCGATTAGCTTTGATTTCCGTGGAGCTCTTTTGTTTTTTCCGTATCCTTTAGTATTAGCGAGATAATTGCGCACAACTTGATGGGACCAGCAAATCCGCCGTCCGATTTCCCTTACTGACTTGGTGAAATGCCTCGATTATTCCCTTCTCCTTCTCCGTGAGCACTTTTCCATTGGGCATTTTGATGCAGCAAAATAAAAACACGCGATTCTGCCAATGGTCTTATACAAAATGGACACGGTTAATCGCAAAAATAGTAGTTACTGCTTGGTGCGTTCACACACACGCATATTACCATGCATGGGATAGGTTTCACTCACGCAAACATGCCATGGTACAAAATGAAGTGATGTGTTTTCTTCCTGAGAGGTGACAGTCAAAAATTATCTGGTCTTATAGAAAATGGACAGAGTGTACACCATGAACAATATTTATGCTGTCATGAACTATTTTCCCGCTGCAATGAAATCACGAATACAGCGGGTTAAAACCATAAGCTGAATTCCTTATACTGAAAACTTTATTCATGAATCTGGCAAATCTACTTTATTTACTCTGAATTTCATCAAAAAAATAAGTCCATCGTTAGGATTCGAACCTAGTGAGGATGTGGTGCTGTAATAGCACTTGGTGGATGTACTCAAATATTACGCTACAGCTATTCTTAAAAAGGCTCTTGACTAATGAAGCCGACTACACAACTTTAGATAAGAGACAAAACAAGATTTCCTAAGTTCAGCACTCGCATCTGTCTTTTCTATAATGAAACCATGATTAAGAGTAATGAATTCATAAAATAAGAGATGAGTTCGTTTCATTATTTTTTATCCATGAAAACAAAAATGGATTTGATTCCATGTGAGCAACGCAATTTTTTGCAATCTTTCATACAGCATACAACATTATTTATTATCTTCCATACAACGGACCTGATGTCAGCGGTATATGGCTTAAATTTACATGAAAGATCCCATTAATTTATGCCAAATCTAGTAATCCCTTCATGTGCATGAAATAGCGTCGAAAATAAGATGTTTCTTTTTATCTGTGTATGATGGCTGGCATTTTACTTTAGATTCCAGTACATAAATCAAAAGAATAATTACCAGTGTAGTTATTCATTCAGCTCCTCAACTGGTTTTTCTCGGCTTTTCCGAGATAAGTAATTATACAAACACAATTCAACATAAATTTATACAGTGTTCAAGGTGTAGACTGTTACAAAAAAACGTATCTCGATCCTTTTTATAAGTGTTACTTTTACCATGCTGCATACAAATTTCCACAATCGATTTACTTCATATGTACTTATGAGCTAAAGCAAAACTCATGATATGATGTGATATGTACTACCACTCCTTGTAGCACGAACACTTAGTCCGACAGCAACGTCTCTTATATAATCTGATTGACTTTCTCATGTCATTGGTTAGATGCATCGATGTGCAACGTTATCTGTACGTATCCACGAGATTGTACCGAGTTTCCTTCCAAAAACAAGATTGAGCAACTGGCTTAAAGTGCGAGCTATCAAACCCGCCATCCTTTTACCCCTGTTGGCAACGAGGAGTTGGCATTTCTACTCTCCTCATTCATTTTGCCGCAATCGGGTGCCCTGATGGTCTCTCCCATATCCCGATTATATTATTGTAAAACTAATTGTCATTCCATGATATTTCAATGTGTTTTCCTAGTTGGATATTGAATATATGTGACATCTCCTAACTCTGTAATTCTTATCATGTAGGAGAGAAATAATAAGAGAATAACTTAGAAGGCTTTTGATTTTTCTTATTACAGTCACCGCCATAATAAAGTGCCCACTTTTCTCATGAACACGCTTTATCTCTGAAGTCATTGAAAAACTCATTATATCGTATTCATATATTTTATGAACCCAATAGAGGACCTGAGGGCCATCTTGGATTCACTAGTTGATAAGACAGGACAAGCATAACTATTTTCAAGCTCTTGAGAACGCCTGGGAAGATGACCCACAACACCTGAAGAATCTGGTGGAGGATATGCCAAAAAAATTGCAAAAACTGTTGAAGGTCAGGGGAGGACACATCAACTACTGATCACTCAACAGACTGGATCTACAACTTGTTTTTTTAAAGAAAATAAGAAGTGGGCACTTTATTTTGACATGCATAATTTCTACTATAGTTTGATCTTTCTTGAAGAAAAAAATGAATTTGCAGGACAAATGTTTTTGTATGTACCAATATATTTGCCATCAAAACAACAAAACTTAGAATCTTTCACTTATTTTACAGTTTGCTGCACAAAAAGTAGAAACTGGGGTAGGTGGGCACTTTTTTTCTGGCGGTGACTGTATGTGTCCACGAGACTAAAATAACCATTACTATGCAAATATCCAACCAATTTAGAATCTTTAAGCAGCTTTGGATTCAGAAGCTCATCTACTTTCTGAAAGTATTCAAATACGATCAATGATTATCATTCGTCTCCGGTAAACGAGGATTCCCAGAATCATGTCCTTAAAAAGAGCATACTTCTAAAAGACTTCAATAGAAAATCTCGAGCTGCTGGTGGAAGTCCCCCACAAATTTAGAGCAACAATTTTCAAAAAAAATATCTTTAAGATGGATAAATCATATGTCCGAAGAACTCAGTCGCGGGCCATACAAAACAATTACCTCACATCGAGCAATGTCGAAAAGGTATCGGAGCATTCTTCCGAGAATTTATTTATTACATCGATGGTAGATATTAACGGCGGAGAACAACTTGAATGCATCCGATGCAATTGACTTAATAATGCAGAACGGTACATGCTGTAACCGCTGGAGTCACTATTCATGCGCCGACGTCAACACGGAATCGGTGGGTTCCAATATCTTCACATGTGGCGGTACACTGAAGGTTCCAGGGTGAACATCGCGTGTAACTAGTGGCATTTCGGACTTCTCCAGAAGTTGGATCGAGAAATCCAGCATCTGGAAGAAGAACAACAACTTTTGGGGGATCTGGAAAAGAAAAGGATTGAAATGGAGAGAACTATTGGTCGAGCGACAACTACGGGAGAATTTGAAGCGCGGAAAAAAGTTCGTTGCGAGAAAGCATGAACTACTGAGCCAGCGCGACGGAGATGAACAGAAAAGTGTACACAGAATGCGCAAGAGCTAACGAAGTGAGCGAACAGTAGATCGGGTGAGACAGGATCGCCGAGATTTCCGGTGAGGATGTCGTTGGTCAGACATTTACATCACTGACCAACGTGTGAACAACGATCAACTGGAATAGGCAGTTTCATGCAGGTAGTACGCGTTACTTCAATGCCGGTGGGCAGTAGGAAATGCCGATTGCGAATAACTAACCGGTGTGCCTCTCGTCAATGTCCAACCGTACCTGTATATGCTTAAACTTAACGACAAACGCTGAACTTAACCAATATGTTAAACACTTCTTCGATATCGAGAGTCTTGGTGTAGTAGCTGCATCAGTCGTCAAAGAGTAGATGCGGAACACACATACAAAATCCTAGCAGAAACTTCGCCGATACTGGAGAACGGAAAGTTTGAAACAAAACTGCTCTGGGCCTATGACTATATCGAATTTCCGGAATGCAGGCTTATAGCAGAAGGAGGTTTCAAGTGTCTCGAAAAACGTTTGGCACAAAATCTGGACCTCTATGGCAGGCTTTGCGCCAGCAAATAGTTGACTATAAATCCAAGGGAAACGTCCAAGAAGCAACGAAGGTGGAGTTGGATGAATTTTATCTGAGAGTTCTAAGCTCTTACCGATTAGAGTGGTTGTCGACGAAAAAAAAACCCGGTAAAATCAGAGTAATCTTGGACGCAGCAGCGAAGGTGGATGGCGTGTCGCTAAATTCGATGCTGTTGAAATTTCTAGATCTCTTGATGCCACTGCTAACGGTGCTGTTCCAGTACCAGGAACGCCAGGTTGCAGAGTCCGTGGACGTTACGAAGATATTCCTGCAAATGATGATGAGAGCACAGGACCACAGCGCCCGACTGTTCCCCTACAGCAATTCTCCTGAGTTGCCGATGAGCTCTATGGTCTCAGGTGACACGATTTTTAGAGTGGCCTGCTCGCCAACGCAGTCTCAATACATCAAGAATTTGAACGCATCGGAGAACGAACTGGAGGTTCCACTAGGAGTGGTGGCAGTGAAGAAGAAGCACTACGATACCACGACTGAAATTGATGGCAGCGTTGCTAGGAGCTCGACTACGTAAGAAGATCGAGAATAATCATTCGTTGAAGATTAGTAAAACTCATTTCTGGAGTGACTCATCTACCGTCTGTTCCTGGATAAAATCAGAGGCTCGACGATAGCGACAGTTCGTCGCCTTCAGAGTTAATGAAATTCTGAGCCTGACAAGTGTCGACGAATGGCAGTGGATATCAACCAACGTAGCTGACGAGTTGACCATGTGGGGGGGAAAGCGCCTGCATACAATGTGGACAGTCCCTGGTTTTGAGGTCCGGATATTCCGGTAGTATCAACAAGGATTCCGGAAGAAGATATCAATGAAAGTGACACAGAGTTGCGGAAAGGGTATGTATGTAGATATCTGGTTAGACAACCGGTGATTAACGCTCACAGATTTTTAAAATTCGAGTTGCTTCTGCGTGCTACAGCATATGTTCATCGTTTCGCTGATAGACTACGTTTACCGAAAGGATCTACGGATACAATCGGGCTGGCGAGTGAAGAAATACAAAAGGCCGAACGAACTGTAGATGAAGTGCAAGCTGAGGTAAACCTGAATGAAATGGTCATCTTGAAGCAGAATAGTGATGAGGGACGAGTTAGTGGGAAGCAGTTAGGATCGTCAAGCAAATTGGTGAAACTATCTTCTTTCGTGGACGAGCATAGATTTTTACGAGAAGCAACTTGAGCTGCAGAAGCGGAGATGATGTCGATTGACCAGAAGTTTCCTATTATCTTACCGATAAAACATATAATTACGGACCTGCTGTTGGACTATTATCACAGGAAATGCTGCCATACAAACGACGAAACCGTCGTGAACGAGCTGCGTCAGAAGTTTACCGTTTTACAGCTAAGAGTTAAAGTACGTCTATCCAGGAAACGCTCAACGAGGATTTGTGTAGTACCTTCAACAACGCTCACACTCAGTGAAGATCTAATGCCCCTGCAGCCCCTCACATGGGGGAAGCGGGTGGTGCTGTTGAAAAAGAATGGTTCACGCAGTTAAAGCAGCATAAGCATTTGTTCCTGTAGTACGGAAGCTCGATGACGAGTCGTTCGCTACAGTGCCATCACCATCGTTCCACTAGTTACAGCCGACCACGAATCATTGACGCCCAATCACTTCCTTCTGGTGAGTTCAAACGGAGTTCGAGGTATTTTTTAGAATGTTTTCAGGAATTGTTTACACAATCAGTAACTACACCCAAAATAAAAAAGCAAGATTGTAATGCAATTTCGCATGATTTGGTTTCATTTCTCGTAATGGATCGCAACTTGGAGAAAAAATGCAACATTGGTCGTGGGCAAAAGAGCAACACATCAATTCGATTAGAAAAATTCAATGTGTGCGTGAGGTTGTACAGTTGATTAGTAGTAGTAAATTCAATGGCTCGCAAAAAAAAAGATCACAATCCGCTACTGAGATTCGAGTCGCGACGTCAGCATTCCGGCTCTTCATTGTAACCATCCAGTCACCACAACAAGTTGAGGTGATCGGAATAAAAGCCCAACAGTTGCTTCAGTTGTCGAGGCACTCAATGTTACAACAATGAAGCAAATGTCGGTCGCACACACTTACATGGCTTCGTTTATTTCATGAAACGCATGGTGACTTGATGAGAGGGCAATAGGAGGGTAAAGACGAGTGCAAATAAAAATAGAACACCTGACAGTGGAATTGCAACAGTGGCATATGGCGTAGCGGCGTTCTGTGCCATTGTCTCACCCATATTGAGAAGTTGCCTTTTCAGAATCATGCGGATTTCTCAAGATATGGTTGCAAAAACTGAAATTGCATTTTTTGCTACAATTTCAACTTTTGGGTGTAGCCAAGTATTTTGTTATTCGTTTTATCGGATCATGTTGCTGGAAGGAGATTCTTTTATTTCCGCAGGTTTCACGTAAGTGTCTCTGCTTACGGTCTGCCCATCCGTTTTGGCGCTTCATACAGCAATAAATTGAATTTAGCGGTGACAAAGTTTTATCTTTCTGTTAAGATGAATCGCATGCATGGCAAGGCCTACGCTAGGATGGTGGTTTCTTTCATACATACATACATGTTATAAGGAATTGTTTATACAAATAAATATAGGTAAATTGAATTCAATTTTATAAATGAACTAACCTTTCCTTACCAATCAGACGAAGACCGGAGTGGCCTCTGCTGTACACAGAACTTGTCCCGTCGGTTCATGTCTGTTCCTCGCCAGCCTCGCTGTCTGCCGAGAGTCCGCAGGTCGCCTTCTACTTGATCGATCCACCTTGCTCGTTGTGTGCCTCTTCCTCTTGTATCCGTCGGTTTGTTTTCGAGAATCATTTTAACTGGGCTGTCGTTCGACATTCTTACGGCATGCCCAGCCCATCGTAGTTGACCGATTTTAGCGATGTGTACGATGGGAGGTTCTCTCAGCAAGTGAACCTGGTTGGTAAATGACTGGACAATGCGTACCATGTTACTTCACGTACCTGTAGGTATAAAATAGATCCTACTGCAGTCCTAAGCCAGTAACTCCTATCCCTACCTCCCCGTGGTGCCAACTGGGGTATGACATACCATTGGAAAGATCGTGTAATCAACCTTGGTGGGACCTTGGTCATATGCTGACAGAGAAGGGGGGCTGCCTTCCTCAAAGGGTGCAGTCAATCTGAGCGTCTGTTCTCCATGTTAGGAGCGGCTGATCATTGTCTTCGTGCCAGCGTGGGACTCTTAATAGTGCTAGAAATGAGCTAGGAAATGTAATTAATTAATTAATTTAGAACACTGTTGTGGCTAAATAAACAATAGTGCTGGGAAAAAAATAATCACAGTGCAACATAAATAAATTCATTTTCTAGCTTTGAGCTAAAGTTGTGATTATTGCTGGAGGAAATCCCACAAAAATTTAGAGGGACGCTTCGGAGGAAAGATGCTTTACGCCAGCACCGCCAGACACTCCTTCTGAGTGACAGACACGGCCAGTCTTGACTCCCGCTTCCGCAAAACATTTCCATTTCCATTTTACCAAGGTGCTTCTTCACCGTTTGGGCGATTACTTCGACCCCTACCCTCAAAGTGCGGAACAATAAGGTACTTTGCCATCGGTTTTCCTATTCAGCTTTTACTGCACAGTTGGCTATCTGTTAAAAGATATCCTTTTTGTAGTGGAATATAAAGGAGTTTCGGTTATTTTAAATTGTGTTTTAGTAATTTGTATTCCATATTTTTTTTAAAGTGATTAAGTGAAGTGTTAATTTGATTTTTTTAGTTTTCCAAATCAGATCACTTGTCTACTAAAATGCTCGTTTAAGTTTTTTTGGTTGAAAAGGTGGTTTTGTTAAATAAAGTATCAAGAGTAGTTGCTTGATTTCTTTCGCCATGGACGCTGCCAATATACTGATTATGCTATCATTTTTTTCTGTGTATAATAGGGGTACTACGATTGATAATGCAAATTCACCACCAGGTAGCAGAATAATGGCCCAAACACAATGATACCAGAAGCTAAACGGCAACGGTAAGGAAAAAGTCCGATCTGAGTAAGCCTGCTTTTCGGATAGAAAACAGACTAGATCCAACCCAATTCTAATTCGACATATCGAAGTCATTAGTGACATTCCGCTATCATTGTGTTTGGGTGGTTATGGCATGACAAATCACTTAAATTAATGCAGTTTTTACAACGCATTTGGTATTGAACACGAAGCCAGTATCATAAATAGCACACATCAATTTCGGTGTAGAAAACAACGATTAGAACCAAAAGATCGATTTCGTAGTTTTAATTTCATTTTCAGTGTTTTCACTCAAACTTTAATAATGCTGCAAGAACTAATTAATTATGCTCTCACATTGTTTGGCAAATAGCACACATGGAATGCCGTTTTCGCAGCATGCTGGTTTGTGCTGTGAGACAAAATGAGTAGCAGTTGGATAAATTAGTTGAACTTTAAAAACTTAGAGCACTGTATTTGACTTTCCTGTCAGTGAGTCCGGATTAATTCTATAAAACTTTTCTTTTTTTTTTCCAGGTGGGTAGCATTTGATTTTTTTATAACCTCATGTAAGTATGAATTATTTGATTATGATATGCTAAATAAATAGTGGTAAGCTAGAGAAACATATAATGTTTCAGGGCTAGTGTCAATCCCATTTTTTTTGTGAATTAGCTAACACTAGTTTTTTGAACATGTTTTTAACATATAAAAAATATTTTTATCAACTGTTAGAAACATTTGTATTTATACTCATCAGTTCATTGTACATGTTATTCGTTGCACAAAATTCAAAAGTCAATCTAAGCTCCCCTTCCATCGTGCCCGAACATATTGTTGTTGCTGCTGAGGAAGGTTAAAATAATATGTTTACTTCTATATATAAGTAAAAGCGTCACAAATTTCGAATCGAAGATTGTAAGTTCATCTTCATCAATCACGTAACGTACCAAGAGTCATCATAATCTAGTGGGATAGACCATGGCTTCAGTAACTGCTCTTCCCAAAAGGACAGGAACAAATGCCAAATCAGAAACATTAAAAACAATTCACAATAGTAAAACCAAAATTATATTTCGAGCTGATAAAACGAATCTTTCAAACAGGTAAATACAACTATGAAAGAAATATATCTCTTTTTTTCAACAAAAATTTCGTAGGTTTTTGTATTGATTTCGTAAACTGCCCTTACGTTCTTTTGTTAGCACGTGTAGTAGGGTAATGGGATGTAATGTTAGCCTAGCTCCTTGATTCGGCCTATGTACCAAATATGTCATTATTTCTTCGATAATCAAGAAAATCATGTTGCTATCAGCATGACTGATTTATTTCAAAGCAATTGAGACATAATTAATCAATTTATAGCAGTTCACATCCGCGTAGTATTCGATTTCCTTGACTTTTTAGACACCATGACTTTACTGGTTAAGCAGAACAGATTATCTATACGATCTTCGAATGATCCAAATTTGCCGAAATTAAACCTATAAATCGAATAATGCTGCCAAGATGTACAGAATATAGTCACACGTTATAAACTAACAGGCCACATTAGTAAAACAACAATGATCTAACAAACAAACGGTAGACCCAATGTTAGGGACATATTTTTTTCTATGTTCCCAACTATGGCCTGTTGTATGAAAAGCATAGTAAAAATGTTGTTATTGGTAACATTTACAATACAAATGTCTGAGTTCCGGTTGAATGTTGTTCATATGGCTCATCTTAACACATTTTAACGGAATAAAATCTGTGTAGAGTGAATTATAATGTTTTGATTGCCGAATGGCCGCTAAATCATATGTAAAAATCACTTAAGTGTTTCTTAGCCGATTAAGTATAGTTTGATTTGTGAAATTGTTTGTTGGGTAGAGCGAATACAGCTAGGAACGCCTTGAATCAAAAAATCAGGAAGAAACCCGTACGAATATTGGATTTTATAAAAAATCAATCGCATGGGACGAACTTGCATACATGATTAGACCCAATTTGGTACACATAGACCGACATAACATCCATATCCCTCGAATGTTTCTGACTTTATAAAATGAGTTGTGTAGCTTTTCATGATACATACTACCAAATGGCTTATTGAGCATATCTTAGGAAGTGTATAGCTAGTTAGATTTTGTTTCCAGCTCAAATACTTTATGAGTTACAATGAAAAATGTAATCGATTGTTGCATATTAGGCTGAGTCAAGGGACACATACCCTATGTCATACGAAACCAACTCCATAAATAATTCAAATCGATTACGTTACAGAAAAAATCGAGTAGATTGGTTGGTCAAACGATCGATTTTGTAGTATAAAATAAACTTTATTTTCAGTATAGGAACAGAATATTGCAAACAATGTTGCCAGCATTTCTAATTTTAGGAGCTGTTTCAACTATGGTAAATAAATAGACCAATCATGTATAATTGAATCACCTAACAACTGATTGTCTCACCCACAGTTTTCTCAAATCAAATCCAGATAAAGCAAAACTCACATGTCCTCAACTTCTTCATCACGAAGTCAAACTTCCCAACATAAACATATAATCAGCACATGATGCGGTTTCTCTCAACCCACCGAAATCAGCCAAACCATCAAAGTCCCATCTTCCTATTCAAACACTCCAATCTCAACCGGATCGATGTCGATCACTGTCGAACCGTTACAAACCACCGCACGCTCTTGGAGACGGTATTTTCCGCAGACCACTCTAGTCGAATGAATAAGAAAGCAAAGGAAAAAAAAATAGAACAGAAATCACGTCTAGAGGAAAGACTCACTCATCGTCAACATTAATCGAACTCCTCCATCGGAGTCGTCGAGCAAACAAATATGTACTCAACGTAGTGGCGGGAGAAGAAGAAGCGCGAGAAATAGCTCTGGTCGGGATGCACATCGTCTGATGACGACCATCTTGCTAGGACCAATTTCCGTTTGGGAAAATTTGAATGGGCAAATAATAATCGAGACCGATAAGCGTGAAAAATCTCCGCCAGTCTCGGTTGCTCTCGAGACGGACGACGCTTCGCGACGCGTGGAAATGGGTGAACGGAATGGAAAAGCGTAGCTCCGATTTCTTGCATTCCCAGGCAGCCAAACTTGCTACCCGTTGGATGGTTTACAAAGGGACAAGTCTCCTACGACGGAAGGTGGATGGTTTTTTTTTGTGATACTGTGTTTTAGGTTTTTTTTTACTTGGTTGTATTGTGACAGCACATCAAAGGAATATTGAACCATCTGAAGTACTGTTCTTGTTCACTGTTGTAGCTGTGTGTCCGAAGTTATGATCGACTGATTAAAGCTTTTGCTCGGAATAATGCAAACGGAGGTTTATGCTAGCATGGTAGAATTTATTTTAAATTTATCGGCAAACATGTGGTGCAACTACGGTCCAAAAGGAACGTGAGAGCAGCCAAAGTAGATAAGTACCTATTTAAAAAAAATGTAAAATCTACTAAGACCAAGGGGGTCCCTTTTTTACAGCAATATGTCAACCACATACTAAAAGGCCATGCATATGCCACGAGGCCAGAATAATGGGGGAAGGGGGTGATTTATTTTGAAAAATGACCAGGCTAGGCCGTGGC
Source organism: Aedes japonicus (assembly GCA_034211315.2). Classification (NCBI taxonomy): domain Eukaryota; kingdom Metazoa; phylum Arthropoda; class Insecta; order Diptera; family Culicidae; genus Aedes; species Aedes japonicus. The sequence continues at coordinate 69,406 of JASCZW010000472.1, forward strand.
AGGAGAAGGGTGGAGGTGTATGAAGAAACCACGTGGCTTTCTTTTTGGTAGTTTGAAAATTTTCCAACCTGAGATTTTGAGTTGGCTCAATATTACACAATGTTTTTTTACGGTCTCTTGATGATTGTAAGGCTACGATTAGCTGTTTCTTGATTCTCTGTTGACAGTCAGACATGAAACGATACATGTTGGCTATGGTTCTCACCAACACCTTCCACTTCGATATTTGTTAAATCCTGAACATAACAGCATCTGGCAAGACTATTTCGTGCACTTCATTTGCATGTAGTGCTTCCTCGTAGTTCTTTAGATTTTACCCATGATACGACAGCATTCGAATCAATCCACAAAAACCGTTTTTTTTTCTCAATGTAAATAAATGATTTTCGCAGATCATCTTCATTAATCTCGTCCCTAACAGTGCAATTTCCATTTCTTCCCTGGATATGGAAAGGTATTGAAGCGGCACTACCTTGGCATTCACTTCCACGAAGGTACAATGGACATCGAAGGTACATCGGTTAAAAACGTAAGTTTGCCACACATCCATAGGACTCATCTCCAGCATCAGAAAATACGTGTAATTATACAGTTTGGGAAGGTTCATTAATTACGTCACGCAGTAGGGGGGGGGGGGGGTTTGAGAAAACGTGACGATCCATACAAAAAAAATTGAAGGTCCATACAAAAACCGTGACAAGGGGGAGGGGGGGGGGGGTATAAAAAGTCATTTTTTGCGTGACGTAATTTATGAACGTTCCCTTTCATATGCCCTATCTTTCCGAGATAGCACCGAGGAACACACCCGTTTTTTTATCAAAGGGTTCATCTCAGCCACCGTTGGTAAAGCGTCTCCTAGATTTTCATCCCAGCCGATGCCATTGCGCTACAAACCCTGCATTTGAACACGGCCATTAATCAGCACCGGCTGCTTCGGGTCGAACATGTTCATGATGCCATAACACTCCAATCACTCTCGCTATCTTAGACCAGTTACTTCTAACGACTTCATCACCTTGGCACCTTGGCAAGTCCTTCTAGCACCTTTGACGAATTGCTCTCCCAGTTACGCATCTCAAATCCTCCGTCAGCATGCACCATTCTTACTTCTTCTGCTGGCATTAATGCTTCCTCATCAGTAACCAGGGTTGCCAACTGCACAGAGTTATCTAAAATGACACAGATTCTTTAATTTATTTTCATACAACTATTTGTAGATTACACTTTTTTTGATAAACCAAGATTTTTAAGATTTTTGGAAATTGCTTGTTCAATCAAAAACCTCATATTCAAAAAATGAGTACAATTTAGGAACCAACTTTTTACCAATTCTGCTTTCAGTGTGCCTTTTTAGGCCCATGAAGCAAAATAAAATAATTTACACTGACGATACAGTGACAGAAGACTGTCTGAAATTCAGATTGTGGATGTCTCTAATGATTTCTCAATAAACTTTTTGAGATAATTTATAGAATTCCCAAAGATTCTATGAAAAATTGTCAGACAATCCTTAAGATTTTCCTCCTGGTGTTTTTATATGTATTCTTCAGGAGTTTATAGGCATTCCTCCCGAGATTCCTTCAGGAGTTTCTTTGAAATCGTATAGGCATTTTTTCTATTCGTTCTTGTGATGAAATTTATGGAGCAATCTCTTCTTCAATAAGAATTTCAAGCTTATTTATTGCTTTATCAATTCGCTTATTGCTTGCTCTCACCTTATTGTTGTACTACCACAGTTATTAGCCCCTAAAGGTGCAGGACGGACTTTTTATTTTTAAAACGCTGTATCTAAATGATGCCTCTACTTTTCCAGCTGAAACTTTCACTTAAATTGGGAAATGATAGTCCTAAATTCAAGAGGCATGTATCTTCCTGTATACCTATCCCCCCTATTTTTTGTGGCTGAATCTAGGTGGCTTTGAGGGTATTTTTCATGATGATATTGAAATTGTTTTTGTTTTTCACTTTTTTTGCAAACGGTTATGTGGTTTTTAGTTTCTTTCCAACACAAATGGTACATGAAAATAATACAAATGGGAATATACATATGTTTCAGGATGTTCTAAGTCGTCCAAACTCTCCTGGAATGTTGATCATGTCGCTATGACATCTGAGCATAGGACCTACATATATGAAACATGACCAACAATGTTCAAGAAGAGTGTAATAATTATCTGTCATGCATCTCCATTCATACCAGTCGTTCAAGTTGCTCCAAATTGCCCTGGAGTTCAGGAGTGATTTACTAGATAAACCATAACTGGGCTACTGTCCTTAGCAACGCAGCATACCCAACCAGATTCAAAAAAGATTTGCGAAGGGATTATAATATATTTCCCTCCATACAAGATGTTCTAGGTTCTCCAAATTGTGCTGGAGTTGAGATAGTTCATTACCATTAGTTCAACCAAGACTAATGTAATTCTCCTAACATTGGATAATGTATTCACTTATTTGTAGTAGCATTGCGCATCGCTTTCAACCTATTTCCATTCACATTTGTTGTTCTAGGTGCTCCAGGTCGTTGTGGAGTTTAAGCCATAAAATCTATTGAATAAACCACAGCTATAATATAGATCTTATGGAAGAAGCACACTCAAACAGACTCACGGAGGCTGTGTGAAAAAGGGAAAATATTTTTCTACATATCAGATAAGCTATGTTCTCCAAATCATCCTGGAGTTCAGATCGTATGATTTACTAGATCAACCATGACTGGACTACTGTTTTTGCAACGCAGCATACCCAAGCACACTCAAAGAGACTATAAAAATGGAATATAGTTCATTGTTCACCTAATTGTGCTGGAGTTTAGATAGTGTATTGCCATTAGTTCAACCAAAACAAATGTAATGCCCCTAATATTGTATAATGTCTTCGCTGGTTTATAGTACCAGTGCGCATCTTTTTCGACCTATTTCCATTTATTATTGTTGTTCTAGATACTTCGAGTCGTTGTAGAGTTCAAGTGATTAAATCTATTGAATCAACCACAGCTATAATATGGTCCTATGGTTCTTTAGTGGCATTACATTGGTTTTGGTTGAACTAATCGCAACGAAATATCTAAACTCCAGCACAACCTGGAAAACCTAGAACATCTCATATGGAGGGAAATGGACTATATTCCATTTTTATAGTCTCTTTGAGTCTGTTGGGATATTCTGTGTTACTAAGGCCAAAGGGGTCATATGGTTGATCTAGTAGTTCATATGATCTGAACTTCAGGGTGATTTGGAGAACATAGCATATCTGATATGTAGAAACACGTATTGCATATTATGCACACAGCCTCCGTGAGTCTGTTTGTATATGCTTCTTCCATAAGAACTATATTATGACTGTGGTTGATTCAATAGATGTTATGAATCCACAACGCCCTGGAGCACCAAGAACAACAAATATAAATAAAACCATAAAACCGTTTGTAAAACAAGTGGAAAACAAAAACAATTTTCATATCATGATGAGAAATACCCGACGAGTCGTATTCAAATGTTCAATAATTTTTTTTATTAAAGATTGGACTCGGAAAAATGCGACACTTTGTTTTGGGTGTAACTTTTTATCGTGTGTGTAATTTTGAGCAATTCTAGTTTAGAGTGTTATGTTTATATGTGCAAAATTTTATCGCGATCTGTCAAGTTGTTTTCAAGCTGCATTCGAAAGAAGAAGAGCTACGTCAGCAAATCTTGGGCGCGGTGATCGATAATCCTGGTCAGTCGCACAGATGGATCGGCAAAAGGCTTGGAATCCACCATTCCACCGTGTCCCGCGTTGTGAAGATGTTCCATGGATGACATGGACGACGAGACATATGTCAAGTTGGACACCAAACAAATCCCCAGCCTCGAGTTTTTTGTCGGTACGTCCCGCATGGAGGTTCCGGAAAAATTCCGGAAGAGAAAGATTGACAAATTCGCGAAGAAGTACCTGTTGTGGCAGGCGATCTGCGAGTGCGGACGGTACAGCAAGCCGTTCGTTACAACCGGCACCATAAACGGGCAGATTTTCCGAGAGGATTGCTTGCAGAAGCTCTTGCTGCCCTTCCTTCGCTCTCACCGTGGTCCCACGCTGTTCTGGCCGGCTCTCCTGTAATGGATTGGTACGAAGCGAAGGGCGTTAATGTGGTCTCGAAGGAGGCGAACCCGCCAAATACACCAGAACTTCGTCCGATCGAAAAGTTTTGGGCGATAATGAAGAAGAAGTTGAAGAAAAGCGGAAAAACATTCAAAACCGATGAAGCTTTGAAGAAAAATTGGGAGAAATTTTGTAAGAAAGATGGACAAAGCCTCATCCAAGATCTCATGAGCAGTGTTAAGAGAAATGTACAAGCATTCAGCTTGGAAGAGGACATTCAATAAATAATTTATCCCAAAACATAGCTTATATATAGTTATTTAATCCCTGAAAATTTGAAAAGTTGAAAAGTATCCTATTTAAAATGAATTTTTGGTGATCATTGTTGTATGTCTCATTTTTTTCCGAGTCCAGTTTTTAAGCCTTCAAAATAAATCAATCAGTTTTCCTTTCTACAAACAAGTCTTTTTTATGGCTCTTAACGAAAATTCCTACTTTTTAGTTACACCCCGTTATCTGTACTGTCAAAATAGTCATCGTCGAAATGCTTCCGAATCACGGCGTTTGCCACCGCAGGGTGCTGGCCTGGTGATTTTTTGACCGTACCGTGATCTGATGATGTCACTTCCAAACGCCACCTTCGGTTCTCGAAAACGATTGAGCATAGTACACAACGAGAAGAACAGATCAGGTCCTGTAAGCAGTTTATCATTGAACGATACATAATTGAATTTCGCGGCAGCATCCCACATCATCCTGAACATTCCATGTTTCATCGGGTTGATAACGAAGTTCAAGGGTAAGCAGCAAGTTCAATAAGTGTTCACATACTTCTTGGCTTCTGGCCATGCGTACTTCCGATTCCTTGATCTCTTCAGTGCCAGCTGGTAACTGTCAGGAACTCTGGGCTGGTCTTTTTTCCATGGCAGGTATGTCTTTAATCGTTCTCTAACACGCTTTGTTTGCCAGCGTTACGATCACCCGTGCTCAATGGTGAGACTCCCACTGCCTCAAGCTGGAAATTGCCTCGTGTCATTTTATTCAAGTCTCTATCCAACTGACTAAGCATGGATGATGACCGAGGAAGTGCAGCGAGTCTCTCCAGTCTCTCCTATTCTGGACTCTTGTGGAACGATGAGGTCCATATATCAATCCAAATCAATATCTTCGGCGTGTCATAACTGGGGATACCAATATCCTTTAGGCAATGTAACTTTTTAATCAACTGCTTTGAAACTAGCTGCTGCGCTGGCAGTTCTAGCTTTTACTTACTTACCAATAATATCAAGGCCTGTGTGACCTCTGCTGTACACAGATGTTTGTCTCTTATGTATTCGGTCCGTGGCTCTAACTCGCCAGCCTCGCTGTCTGCAATGAGTCGGCAGGTCGCCATCTACTTGATCTATCTACCGTGCTCGTTGCGCGCCTCTTCTTTATGTGCCCGTTGGCTAGTTTTCAAGAATCATTTTAACTGGGCTGTCGTTCAACATTCTTATTGCATGTTCAGCCCACCGTAGTCAACCAATTTTAGCGGCGTGTTCAATGGGAGGTTTTCCCAGCAACTACGACTTTGTATTTCTCTGCTGGTGTTGTTATCGGCGATTACCAATGTGCCCAGATACACTAATTCATCTACTACCTTGATTTCATCACCGTCGATGTGACCCGAGGTGGGAGGCTAACATTGTTTTCTGATGAGCCTCATCCCCTCAGGTATTTTGTTTTCAACGCATTAATCACAGGCCCTCTCCTACCAGCTTAAGCCTTAAATCTGATGTACGTTCCCGCCATCGTCTCAAAGTTACGTGCTATGATACCAACATCGTCGGTGAAACCAAAAAAATTCACAAACTTCCGATGAGTGAAATTGATGATCTCTCAATCACCAATCGTAAAGCTTCTATTTCTTGCCGTTGTGGTATAACGTCACTGGAACTAAGCAAAACATCACTGCTCTGTTCTGTAGACGATGGCTATTTCAACGGGACTCCATTCTAGATGTTCCTTCACTAACCGCAAAATGAAGCAACGGGTGAGGCTGTTCGTTGCAATTCTCATCATCACAACAAATCTTCGAGCTACATTGTGCATTCGTGATTTTTGAGGCAAAGCAGACACAGCTCTTTACGTTTCACGATTCTCCATCAAGAAACCAGACTATTATTCCGGAACCCTTGGCAAGACAATGATTTTCAGTTGAGAACACTCTTTGGTGGATACTCTGGAAAGCTACGGTACTACAGATCAGATGTAGAGCAACATAAGCTGTAGTCCTCCTTCACTGAATAGATGAACCCTTAAGTTTTCGACTGTTTCCGCTTCGTTAACGACAGTCCGTTCAAATATTCGAACGTGTCCTCTAAAGCCTTTTCTACCAATTCTTCCATAAACGTTCAACAAGTTTTCATATCAATCACCTGTGATCGACGTTTATACTCCACACACTGCATAGCGTAAAGCGATGCAAGGTTCTGTATTAAACTCTGTATGAGTATAGAATTTTTTAAATGATCGATGAGGTCCTAAATTTCCAGATATCGTGTGAATTCCTCAACTGCACTGTCTAACTCAATTACGAACTCCAAACTCTCCGCATCTGGACCTTCAAGCTTCTGGATCCGGTGTGCCAGCATCGTCATTACAATATGTGGGTTGCCAAAACTTTAGAACAACTTCCCAGAAAAGATTGAACTCAAATTACCACCAAAAATTTATTTTAAGTCGGATATTTTTGAAACTCTTGGGAAATAAATAACGATGGATCATTTATATGATTAACTTATCTGTGTGCACTTAATCATGTTTGACATTTTTTCTACCGTTCCACCCTTTATATCGATCATAGCACTGACTCCACAGTCATTGGTTTTTCTGTATTGAAAAGTTATACTCGTACACCGTAATGCAAACCTTCGCGAGCACAACAAGATCATAAAATCAAACGAATGCAATTGACTTTTGAACTGCGTCCCCGAAATCGAAATCGAAATGCAACTCGATAATATTGTAATCCTGTTGGCTTTGGTTCCAGTTTTTTTTCTCTCTCTCCCCTCACCATCCCTATGCAGTTTCAGGGTCTGCTGGGTGGTCCCTTGCCATGCCAAATGCGCGAATCAAATGATAGTTTTTACGACCGTCGTTGTCCCAAACTCGGACGACAGTTTATTGATATGCATGAAGCCAATGGTGATAAAAAGCAAGAACAGTGAATGTTTTGCAATTTTTTTATTATTGGATTAATGGAGATTCAAAACAAAAGCAAAAAATAAAAAATGAGTGGTTCGGTTAAACAACGGTGGATGGCAGACGCAGACCAACAGACAGACAGACAGACAATTGAATCTTGAAAAGTAATTCCCGAGCGTGAGTGAACAAATCGTACAAGCACGTAGAGACGGGAATTAAATTAACCCTAATCTGACGGTTGAAATGACATCCGAAAAGTTTTTAACCTTTAATGAATTATATGCGAAGCTTGCGCCGGAGGCATCGAGTGGCGGGTGTTTTTAAATCTGACGGCTATGGAAATTTAATAAAGAAATCGTTTAGTGCTCGTTCGTTCGTTTTATGCGAATTTCATGGCTCTGGACGTTGAACCATTACTGCAGGTAACAGTTGGTTTATCAAAATAAGAGCGTTGACAGCCGAAGCTAGAGCAACTGTCAAATAACAAATCTGAAGATAAACGAATCACATTCTAGGAGAGAGTTCTCAATTCATAACTACATAATGCCCTTTTGACTGCTGCATCGACCTCACCAGCGGAAAGGAGGTCACTGCATCTGGCAGCGACAGACATGCATCCCAATGATCAAAACGACGTCGTCGGTCGTCGTTTTCAGCGGCGGCATTTTTCTGTTTTCAAACTCTTAGCCAACCAGACGTCGTCGTCATCGGTCGGTTCAATTGAGATTGCTCTACTGCTAGCCATTTGGTTGAATGACTATTTCATTTCGCTCTGCCTGCAGTCGGAATGACGTCAGAGATATTGTGCTCCGATGGGAATTTTAAACCTTATCAAACACATTGTGTTCCACACAAGGATGAATCGGTCTTTTGTTGCACCAAGTTCTGAACCGTAAAACGCTGACTGTGGAATGGTCAACAGCAGAAAAAGTGGGACTTCCTGCACCCCACGAAGCAGCCTGCATTATTGAGAGCGATGAGCGAACGAAGCATTCACGAGACATGCACCGTGCGTTCTGTTCATTGCGAGACGTCGTTGTCATTATCATTATTGTACTCTTATCGGACAAAAGGTCGGGAAGTAAGAGACAACAAAGGTCCGCCGTCATTGGCTAGTTGACCAGAATCTACGTGATGATAAGGGAATGGATTCTGTCTTAAGAAGTTATTATATGTAGAGGCTAAGTAGGGGAATGTTCCTATTCTTGGCAGTCAAAGTAAATTTCTTCCTCTTACATTTCGAAGACGAATGCAATAAAAGGGTACATGGATTATGAAGCCTAAAAAAAGCGTGTAAGTATATTTTTTTTAAGTTGTTTCTTGACAATTTGAACATTTCTAGCTCTTAACAAATTTTTACTTCATATTTACTAAAATATATTTAGGACTATCTACTGTTTTCAACTGCGATTGGAGTTACACGTTTTTTTCATTGAAGTGTTCTTGGATTAGACAGATTAATTTAAAAATAACCTCCAATATTCATTTGAAAACTAGGAAAATTTAAAACCGTTTTTTAATTGTCGCTAGTAACGCGAGCAAATTCCCTGAAATGCCATTATAGAAAGCGGATGTTTTGACAGGGACATTTAACGGAATTTGCTCGCAATTACTATCGACAGATTAAAAAGTGATTCATTTTTCATACTTCAAAAAAGTGATAAATAAAGAGAAGTAATTCTCCTACGCTCTTAAAAGTGTTTTTTTAAAAGTGTGTTAAAAAAAGTGAAGTCAAATATTCATATTAACTCAAAACACAGTCTTTAATTCTACAGTGTGTCTCACAATAGGTGTCACCTTTTTTCAGTCATGGTTTATTTCAGCTGGGTAATTTTAACAGCGGAATTGAATATACCCGTTTTGAGTGTATTTTTTGACAGCTTATTGTTAATGATAAATAAGCGATGCCGTTTGTTTATATTTATCAGCTACCATGGAAGCCATACGGGAGCAAGTTTTTTAAAATTACATTTGCAAAAGCTTAAACCGTGTCAGATATTAAATAGCCTTAAGCAATTCGGAGTGAGTAAGGAGGAGCCAGAACAAAGAAAAGGATCAAATGAGTAAGGAAGGGAATAAGATGTAATCCGGCCGTATCTGGCCGTAAATTGAGCAAACAATTTCAAATGTTCCCTGCTTCCATGAACAGGCTCCTCAGACATGATCTGAAATGCTAGCCGTACAAAAAACAACGGGTTCACGGGTTGACGGAGCGTCAAAAGCACCCTGGCTTGAAGCAGAAATCTTTTGGTTCGGCACGACTGCGAGATTTTATTTTCGGATGAAAAGCTCTTCCTGCTTCACACAGCAAAAAATAATGAACATTACATGTGATGTAAAACGTTCAAATGGTAAAAATATATCAATGTTATCCATTGCTTTATTGAATTTAAAAAAAAAATTATGCACATATCTGGAGCATTGATAAACATTGAAAAATACGTGTACTTCCATCGGATCATACATTAGTACACGTTTCATGGATAATAAAGCTCACTGAACACTTTTTCCAATGCATAAACATGTGAATTTACATGATCGTTTTTTCGAATAAGCTTCCGTGCAGTTTTCTCGGTTAGCTGTCATTCAGCGTTCAAGAGCGGAAGACAAAAGAGGACATTCATGTATTCAACAATTGAACAAGTGTAAACTGCTTCAGATGTCAAAAATGTTCTGAAGTAAATGTAAATAGTAAATTGTCGAATCGTGTGAAGCAGATTTTATTGCTGATTCAGAATCCATTGTGTTTTGTGTGTTTCACCGTTTAAATCCGGATTCGCCCATCGCAGCAACCGGAATCTTCTTATCACATAAATATAAAAGCAATGGCGGATGAAACGTTTGAGTTTCTGGGAACGCGTTTTATTAACCTTTTGTAGTGTTAAAAAAATGAACTACGGCAACAGGCTGAGTGTTTTGGTGTTCTAGCGAAATGAGAGACGTATAATTTCGAAATTGATATTTTTCATTATTAACGATTTCTTCTGAGACTTGATACCCATGGCTTGCATGTTTGGATAATTAAGTTATTGGTAGGGGTAAACAACAAACTACTTATTTCTCTCTTTCTCTCTCTCTCTCTCTCTCTCTCTCTCTCAATCATTATCTCTTCCGCTTTAACGTGAAAAAATACAATTGTATGTAATAAACAAAGTGGCGAGTATCTGAAGTAGATCATGTGAAATTCAATCGTGCAATTATTACAAATTTGTTTTTTTTAAGGTTTACTGGCGGGAATCTGAATAGAGTAGAAACCTCTACGCCAGGCCTTTGATGATATCGTTGCGTAATTTTTTTCGAATCATTTTGCCAGCCGTACACGGAGCATGTCGTCCAAGAAGACGCTGTTGCAAATGATTCGGAAGGAGCCACGTTTGAAAATTTTGAGTCCATTCGTCTTTTTCGTCAATTGTCTTTTTGTTATTTCGTTAGTCAGTGTTACGTTTACAAGTTTAATACGGAGTCTTTTCTTGTTTAGATCGTGATTTGTGGCATTTATGTGCTATGAAAGTTTTCCGAAGAAGTTTTCTCGAAACAAAAATAAGAAGCTATTGTATTGTTCCTGTGTGTTAGAATTATATAACTTAACTCCTTTTGAAGCATTTCACCAGCCGTGCAAGGATCATGTCGTCCATAGAGACGCTGTTGACACTGCCTCAAAATGTGTTACATTTTCTAGTTTGCTTCCCCTTTCTCTCAGTTCATGTCCACTGTTTTGTATGGTGTCGTTTCGTCTTTTTGTTATTTTGTGTTTTTGTGTTTTTTTTTTTTCAGTTTTCTGTAGTTTAGAATGTCATTCATGTGCTGTGAAAGTCTGTTCGAGCAGTTTTCTCAATCAAAAATCGTCGAAATATTTGAATTCTACCAGTTTTAGTCATGTCTGATGTCTCAGTAGTCCAAACAGTATAATTTTAATGGTTTACTGATAGGACTTATGAGAGAGAAGTTTTCTTTAAAAAAATTGGGAGGACGTTGCGTCTTTTTCTGCTAGAAATGTTAGAGGGCATTTCGTAACTTCTTCAGTCGTGAATAGGTTAATAGATGTCTAGTTCTTATGTGCTCTGACATTCGTCGATGTATACCTCGTCTAACTTCTTTTGGATGCCCTATAACTTTGTCCGCCTTAGTCCGTTCTTGTCTCCTGCGTGATTCAGTTAAATTCTATAGTTCTGTTGTAGAATCGTTTACGTTTACTTGTCTGATCATTGCCTTTTTTTTATTTGTCTAATACTATTCTCTAAGTCGTTTAATCGCTTCAAAGTCTGACAGCAAGTGCAGCCTAACAATCTTGGTCAGCTTTTAGATTCACTTTTCGGTGGCAAGGTAAAGCTTCATCACGACTAGTCCCTATCTATTATTGAAAAATTATCGAGAAAGAAGCCGTTATAAGATTGTTTGTATACCATTGTTATAATGTGTGGTATTCTTATTATAACTCTTTGAAATGAGAAATAACAAAATAAGAATGGTGCCACGTTCGTAGTTTTAAAACTTCTACTCAGTGAATCCAACAGTCAGTTTCCTACAAATGTCATTAATCTTGAACACATTGTGTACCAATATATACCTGTCTAGCTAGATTTATAATTAGGCGTGGCTTCGGCTCATAATGTCAGGGAATGCTAAGAAAGGTGTTGCAGCCAAGAAGAAATCCCACATCATTGTTACTGAGGAAAGAGCCCCACTAGACTGCACCAGCATTCAAGGCTCCCAGACAGGACGTCCGTTGGATCACATCCGTAAAATTAGTGCATCAGTGCTAGATATGTGACGCGGCATAAAATAAAAATAGTCAACATGTGATACCATCACGTCAGAATATGTCTTTGGTTACCATCCCAATACGAATGGCGTAGGCCCTACCATCGCGACCAGATCACATACTCAAGGGTAGGGTCAATCGTGCAATTATTACAACATGTGATTTTAAGTTTTCAGTTTTAAATACAACATGTGATTTTCAATTCGTGTAACTTTAAAGCTTCATGTGACTTAAAGTTATTTGCATGCTCTTTTTATGTGCATGAAAATAGATTGCAAATTAAAAAATAATTTTAACTGTGCAGGAGAGTCATAAACAGCCAAATGATCGTGTGTTTGGCGGCAAAAGTCTTTCCAATATTCCAAGAGATGAATTAGCTGTAGAACGCTATCAGAATGTATCAAAAATCATGGTATGGGGCGTCTCGAAGAGGAAAACTTCCTCTTCTTTTCATAAAACCTAACGTAAAAATCCACACTGGATATAACATCGGGCAGTATTTGAAGAACCATCTGATTCCTCATGATTCAACGCTGCATGGAAATACACCATATTGTTTCAAAAATATGCCCGATTTCATCACAAGTGAAGAATGGCCTGCATCTTCACCGGAGCTCAACCCGCTTGACTTCTTCGTTTAGGATTATATGCTTTAACATATATGCCCTACGAAAGGGCTTACCTTAGATCGATTAAAAATACATTTGGTTGATGTTTGGGACCAAATTCCTCAGGAAATTGTGCGTTTCAGCTGCGATGAGTTTACATAGCGTTTGCGCAAAGTTATCAAGTAAAAGGGCAAGAGATTAGAATTGAATTAATATGGTCTATAACATGTATCTTTCAAATGAAAAATAAATGCTATGAATTGGTTGATTTGTTTTGCTGTAATCCCATTTTGTTTTATTGACACCTAATGTGAGACACCCTGTAAATATGAACTCAGGAGAGAATGGGATAGTCCTCCAAAAGATTCGGAACATTCGTACAAAGTGGTCAATCTAAGGAAATTATCTTACAGCTCTGTGATTTTTTTTCTGAATCCCCCTGTTCTATAAATGAAATTGAAATTGTGAAATAACCGCAGACCTAAATGGCCATTGTATGGTCCCTTATAGGAACCAAAACATCCGAAATTGTGACCATACCATGTGATCAAATAAGTTACGAAATACCCAAAAGGTATTTGTGTGACAACGACGGTAGCTTAACCAGACCAGGGCTGTGAAATTGAATTGAAATTTAAATTGTGAAACAATCATGGCCCAAAAGACCATTGGACGGTCCCCGGAAAGATCCGAAACATCAGTAAAAGTTGCGCTCTGTATTTTTTTGCAAATTAATTTAAATTGTGACTTACAAATAAAATGTGTAAAGATATATACAGGGTGGCAACGTTTACTTGCCAGTATAATTAATGTTCAAAATCACACAATTGTGCTTAAAATCTGGAAGAATTTATCGTCGTACTCTAACGGAACTATCAATACTTTCTCATCAAAACATTGTTCTAGCAAAAAAAAATGCTGTCCACTCCTAGAGCCTCATTATGATGAGAAATTATTTCCATCTCAAACAACATCTTCAAGAAATTTAATGTTTTATAAACTTATACTTTATTTATTAGAAGTTACATGTTGTGCTCGCACCTCTGAACTTTTACTTTTAAGACCAGCCGTAGACGATTCTCAAACGCTTTACAACTGGCACGAACCGTTTCTTGGTGCATATTGTTCTAAATATCGATCAAGATATTCTTGACAGATTACAGATTGTGACTTTTTGTGCTTCTAAAGGGTGTCCAAAATAAAATTGGATCACGGTATAAACGCTGTAGAAAATTACCTAGCTGACCGATCTTTTTCAAACCTTAAGATAATACAATATATCCCTTTAGTAAACTTTTGGCAGATTTATTTCACTCAATTTCAATACCATGACAGTACGCTCACACATTACGCTTAGCTCCACTCAATAGGTTCTATATAACATCTGGCTGATGCTTTTTCTGTACGGAATCCCATGTTTTCTTCATGTTTTCCTCAGATATGAGCTCCATGGGATGTTTCCGTAGTGCCTGCTTTATAATAACCCAGTTTTTCGATTCGCACGCGTAAGCTCCATATATCCTTTCCAACATAGCTCCTGCAGGGCTACGATACCAAATTTACGATTCTTCAGTATATCGCACAGTATGCGGGTGTTTCCGTCGAAATTGAAGAATCTGCGGTTCTAGGTACCGAGTTTCCTGCTTCCTCGCTGTGGTCTTCGCCGGTTTTCCTGGTCCCTATTCCGCTGATGACGTTCCTGTGCTTGCTTGTTTTGAACGCCAACCCCTGACCTTTCCGAAGGACCTTAGTGCATATTTGAATTAGGATCTCACGCTGGAAATGGATGATGATTAAGCCGATTCTGATATGGGAAACAGTCACTGTTTTGAGACACTCCGGACATGGAGAACAGACGCTTGGGTGTTGTATAGGCATTTACTCTAAATAAAGTGCTTATTAGCTTGGTTTAAGCACCACTGCTTGCTAGCTCATTTTCTACAGGTAGAAGTTAATACGGTACACTAAATTGAAGAGCCAAGTAGCGTAGCATACCATAGATCACTTGCACTAAAAATCGTGGAGGGGAGTGTCACCAAGATAACCAAATCAACTATCACTAAACGTACATCCAAACAACGTTTAAAGTCGTAGGGCGCTTCTCTCCGCACATTTGACCACTTCCTTACAACTGGTTTTTTTTAAAAAGACCGTGCAATATCGTAGTTGCTACTCCTTTACTGATCAGAACTAGTGTAATTGCACAGAGAACCACATAGATGAAGCTTGGGAGTAGCTTTTTACATCTTCAATGTACAAGTTCACTAATTCTATTTATAGATCAGTACCGGCGCCGGCTACGTCCTCACGGTCTTTGGGGAGGGGGGGGAAGAAGGATGATTAGTTTGACAATCGTTGTTATTAGAGACCGTGAGCACCACTGCATCTCTACAATTGCCAAGGAATAGGGAAGGATAGTTGTGTTAGTGAGGCAGGTTTACTTTTAGATCATGGATGCACTGTGGTAAGTGAAGCGATCAATGAAAGAGAGCGCAGTAGACTGCTTTTTATTTTAAATCTAGTGGTGATAGAAAGAGGCAAGTGATAAATGGCAAGGAAGGGGACGGGCCTGGGATTAAACTCCCGACCATCTGCTCAGTAAGCAGAACGGGTAATCACTGAGCTACCCAGCCGCGTCTAACTGGTTGAAAAAATTATAATTGGCGTAAACTTTAGTGCCAATAGCCTCAATTACGAAATTTCCTAATCATATCTTTGTACATTCCTTTGGAGACATAGAAGATGTGCTGGACAAACTAGACTTGGACTATATGGGTCTAATCTATACGTTTTTAATAATTCAAACAAAACCATTCGTTTGATCCCTTCGTAGATGTTCACCTGTAATACCACTTTGATTGTATTATTACAGGTTAACACAATGCCCATTCGCCTGAGCAGAAGTAACAATACCACCTTGCCAATATTCTGTTGAAAGTCAATGCTAAGACCCCTACTTCTCCATCCCTACCCTTATTATTGTAAACCCTAACATCAATCTACCCAGGTAACCAATATGAAGTTCCAAAGCGTCTCGACAGTCTATCAAGCAATTTAGTCACCTTAAATGCAACATAAATGCTACTTTTGGCCCAATATACGGTTGCTAAACTGCAAAGCTATGATAATGATTCATTAATGCTATTTTGCATTCTAAATGCTTATAACAGGCTACAAACATTTAAAAAGCATTTGCAATCCAACTTTACAACAGATGTTGATATAATGCTAGTATAAAGCTTAAAGCATCTGAAATGCACATTTAGGGTTGATTTATTACATATGCTAATGCTTATTGGTTACCTGGGTAGACATTAATTTTCCGGCTTCTCTGAACTAAAATGGTTACCTAAGCTGTTATTAAATCATTCTGAAAATGAAAAGACATTGGCTTTGTCATGCTAATGGGAATTGTGCCTTATAACTAAACAATTAAAGAAAAACAAAGCTTGGAGTGCCGGGAACTAAAAAAACTTTCATGAACATTCAACAGATAAATTAGCGGTTATTTTTAAATATGAAAGCTAGTGATGAAGATTTATATCTATTGGTATAAGTAAATTACAGTTTATCTATATTACATATCACCAACTCAACTGCGGTCGTTATTCCATCAAATTAAAACAATCAGACTCTTTCTAGGGTAACCGCACTAAAATTTGACTGAAAATATATTTTCGTAAATTCGCTCACGCTCGTTTTGAAACATAATTTTCGTTCATTGTAGGACACATTCCTATGGATGGTCATCTCAAAAAAATTCCACCTTAGCAAAACAAAACTACCATAAATGGTTGCAGAAACTTGATTGTCACTTAATTGAGTCACATTGAAGTTAATTTGAACGATTTTTAACAAGTATGCCTGCTCGGGCTATTGGACCTTGAAGCCTGCCCTCGTTAAATTTCGGACACCAAAATATTAGCAGCAAAAAAATGTACATGTAATTCAACAAAACCGATTGGCTACACATCCAATGAAAGGTGACGATGATGTTTAGCGGGTGGCAGCAGTTAACCTTCGACGATCTTCTGCGACCCATTTTGGGAAGCATAGCACCAGCGAGAAACGTAGAAATTATTAAAATCTTTATCAAATACATCAGCTTTGTTAATTTTAATGTTAATGATAGAATATATGTTGGTGAACTAGATTTCATTTTGAAGGCTATTTGCTAAACGGCCTAGTATAATATTTCATTTAAATCCAAACTAAATTAACAAAATTCCACAAAAAAAAATTATTGCACAATCATAGAGTTATATCTACATAAGAAACAGTTGATAAAGATGTTCATCCATCTTTGTAAAATTCTCGAACTTTCTGTGGTACACCTGCCATCAGATTCCTCAGATACGCCCACCAAGACGATTTTCCATCTTCTCTTTACATCATCGGTATCATTTGCATTTTTCTTAGTTAAGAAGAGTTTCCGCTTAACTAGAGCCTAGTTTTATTGATATTGCCGGTACAGACGAAATTTTCAGATTTTCGTCCACCACTACATATGGCCTGCCTAATCAAATACTTCTTCGGGAATTTGCATTAAATTCTTTTGGATTGTGGTATTAAAAGCCAGATCTGGATGGATTTTGAGTACGCATGTTTCGTCGTCCATTATGATACAAGAATTTTTTTGCAAAAAAATGGTGTAAAACTCCTTGACACGACTTTTTGCAGTGAAATTTTGCTTGTCATCAAGGTTGGGCACCTTTTTCATTTTATACGCCTTCAGTTCTTGTAACTGCTTCAATTTTTTACGTATGATTTCGACTTCTTAACTTTGTTAGCCTCATTTTACACAGAAAGATTTTTCTCAATAATGGCTACCACCTTCTTGTCCGTTTGTCGGGAGCATACTTTTCGGTTTGTTTCACTTCCAACCCTTTTTTTATTCCTTTATTATCGAGATTTTTAGCCCTGGGCTGCTTCATCTCCCGTCGTAGTCACTCAAAATACTATTTGGGTATTTTCATAACTTGTCCGGGGGTGAAATTCGAACGCGTTACTTTGGCGTGAGAGGTATGGATGTTAACCTCTACGCCGGGGTCCTCCTTCCGATCCCCAGTCAAGCACTGGTCAAATGATTTGCAAACACAAAACACGGTGCATTTCGGTTGCTTAAGTTTCTTGGCAAGATCCCGCACCGATAATTTTGGATTTTGAATGCAACTGAATGTAACAAGAATAAAAACACGTTGTACCACGAAATAGAGTGGAGAGTTTCAGTTGTCATATAAGTGGAAAGGCTTTATTCATACACCGAAAGAAATGAGCTTCGTATGGACAGGCCAATCACTGCTCCTCTTCTTTCGTATCTGCACATGTTGGTGTTGCTGTCATTTGTTAACCTTCACATAAAAAAATCGTCACACGCTTCAAGTCAAAAGTGTAAATTCATCTTCATGAATCACAATATTTCTCATAAGTCCCCATCGCCTAGTGAGAACAATCACGGATTCAGTACCAACTTTTCCCAATAGGACAGGTTCAATTCCCAATTAAGAAATATTTTAAGAAATCACCTCTTTTCCACAGTCGTGCTTTTTTTCGAACTTCATTTAAAATTGATGAAACACATTTATCAAAAAATCCTCATCCGATTCCGATAATATCCGATAAATCACTAGGTTGGAACTCGGAGAATGTTGCATCGGTGTCGGAATTGACAGGTTATCAATGCTTGCTGTTAGTTCGGCTTTCCTTTGTTACACCTTTATCATTAACACCACCTCCGACTGTACCCGCTCCAGAGAAAGTGGAGCTGATACTTCCTACTTTACTGCCTTTGCTCTCATTATCACAACTAAGTTATTGAAATTTCCTCATAGAGAAAACCTTTCACAGCTACTCTAAATTTAACTTGACAGCAGTTTCCCTGCTTGTTGGAACTTCTTTATCAGCAATTCCAAATATGGCATAAATTGGGCACCATCACAAAATTAACAATTCATCAACTTATACTTTACAGTTCCATGTTCAATGCTTTCGAATTTCAATTCTATTTCGACCTCCTATCTAATTGAAGAGACAAAAATAAGCCAATATGCGATATGCTTAAAATATCTAAATGACATCCCAGGCAAGAATTTAAGTTTTACTCCAGTCGTATAGCGCTCCTGCCGGCTTTGTTGATAAAACTAAATTCAAAACTGTTTTGTCCACCAACACCTCCTTTATGACCACTGCAAAGACGATTGTAAAAACAAGTAAATAAAACCATTGTAAGGCCATAAACATTTTGAAAATGTTATAGTGAAAGATGTTCTGACCACTTAAGAACCTTCATAAAACCTTTTGGCTGCCACAAAAATTAGCGCACAATCAAATGGCCACATCTGTCAAACTTCACTGTCATCGTGGTTAGTGTTTGTTGTTCGGCTTTGTTCGATTCTCTGCTCTTCTAATGCATTCATCAGTAAATAATGTCATAGAAAAAAGTTCTAGTGCTGCGGGAAATTTTGTTTGATAGCAAAATATCCAAAACAAATTGATTTTTTTTACAGCAAGTAGAGTTTTCTGCTCCTAATCAAACGCGAGTTTAATTTTATGAAAAATATTGGCACGATAAGAGTCGGTAATTAATGCGCTTCGGAAATTATACGAGCTTACAAGAACAAAAGCTTTTATTTTTGTTCCTTGATTATTGATATTTTCAGCCCTGGGCTGGTTCATCTCTCGCCGTAGTGATTTAAATATCTTTTGGGTATTTTCAAAGCTTGTCCGAGATGAGATTCGAACTCGTGACTTTGGCGTGAGAGGTATGGATGTTAACCTCTATGCCGGGGTCGTACCAACGCAAACTTAAATAAAACCACTATACACCATGTCCAATATATTTTCATACACTTTTATCTGGCATTGGTTTCTTGTAACTACTTAACATGCTTCACGTATGTGTTGGTGTAGTTTTGCACTATGTTTATACAAACGCTTTTAAGTTATGTCCGATTGTTTTCATTCGGTGTTTATCTATTACCAGCGATGAAGGAGTTTCGTGCTGTGATTTTGAAAGTTGAGCGCCTGGGCGCTATTTTCAGAAATTTAAAAACCTCGGAGTAAAGTGGGATTTTGTGTACCGAACCATCCGAAGGTACCGTGACACCTGCTCGTTGGATGACCGGAAGAGATCCGGTCGTACTCGTACGGTGCGGACGGCACGAGAAAATCACAGCGCTCTGTACGTAAAATGGCTGCAGATCTGAATGTTTCGAGATCGTCAATGCACAATATACTGCAAAATGATCTTGGATTCCAAGCTTTCAAGAAACGTAAGGTTCACGGAGTTTCGGAACCTTCCAAGCAGAAACGACTCGAAAGAGCAAGTCTTCTTTTGTCGCGGCACGGTGGGTAAGAATTTATTTTTTCCGACGAAAAGTTATTCGTCTTGCAACGATCCCACAATGTCCAGATCGACAGATTGTGATGGTTTGGGGAGGAATTTGCAAGCGAACCACTGGTTTTCATCGGGGTTTCATGTAATATCTTCTGTATGCTGGCTTTGAGTGAGCTTCCATGATTTCCTAAATAGAGAAATCCAGAGAATTTGCATCTGGCGAAGAAGCTGGCCATAATTCCTTAGAAATGAAGTCTGGAAAACTCTTGGTGCACCATGCTTGGGTAATCTTTGCTACATGTGACGGCGCAGAATCCTGTTGAAACACTCGTTTGCGTTTTCGTTTGAAGTATGTTTCTTTAAATGCTTTTCCAGAACCTCTTTTACGTAGTATGCTGCGTTGATTTTTTACACCCTTATCAGTGAAAAGCAGTATGTTTGATTTTGGAAGCGCGAATTGAAGAAGAGATATCCTGAATACTCGCTGCAAAGACCCTGTCATTTTGAGCTTTGAAACATTGCTGCAATACGAAATTTTTCTCATCCGAAAACACAATCATGGAACCACCGCGCCGACGATGTAATTCGCGACAATGAATGACTCTGTTCTGCTCGTTGGCTTCCGAAAGTCCATAAATTTTTCTTTTCTTGTACGGCATTAATCACAAATTCTCTTTGAGAACTGATCTGATAGTTTTCCTGGAGACGTCCATATCCTGAGCCAGTTTATATGGAGAACAAACAACTTTACAAACCGTTTGGTACGTACACTGCGAGGACGACCTGATTTAATCTTCTCAACGTCCGGTCGTTTAACATATTCCAACAGTAAAATCCGTTGTCTTTTAAAATCCATATTTTTCTTAGTCACCCCTGTCGACGAAATCTAGCGAACATTGGTTTGTTTACATATTAATCAGTCCCTCTTTAATATGCTGGCAACAAGATGGCTCATGCGATATCTAGAAGAATTCCCTACAGAAACAAAATACTGCGTCCCTTATTTGGGCCTACCCTGTACTTATCATGAATTTCCTGAAAATTGATGGAATTCAATAAGGTTAGAATGCCGAAATTGGTTTCAAATTTCAGTTCATTTGCATTGCATTTAAAATTTGGTGCATCTATTTTTTTCACATTTCAATTATTTCTTATATTTCAATATGGCAAAAACAGTTTTGCCAAAAAGTCAATTTATCTTCGCAATAACTACTATAAAACTATTTGGTCATGTTTTTTTGTCGTTTCTAACCTACATGAGCTCCTTCAATTCCAATCTGCCGTTTATTGCATTTACTTTAGGCAAAATGTCTTCAAAATGATGTTTCAACTGAGCTTATTAAGATAATATGAATGAATCCTAAAACGGCATTTCAAAACAGGATTTCACGAGTTCTTAAAGTAGAAATAGAACGCTTGATAGGAGTAAAAGAAGTTTGAGACAACGAAGATTTAAGATCGTTGTAAACTAGATGTGTAGGATCTCACTCATAAACCTAACTAAAATACGATACTTATTGCATCTCTTGGTGCCATAATAAAAACAAATTGATTTCTTGTGGCTTTCGTAAAAGTTCAATAAAACTTAATAAAGCTGGATGTTTTTGGCAAGGGCCCTCCCTTAGCTCAGTTGGCAAAGGCGCGGTTACAAAGAACACCATGCAGGAGGTGGCTGGGTTCGATTCCCG
This sequence comes from Aedes japonicus, assembly GCA_034211315.2. Classification (NCBI taxonomy): domain Eukaryota; kingdom Metazoa; phylum Arthropoda; class Insecta; order Diptera; family Culicidae; genus Aedes; species Aedes japonicus. The sequence goes on from JASCZW010000472.1 coordinate 91,066, forward strand.
ATCTGGTCTAGGAGTTTTTCGTTAAGGAAAATTCCTCGACTCCCTGAGTATAGGGTTTGATTGTAGCTGGCATACAACCATACCAAAGCAAAAATGGTACCTGGCATCGAATGCTCTTAATTAATAACTGTGGAAGTACATTTAGAGGACTAAGTTAAGAGCAAGCAATAAGCTTGAACCGCTAAGAAAGAATACAATTTTGGCTATGTATCTTGGAATAACTAGTAGTTATGTTCAAATGCTTAAATTAAAGCTTAATGGGCTGTTGTCGATTTGTTGAAGCATATTAAAGCTACACAGCTGTCAGATCCAACTGAGAACCAAATTAGTTATTTGACTGGACCCTTCGTAAATAGCTTTCAAAACAACTTTTAAAGTTAGTTTTGAATCTTGCGGTTTTATTGCGCCACACGTCAATTTTCCAAGGGATAAATTGTGAAACTTAAATTGAGTTCTAATTGTGCTGAAACATGCTCATATGCCCAATGCCAAGTAATTTAATCATTATATCCATAGTATTCCCAATACGAAATCTCACATGCTTGAAAATCTCTTTACCAGATCATGAGTTGATAGTGATTCATCACCGCACGTAGCCTTGGTCCTATTTAAAGTTGATATTCATCTTACAGATTGACTATTTTTTCACTCGATTTAACACAAGTTGCGCTCAGGCACTTGCTGGTCCGCTGGTTTGGTGCAACTCGGCTCACGATAAGGTCAAACACTTTGCCAGACTCACCAGAGGATCGGACCTCGTCGCACTTCCCGCAAACCATCCGTAGCATCCTATAGCTCGTTTCGGAAGGCCACCGAAGGGAGGGAAGCCTTTCTTAGCTCCTCCGAGACGACAGACAGTAAGCCGGTAAGAAAAATCGAGGAAAAAAAATACCTACTTCGGATGAAGCCGGATGGACGGTTGGGCAAGGGGGAATGTAATTTTAAGTTTTACAACCTCCAGTGGAAGAAAAACAATGATTGTTCGAGAGATGGCGGCGGTGGCGGCGGCGGCGGCGGCCAGCACCAGAACTGGATTCATTCTCTCTCTACCTCTGACATGTACAAGGAGGGAGAAAAAGTTTTGAATAAATGTGTAACAATATGTCTGAGCCGGAACCGAGTTCGCTGGAAGACAATCAACTTTTCGTAGAAGATTTTCCCCATTGAAAGAGGAATTTTGCCATGCAAAAATAAATGTAAGTTGCTATCAGGTGGACAGTAAATATTTTTTGAACGAAAATAAAATATCGCAAAAAAAAAGTTTACGAGATAATCAGAAAATCAAATTCCTCAGCATCGACTTCCTTGAGTTCAGCCGACAGAAAAGTACGTTCTTCCAAACAACCAACGGATGAGCAGTTCACTTTCGCCTTTTCCCCCCTGCTTTTTATTTCGACTGCTCAATGAACCAACTTCTGTATCATTTTAAGCTTTCATTTATTCACTTGTTATTCTTATCTGAGGTTTGTTTTATTAAATTTTATTATATTTTCTTATCCACTCCTTTGCCCGCCCGATTTCCCGAGATTCTTTTGTTTTATTTACGTTTAATGTCTTTCGTCGTTTTTCACCGAGTTGTTATTCTTGCTTTCCGAAGAAGGTAAAGACTTGCTGTTGAACCTGACGGTGCAGAGAGTGCCCGGGCCGCAGTAGTGAAGGACGGTGAGATTGTTCCTTCCTCCTTTTGAAGCAGACACTTTTTCAAGATTCACGACGAGATATGCTTCTTAGCAGCATGACCTGACCACCTTGCACAGCCAGCATCGTGGCGGTTGTTACCGTCTTCTCTGGCATAAAGTCTCGGCAGCAACAATTTGCTGCACCTAAGTATAGACCGATGCTCGACGGCGGCTTTGCTACGAACCTTGGCATAAGGGTAACAATCTGCGCTGGCCATTTTCACGGAATATATCGAAGAGATCATCGGATGTTACCACAAGGCTACAATTTGGTGGCTGTGAGCATAAGCTGTGGGATATTTTATGCCTTAGTTGTATTTACTATGGTTAGTAAGCAGCTTGAATGATTTGCAGCATCATTCTTTTAAGTAAAACAATTGCTGCTCCTATGGTTAGATTCATCTTGAGTTTATGAAAATCAACAATTATTGCAGAATGCATCCTTCTGCAGGAGATGAGATATACCAGGGTTGCAAATAACTTTGAACCGGGAATGGCGTTGGGGTGCAAAAGAGGACATGAAGATGCATATAAAACGTATGAACTGGTTCATAAATATAATAGATGCTCAATCAATTGCGATTTTTTTGAGATGGTGTAGTTTGACTTGCAGAAAAAAATATGGTGAAGGTTGGTCACGTTAAAATAGCAACACACAAAGTAATTTTCCAAAAATCCGTCTCTTAACCAAGTTCAAATTCTCGGATTATCGAATAAAATCCATTTCAGCTAAGTTTGGCTCGATTCACTTTATTCAATTTGCGTTCCACATCCAAATACCCTTATTTTTCGTTTTAGACCTTCGATTAGAACCGAAAAGTGTTTGTAAACTGATCCATGCTTTTTCCAAATATTGATCTGTTTTGATTGTCTTTTAAATTTAAATTAACACTTCACTTGATCACTAAAAAAACTGAAAGAAATTTTCAGCAGTAAACACTAGCATATTCCGTTAAATTCCACTACAAAAAGCTTATATTTTGACAGATAGGTCTATTTTACACCTACATAACACACGACACACGAACAATTGACTAACCAACCGATCAAGTAGAATTTTCTCAAATTTTAAGATAACAAAAACGACGAACTACAGATTCAGAGATAACAGATAGCAGGAACCCATATAATATTTTTTTTTAATCCGCCTCGCTTACATACAGGGTGCGGCAGAAAATAATGTAAAAAATTTGTTCTATTTCTTTCAAATTATCTTTATAAAGTCCTTTTAAACAAATTTATTCAATGTGTCCTCCATTTTTATTAATAACATCTTCGTGCCGACGCCGTAAGCCAAAGCATGCCTTTCGGACGTAGTACTTCAGGGACTTCAAGGTTTTCACACTAGGGTGTGATGTTTTGCAGGCTCGTACTTCAATATATGCCCTGATCGAATAATCCAACGGATTATGATCTGGACTGCTGGGGGGCCACAAATCCTTCGGCCAAAACTTCATGTTATCGTTCAACCATTGTTGGGTTCGATTGGACGTGTAACACGGTGCTCCATCCTACTGTAGGACAACGTTTTGGTCCTCGGAGAAGTTGGTCTTCACCCAGGGAAGCACTTGGTCCTTTAAAATACCGATATACACTTCGGTATTGATTTTAACTCCAGCATCAATGAAAACAGGCGGCATTTGCAAACCGTTGGACGCCACCAAGCCAAACATCATGACACCAGCTGGATGTTTGGTTTGAAATTTGAATACGTTCTCCATTCTCGGCGGTGAAATGAACCGGTCCGTGCGGCTGTTGGCTTTTCGTAGGAGAACAGGATTATCAATTTTTCCTTCTTCAACAAGGAACGTAATCTCTTGGAACGAGTTCCTTAGTTTCTTAGTTCCTTGACCCGGTCCGTAATCAAGTGGCGTTTCACTCTGGCTCTGGAAGATGTATGCAGGTCTTCTTTGGTGATTCTTCGCATGGATTTCTCCAAAATGTTGGCTTCCTTTGCAAGTTTTCTTATGGATCGCACCGGGTTGCGAGCATTTTTTGCACGGATCGATTTGATCACGTTTGGCGTGCGTGCAAAGCGCAAACGTCCGCATCCCGGCTTCCGCTGCCTAGGACCATCCTGCATGGACTTTTTATGCGGTAAACTGTTGTCAAATGGCGCCCTACAACCTTGGCAATCTCTTTCGGCTTCTTCTGGGCGAGCAACAAACTGGTGATCACTTCTTTCGCGAACATTAAGACGAATTTGCAATAAAACAAATAGAATGTTTGGATGCAGCACTTGAAAGTGAACATAAACAAATACACTTTCGACAGAAATTAGTCACTAGCTACACGAATTAACCCAATACTCAAGTTTGAACATTTTCGCAATATTTTCTGCCGCACCCTGTAATACACGACACAACGACCATTGGCAACCTATGGATTAGTAGGAATAGTTGTTATAGTTATGAAGATACTACTCATCTGACAGGTTTAATACAAAACAATCTCACATAACAGTGAGCGATGCTCAGCTGTCGATGTTTGTTTGTTGTGATTTTTGCGCCGTTTTCATCAACTATTTTTTCGTGTATGGGTTATCGTAAATCTTTTTTTTCGGTTGTACCCGTTTGCATGAATGCGTCGGTGATCAGTAATTGGTGAAGTTCGGTTCGGACATCTTGTATTTACTTCTGTGTTTGACCGTTCACAATTGCACGCTCTGCTATTTCACATACGTCACTCGAACGACAACACCTTAATAGGCGATTTAAAGCAATAGGGCTTGTGATCACTGAGCGACACCAGTAAAAGGTGAGGAGGATTCTGTCACCTGCATGGCTTTCTGCGAGAGGATGGTTCATCTGAATTGTACTGGCAAGAAGACAATGAAGCTGAACAAGTCATTCGTCAAAATCGTCCATGAAAACCTAAACCATTTGTGGATGTGCGACGAGTGTGTGAAATTAACGAAGATGGCTCGATATAAAACTTCTGTCTCTTCGTTCGGTGAAGCAATTAAAGCAATTACCGAAAAACAAGAGTCCGTGTATGCTGAAATCAAAAAGTAACTGGCTGAACAAGGTCAACTAATCGCCCAGTTGTCAAGACGAATGGCCCCATTTACACCGGTGGCACGAGGACCTAGAGTGATTTCTATTCAACCAACTCCGAAAAGGCACCACGACGAAGAGCTGGTCTTCAATAAGCCGCTTCTTGGTGGTACTAGGATCGTGGCCGACACTGGCGTGATAACCGTCCCTGAGCCTGTTGAGCTGTCTTGGGTGTATCTTTCTCGTATCCACCCGAGTGGCCAACCGGAAGCGGTCGAAAGACTAGTGAAAGATTGTTTAGAGAGCATTGACACAATCAAAGACGTCCCGCTCGTAAAACGAGGGGCTGATACGACTCGCATGAGTTTTGTTTCATAAAAAATTGGGATTGATCCCAAATTCCGTGAAATGGCATTGAAACCTGACCGAAAGGATTAATGTTCCGTGAGTTCGAGGATCATACCTCAAAAAATTCATGGCATCCTCAAACGAATACACCTACCATTTGGATTTCTCGCGAAACAAAAGGGTCTGCAATTTCGACACCTGTTTCCGAAATGGATCTCCATTAACCCGAAAGCGAATGTCATAAAGTAATCAGCGCCGCAACACACTCTGCTCCAGTTTGCCAGAACGCACTGCCTGTCACCTCATGGGGGACCTCGAGCCACTCGACCCAGTCGCGCCTGGTGTTTCCTGTCAACATCACCGCCCTGTTTCCTGCCATCAGAGCCGTTCTGGCCCTGCAGTCGAGTCTGGTGTAGGGGTCTCCCAACAATTACTCTTAGGCAAGAACGATAACATTTCCACATCTTCGCTTCCTGAATTCCATTCCGTTTCTAACAGTGGTTTCTCAATGTACAGTACCTCCAATTCTTCGTCATCACCGAGAAAATCCATTCAGCCCGATTCGTCCGCCTGCCGTACACAGGACCTTATAATTTTCTACCAGAACGTTACCGTTTGGTTACCCCTGCACGCTGCTATGACGTTATCGTCCGTATCGAGACTTGGCTTGATGGTTGCACACTTTCCAACCAATTATTTGAACCCGATTATGAGGTTTCCCGATGCGATTGAAATCCCAATAACAGCAGGAAACCTACTGGAGGTGGTGTTCTAATAGCGATTCGTTGCGAATTGAAGGCGAAACCTATCGAAAACAGCGGATGGGAGTGTTTGGAGCAGATCTGGCTCACTGTTAGACTATTGGATAGAACACTGTTTCTGTGTGCGGTGTGTATTCCTCCTGATCGGACACGTGATACTGAATTTATTGAGGCGCATTGCCGCTCCGTTTTATCCATAGTTGAAAACTCGGCTTCAGTGGATGAGTTTATGGTGCAATGTGATTTCAATTTGGCTGGTATTTCGTGAAAATCGTCTCGCAGTGGCTTTCTCCATCTCCTCCATCTCCATTGCACTGTTCCTTTAGTGCAACGGAGATCTCGTCTACCTCGGTGATCTCATCCAGGTTCTTGCACTGGATCGTCACCTGTGAGACGACACCTTCACTTAAGGCGTCTTCTTCAGCTCTAAGTACGGCTTATACTTCACACATCCGGTCCTAGGCCCTCCAGTTTAGCGGCCCCGCGCATCGCTTTCAAGACTTCGGACTACTTTGAGGCCTCGGTCTTGATGATGAAGTCCTCCAAGGTTACGCGGTTACGTGGCCCACCTGTCGCTTTTCATTTTCTTTTTAGTCGTTTTTCTCTTTTTTCGGACCCTGTTTTTTGTGGCTTTCGCTGGAGTCATCACTCGTCCCCCTCTTAGCACTAGCGTCTGCTTCTGTGCTTGTAATGGTTGTTGTCGTTGGGGCCCTGCCACTCGGACCCCCTTAGGCGCTTGAGACAACACGCGAGCGGGATGTCGCGCTTTTAGCGCTTGGCTTAGCGCCGGGGCCTCTCTCTTTGCGACCAGTTGGAGCTGGTCACGAGGATGGACCCTCTGACCCCGCCGCCACGGGTGGTTAGAAGCGCCAGGTGCCGAGGTCCCCGCCCTCATGGTAGATGGGGTGGAAACTCCAACCGACACGGATTCTTCCGTCTGGGTCTGCTTTGAGGCTTTACCCCTCGCCCTTTCGGTGGTTGCTAGCCGTGCCAACTCTTTGGCACTTTGCTCAGCTAGGAGCTTGGCCTTCAGCTCTTCCCTTTCCTCGCATGCAGCCTATACTTTGATGCGTAGCCTAAGGAGGCTCAGTTTAAGGTACGTCGCAATGTTGTTGCGCGATGACGTAAAGTCAATAATCGCGTCCAACTGCTCGGACACCTCCATCACTTTAGGGAGAATTTCCCGCATCCTATCCATGGCCCTGATGAGTCCTGGCCTATCTATGGCCACGCCTTGCATGGTGGCACCTGCTTCCGATGCCGTGGCACTTTCACAAGTGTCGGACACGCCAGATTCCACCGTTTTACATGGTGGGGCATCACTAAGCCGCCTTTAGCGCAGGGATTCGCTTTCTCCTGGGGTTTCTTCGTTTCTGAGGTAGTACCCTCCATTTCGTTGGATCTCCCTCTAGCCGCTATCCAAACCCACGTGGAATAGTCGCTATAGTGATCCCATGGTTATCAATGCAAGCTTGAAAGTGAGCTGGGAGGCCATGCGAGGGTTGAAACGGCTCTTCATGGGGAACCTTGTTCAGAGCCTGATCAGCGTTAGTCAGGTACTGGGTCATCTGAGCCTATTCCGGTACGACTGACGAGGTCGAGTGGTGGAGATTGGAACGCAAAGGAGGCCTGCCAAGGTTTGCGTGGGACGGAGACAACCTGTGCCACTGATATCTCGCCTTTTCCTGCTCGGTGTCACCCGGCAGTACTGAGGTAGACGACACAGGAGCCAGCCCGAATAAAACGGTAGGGGAGGATGGTACAAAATGCACCGTTTATGCAACATCGTAAATTACTAGGGAATGGAAGCTGGAATTTAGGAAGAAGTTATTGAGTATGATGCATTACGATGTTTTCGTTGTAGATGGAATGTGATTTAAATTCAAATCGATGGTTTTTCAGGATTTTTTTATACCTTTTCCAATTTAGTCCCAAGACGAGGTAAAACGGGGTAAAACGCCTGTGTCATTGCTCAATATGCACCACAAAATTGGGGTGCGACGCACCACGACACTGGGTTATGATGCACCACAATATTGGGATACCATGCACCGCCTGTAAAAGGTAAAAACACGGTTATAAAAAGTTTCTCATTAACAAGTTGTAAAGTGGGAAGGTTGCAACACATCCTTTTAGCTCTGTTTGGTAATCAAGCAGCCAATGGGTATTGAATTAAGATAGCAAAACGTTGCGATATGTTGCCAACTCACAATGATGCACGCTTAGAAAAAAGTACTCAAATGGAGCAGTTAAGTGTGGAAAGACAATATTGGGTAAAACTATGTTTACCTACCATTTGGTTTAAATTACTTACTTCCCAAGCAAAGGACTATATCAAATTGATAACAATTTCTAATACCAGGTTATCATTTTTTGATCACTAAATATGCTATCATTGAGGCTGAATAAACAGCCAAAATAACAGAATGAATAACAAAAAAATAGTCGTTGAATATCATAATAATAACTTATTTTGTTATCACTGCGAACAACTTGATAACAAATCCTGTAATGTAAGCAAATTTATTGAAATAGTTTCAAATAATGTTATCAATTTGAAATCAAATTCTCATACTAATAACTGGAAAAACATATTTTGATTAAAGGCAAAATTTCTTGTTCAAATATGCTGGAAATATTCATAGTTTTACAATTCAACTTATAACGTTCATAGAAAATAGTGTGTTCAAAATGATAATACATGATAACAAAATTTGCCAATGGTGTTAACTAAATTTGTTTTCCGATAACAGTGGAGATCAAACGATAACTTGGATAACAGAACTTGTTACTTATCTGATATCAGCTTGTTATTGTCCTTTGCTAGGGTTTTGGGATGAAATTTACCAGAAGTAAGTTATTTATACCCAACGGTAGGCTGACATGATTATACCCTCCGTTGGTTTCCCACACTTAACCTCTCCACTGGGCACTTTTTTCTCAGCGTGTAGACATTTATAACGCCACGGTGCATTCTACCCTAGTTTTAGTTTGGCATAGTTTTATCTAAATATTCTGAAAATACGTGGAATTATAGTGAAATTTTGATACTACCTTGAAGTTTTGTTGTGTGCGATACATGTGAAGCGAATTTATTATAAACCATGGATATTAACGCTTGATAAAAGCTTATTTCAATAACACTATCATTTACATGTGAGGGACAGTCAAGACAATTTCTTCAATTTTGTTCATGTTATGGTTTATTTAGTGTCTTATTGTACTACAAAATAATGGGTAATGCTGTTTTATGTAAAAGTTTATAAAGTATCATTCCATTAAAGCTATAGTATTGAAGATTTGAGCATATTTAATGGGTGGGTCATTTTACCCCACCAGTGCATTTTGTACTGTTCTCCCCTACCACTCATTATTCTTTTTGCAGCCAGTTACCATAATTGGGAATTTACCCAATGGCGCTCTCACCGTAGTTCGTTTAGCCAATAAGGGGAGCCTAACGTCTCCAAGGTGCATCACCTCAATTGCCAATCCACGTAACTGTCCAGAGCTTCGGCCGATAGAAAAATACTGGCCTCTGGTTAAGCGGAAACTCTTTGGAACTAAGAAGAAACCAAATGAGATCGACGGTTTCAAGAGAAGATGCAGAACCACCGCTAACGTATGTGAGAATACTGTAAAATTTCGTACAGTATTCTCAATGGCGGGCGTACCACAGAAAGTTCGAGTTTAACATCTCAGTCAACTGTTTGTACTGTATATTTATTCCTATTATACTGAAATAAACCATCGATTTTGTTAAATTATGTCAAGAATTTTTGTTTTGCTGACATTTTCTTACTGTCATAAATTTAACGTGAACAGGCTTCATTCGTCAGTGACAGTGATTCTACCTCACCCTGTAAACAATCGAATCAACAGCCATATATGATTAAGAACGATGAAGCAAGTACACCCATCCCCCCATTCCTGCCTAGAAAGAATCAGCTAACATTCATCAATCAACAACCAATGAATGCAATTTATCAACATCGACTAGACATGAATACATTTGGGAATTATTTCAGACAGGAAAACCACTATAGACGATAGACGATACACACACACACACACACACTCCGGAACCGAGCAACGGCAGCGTGTCTGGTCCTAAGATTGGATTTCCCCATTGTGCCGTGTGCAAAGGTATGAGAACTGTTATCCCGGCGAACAACATAATCACAGCTTGTTGTACAACGGTGATAGTTTGGTTTTGCTTTCTGGCCTCCCCCTACTGAATAGATCGAAAAATTATTCCCACCGTAGAGCTGCTCGAAAAATAAACCCTTCCTTAGTAAGAGCAGATTTGTATTGAAATAAATAAAATAGATTTTTCATAAATTTCCAGACAAATAAATCAAAAATGTATATTTCATTATCCTGGAAAATTTAAGCTCAAAGTTCCAATGGGAGCAACAAGACTACCACCCAGTCCGAGAGGGAGTGCACGGAAAAACTGCAGATTCTAAGGAATAGACTGAACTTTCCCAAGCACTCAGCTGGTGTTGAAGAATACCTGGGTGCAAAACCAAAGGCCACTCGATGACGGCTACAACAGAGCAACAGCAGCAGGAAAGGATGAGGACCTCTTCTGGGACAGCACACTGCATGCATTGGAAAGTTGAATTGAATAGAATGGCAATGGCAAATGCTACGCTCCTGTCAGGGACGAGGCGTCTGATTCTTTCCCGCTTGCATAAACCAACCGAAATTCTGTCTGGTTATGAAAGGTACTCCCGTGAAGAGTTCTGATTATTTTTCATCTGCACGTTTCTTGTTCTTTTTTGAGGCAACAAACTTGAATTATTGAGCGGTTCGACAATTGTGTTAGACGTGACCATCAAAGCAGGCGAATCTTATCTCTACCTTTATCGAAAACAGTGACAGCATAAAAACAGCATACGTTTCTTAAGCTGTTGATCTTCTGCAACAAACAAAATTGTCTTACATTTAATCCCCATAATCAACAATCCGTTCGCGATCTTTCATTACCCGAGTTGCAACTCAGCGATGTTAATATTGCACTCCACCTTAGCGATACGGCGTGGTCGATAAATTCAGCTTTGCGTCCAATTTAAAAGCCAATCAAGCGCTTTTATTAAAAGCACTAGCAAGTTGGGAAGGACCATTTTAATCCCTGCGCACCTCTTTGACTCGGGTGTTCTGTAGTATCAGCATCGCCCGTCTCTCGCTGATGCCGTATCTCCATCTTAATATTTTTCATTTCAAGAAATATAATTTCATTTTTATTACCTTCATTCCCCGTCGCCACCGCCGTCATCATCATCGTCGCCATCGTCGACGTCGTTATTGTTATTACTGACTGTATTTCGATATTTACTTTTAATTTTGACTCACCCCGTGCAAGGAGGCATCCGAACTGTGCATGCAAATCTTCAATCTGGCACGACATCAGCTCAGCTCCCGCAGCTCTCCTCCGTAAAAATTCCTCCCAGAGGGTCCGAGAGGTCTCCGGGAGACGTTTTTGCTTTCGGAGATTTCATTCCAGCACCGTCAGTTAGAACGCGTTTTTTCATCGTTTCTAATGGTTCTTTGCTTCGAAAATGATTCGTATCTGGTGGCTTATCTTGCGTTCATGAGCCCGGCAGACGGAATGCCGATCCGAGACAAGACCAAGCAAGCAAGAAAGTGGAGAGATGCAACGCAACCTTTCGCCGAAGTCGTTTCATACAGGTAGAGCAGCTTGGTAGTTGTTTATTCATAATACTGATTGCATTCGCTTGGGATTAAATGGAGGAAAAGGGAAAATAAGATGATCCTTGGAGTTTGCGTCAGACAATGTGCAACTAAGGTGTAAGTTCTGAAAATCAGTACGAGTATTGCCGTAAAATTATGGTCGAATATGAGCTAAATTCAAAAAACGTAAACTGTGTGGTCATGTTTAAATATTGTCTAGGTACAGCAGGTAACGACCCCATAAATTGCCTACTTTATTGTGAAGATATCAATTAAGTGCTAAATATGCGCCCACCCGGCTGTATGATGACAAAGTTTTTGGTATCATCTGCAATTAGGTTAACCTACATTGAACATTCATTTTCGTTGATTAACTATCACTCGTTTCGTTAACATGGATTATGTACATAGAACAAATGTCTCGTAAATTTTATGAAACATTCATATTCTGATTCTTTCTGATATGTATGTCCTACCTTCGATTTCGTAGTACAAACGAAAATTAATTTCCAGTGTTCACCGTGTCCAATATATTCTCATACACTTTTCCCTTGCATTGGTGTCGTGCAACTACTCAACATGCGTCACGTATGTGTTGGTGTAGTTTTGCACTATGTTTATACAAACGCTATCAGGTTACGTCCGACTGTTTTCATTCGGTGTTGATCTTTTACCAGCGATGAAGGAGTTTCGTGCTGTGTCGACAAACAAGTTTTTGAAAGTTGAGAACCCGGGTGCAATTTTCAGAAATATGAAAAACCTCGGACTAAAGCGGGATTTTGTGTACCGAACCATCCGAAGGTACCATGACACCTGCTCGTTGGATGACCGGAAGAGATTCGGTCGTACTCGTACAGTGCGGACTGCACGAGTTGTTGAAGTGGCCAGGAAACTGATTAAAGGGTGTCCACGATGAAATTGCCACACACAAAATTGATTCGCAAAATTCGAGTTTTCATCCGATTGCCATCAAATTTTCAGGGATTGAGAAATAACTATTAAACTTCATTTTACCATTTTACTCGTATTTTATTTACAGTCCATACGCAAATGCCCGCACCTTGGCCTTAACCCCGGCCATAAGATTCTGCACAACCTGTGAATCAACCGTTTTTTGCATGTAAACCCATACTTTCTTCAGTTCCTCGACTGTCTTCACTACCTTAGGTCGTTTGAGAAGGTGCTGCTTCATAACCGCCCAGTACTTCTCGATGGGGCGGAGCTCCGGAGTGTTGGGAGGGTTGAACATTTTCGGCACGAAATTGACCTTATTGTCCGCATACCACTTCATCACGTGCAGATGGCTTGCCAAACCAGGAATTTCTTCGCAAATTTGGACATCTTCTGAGTGCGGACATGCTCCGGAACGCTGAACTTATCCTTGGCCGTGAAAAACAGGTTGCAGGGGATCTGTTTAAAGTCGGCATTCACATATGTTTCGTCGTCCATGATGCAGCATTCAACTTTCGTCAGCATGTTGAGGTAAAACTTCATGGCACGGGTTTTGGCGGACTTGTTCTGCTTCTCGTCGCGATTAGGGGCCTTTTGTACCTTGAACGTTCGAAGCTCAGCCTTAGTTTTGGCCTTCTGGACAAAACTCCGGCTTAGGCGCAGCTTCTTAGCCACATCCCGAACGGAGGCGTTCGGATTTTGGTTGAAGGCCCCAACTACGCGGTTGTGATTTTTGGTGTTGTACGGAATACTTTTTCCTTCACTTCTGGGCTTCTGATCGGTGGTCAACCGTTCCTCGAACCGCTTAATCACTCCAACGTTTTAGCGATGGAACGATGCGAGAGATCCTTGTTCTCGTGATGAATGCGCAAGATTTTATCACGCACGAGCTGTTCTTTTGACTCCATTTCCGCGAGATCACAGGACTTTAAAACTTGCAGGATGTAAATAATGCACTATGAACTAAATCCACCCAAATTTTCATTAAATTCTACCCAACGGTTAAAAAATTCGAGCAATTTCATAGTGTGGCAATTTCATCGTGGACACCCTTTACTTAACTGTACTCAAAGTACTCAAATGAAATAAAACTGTACTTATTGGTCCCGAAATAACTTCAAAGTAACAAGAAAATGAGGAGAAGAAAGATAAGTAATTTCCATTTAATTACAACTACCTTCCCAATCAACACATCTCTGTCATAATTGGATGCAGAAACATTATTGTGACTTAATTGAGTCACATTGCAGTTACTTTGACTTATTTGCAACAAGTGTGCTACTAGGGTTTATTGCTTATCGTGAAAGGTACGCGTATTTCATCTACAATGTGCAGACTTCTTCAGTGTCATACAGTGGGAAAAAAATTACATGAATCGCGAAAGAATTCGATAATTCAGCACCAAGTAGCACAAGGTTAGTGAACAATAGCATTTTTTATGTGAAAATTCCTGGGAAATTGAATGGAAGGGGTCTCATTTGCCGCAAAATTCAGTGGACGGAGATGTTGAGCTCATTTTAACTCCATTCCCCCGTATTTTAGAAGAATGCCCAGTAATCTATGCTTGGCGGGGTTTGCGGTAGTTAAAATAGGCCTAGTTTTATGTAGAAATGGTAGAAATGAAGGTAGTTTCAGCCAATACACGGGTCGGGCAACGGAGATATTGCTGATTTTACCCCACTACCCCCATGTTTTCGATTATTGTTCATTAATCTATGGTCGGAGGGGTCTGCGGTAGTCAAAGTAAGCTTATTCTTATGCAGAATTTCCCTAGAAATCGAATGAAGGTGATGGCAGCCACCGCACAAATCGGGAAACAGAGATATTGGGCTTATTTTGCCCCAATTCCAAGTATTTTTGAATATTGCTCAATAATCTATGATCGGAGTCGTCTGTGGTAGTCAAAACAAGACTAATATTATGTAGAATTTCCCTAGAAATCGAATGGAGGTAGTTGCAGTCACAGCACGAGTAGGGAAACAGAGATATTAGGCTTATTTCACCCCAATTCCCCGTAATTTCTAATATTGCGGATTAATCTATGCTCGGAGGGGTCTGCGGTAGTCGAAATAGGCCTATTCTTATGTAGAATTTCCCTAGGAATCAAAGTAGTTGTAGCCACCGCACAAGTCGAAAAACGAAGATATTGCTGATTTAGGAACAGCTTTCAAAGCAGAATTTTGTATGAGTTCAGTCTTGAATGAAAGAAGGATGATCCGATTTGTTCATCATTTTTCAGACATAGCGGTATTTCTGATTTACGGAGATATTTCTGATTTTATCGCCCAATCCTACGCAACACTCTCTATTATGATGACTAACATTTTGTTTCCCCTATTGAACGCACACTCATGAAACAAATCTGTCAAATGGGATAAATGGGCAATATTCCGAAAATATGGGAAAGTGGGGTAAAGTCAACAATATCTCTGTGACCCAATTGCGGTGGCTGAAACCACTTCCTTTCAATTTCTAGGAAAATTCTACATAAGAATAGGCCTATTTTGACTACCGCAACCCCTCCAAGCATAGCTTACTGGGCATTCTTCGAAAATACGGCGAAATTGTGGTAAAACACCTTGTGCTAGTTGGAGCTGAATTATCGGACTCTTGCGCGATTCATGTACTTTTTTTTCTCACTGTGTGTCGTGTACGAATTTTCGACTGAACACTACAAGTACTAGCAGTACTAGTACACGATACTGAAGAAGTCTGCATATTAAAGACAAAATACGCGTCAAGATAAGCAATAAAGATAGTTGGAATTAAATGGAAATTACTAATCATTTTCTAGTAGCCGGGATTCCACTAAACAGCTCACACTCTTAAGGATTCACATAAAAGTACTTTAAAAGTATTTAGAGTACCGTTTGTGTATTGAAACGCCCTTTGAAAGAGAACATTAGAAGGCTAGAAAAATTGGAAGATGACACATGTCGCTTTTGCAACCTAGATAGAAAACTGAAAACTCAGAACTGTGCAGCACTGTGAAGCACTTTTTCATAATAGGAGCAAATATTTTGATAAAGGTTTAATACAACCCTCATATATATGGATGAACTCTCCGACTAAGACAAAAAGCTTTATTCGTTCTATGATACACGTGGTCATCAAGTGGAAATCACTCAATCTAATAGTGATATGACGCACTGAGATGTGGCATGAATAAAATAAAATCAGGGCTCGCCACAAAAGATCAAAAATCTGGTCGCAGTGGAAAATGTAACCAACCGGAAAAAAAATTGAAGGTGAAACCTATGTTGTTTAACCAGATTTACGTGTGTACGTACAAATAGTTCTAAAAATTTGTGAAGATGAGATTTACGCATGTACATACAAATAGTTCTAACAGTTCGTCTGTATCCAACTTGAACCAAGCTTTATATGTTAACATGAACCTGACTACTAACACTAACCAACAGTGAAGATTCAAAATGGCATATATTTAAATATATTTCTTGTTGCTGAAAGCTGTTATATGGTATCAATCAAATATTTTTATTCTAACATTTCAGGTATGGATCTTTTTCGAATATTGAACATGAGAAGCTCATTTGGAACATTTAGTTCCAGTTTTCGTGAGTATTTGAGGAGAAAATACATTTTTATAAACTTCATAATACCTACGTCTAAATAACCTAAAAAATCAAACAATATTGGGCCATCGTCAAGCAGAACCTTAAGAAGACTCAAAAAGCTGTTGTGAGTGAGAAACAGTTCAAGGCAAACTGGAGTTCTGCGGCGAATAAAGTGGCCAAGGAGACTGTACAAAATCTTATGCCAGGTGTTAAACGAAAGACCCGGCAATTCACATTCAGTAAAAAGGAAGCTTAGCTGAATACTTCTTCTGTATTCTGTATTAACTGAACTTGAAAAAGAAAAAGAATTTGACTTAATAATCGACTCATTAACTTTGATCGACTCACACGCATTACTGATTGACCAAATTTTGATCGGAACACCCTTTAAATCCCTGAAACACTCAGAAAGCATTCGAAAACTACTCTGGAAACATCTTTAAAAGGCTCTGGAAGCATCCCAGAAGTACTTTATGAACATATCTGAACTAGTTCAGACGCATACTTGTAGCATACTAGAAGCATCCCAAAACAACTTGAAGTTGAAACAATTGTTGTTCCGCGCTTCGTTGCTTTTGTAGTATTTAACAGTTATTATTTAACAAATTGCAAAACCAGTTGGTTTTTTTTATCTCAATAGCGTTTTGACCGCAGTTGTAAACGATTTGTTTTGAATATGAAGAAGAAAAGTGCAGGTAAAGTAGTGCGGTTAATAATAAATTGCAATTGGCAAGAGACAAGTCAGTCAGCATATGCTATAGCATATCTCTTTCTCTCTCTCTCCCTCGATGCCCCGATTTTCAGAACAGAAATTTCATCTATTCTCTTCAAATATCTTGAGGTTTGGTTCGATTTGCAGTGCACCTGGAGATCCCACATTGGATATCTGAGGCGGAAATGCTTGCAAAGGATCAACTTTTTCTGCACAATTACCGGGACCTGGAGGGAATACATCCGCAAGATCTACTAACCAACAGGACAACGATTTTGTGGTTACAGAATACGGTTGTTTTTTTTTCAGTCGGTGGCTCGGTCGCACATCATCAAACTGGAACGTATCGGTGTTCGTATTGCATTAGGTTGCATGTACTTTACTAATACGATAAGTCTTGAAGTCAGCACTTGCTAGCGTGTTGCCACTCTCGAATCGGTTTCGGATCGGAGTTGAATCCTCAAGCTAACTTCATGACTTTGTACCATTTGTACATAACACAGGATGTCAGCCCTTCGCTGAATATTCCCATTCATGTTTGCTTCTCTCTGACTGCGTTAATTCGATTTCTAACATTTATCCATGAATCAGGAACTTTGTGGAATTCCAGAGCATCATTGTCCTATGATTGCTACTGTGATATTTGCTGCAAAGTTTGGCCAAGTTGATTCCACCAAATCTTTCTTCACTGACGGATCTTTGATGTAGGATCAGGCCTTGGTATATACAATGAAATTCTAAGCGCCGCACTAAAACTTCAAGCTCTTTGGTCTGTTTATGCCGCTGAATATGCGACAATACGCATTACGCATTGTTCAATTCTGGGCAATGAGAGAGCGGACTCGCTAACAAAGGTGGGCGCTATAGAAGGCGATATTTAAGATCGACAAATCGCCTTTAATGATTTTTTCTCCTATTTTTCGTCAACAGTCACTCGTCAGCTGGCAGTATAAATGGAGTAAAGGAGATTTGGGGCGATGTCAACATTCAATCATCCTTAAGATGTAGAAGAAATCTTGGTTTGAGGGTATGGATGTGGGTCGAGACTTCATGCGTGTGATGCCTCGTCTCATATCTAACCAATATTCCTTCAACGCTCATTTATACCGTGGTGGGCTGAGTGACAGCAATCTCTGTGAATGTGAATGACTCGGGAGCTGTTTAAAGTATTGTCATCACGGTTGATAACCTTTTTAACTTTGTACTCCTTCAGTCCTTGCCTTTACTTCACTTTTTGTACATATGATTATGACTTCCCAGTTTTGTGAGCCACATTTTGCACAGAAAGATTGGGATTTTTCTCAATAATGGCTACCACCTTGTTGTCCATTTCTCGGGAGCATACCTTTCGATTTGTTCCACTTCCAACCCTCGGTCCACGGTACTTTTAGGCAGGGATTGTCGAAAAACACAGAGTAGTACAAAATAGGCAAGTGCTTCACCCAATTTCAAGTGTGCGTCTCCTGTTTCAGAAGAGCGCACAAAACGAAAGTGCGAGAGATTTCGTAACAGCACGAGAGGCTCTTTCAGAGACAAAGAGTAATGCACAGTGCTCTACTCAGTGCTTTACTCTGTGCTTTGGCTCATGCTTTGATAAATGGTAGCAAATTGAAAAGTTTTGATACTAGTAACAAAAAGGCATTGTATGGGTTCATAGAGGGAAAATTTTATTAAAATCTTTATTCACATACTAGTCCGGCCCATGCCGCCGTGTCTGTTTTTTGCACTTGTGTTTGCACAGAGACGACAAGCGAGAGTGCAATCGTTAGCACCCAAAGAGACGAGAGCAAATTCAAAATGAGATGTGTGGCTTTGAGCGCACGGCACAACAAGGGTACACTAGAGTACAGACACTCAAAGAAATTTGAGTCGCACCTTATCCCTGCTTTTGGGTAGTTTTGGTTTCTTGACAAGATCGCGTACCAATAAATTCGGATTTTGCTGCCGTTAGTACAAAATGCGTTTGCTCACTTTAACTTGATTCATTTTACTGAATGTAAACATGTTGTACCATGAAATAAAGTGGAGAGTTTCAGCTGTCATATAAGTGAATCGTTTCAGCGATCCGTGAAATGATTCAAAACTTTAAATTTTTATCCTTAACTTAGTTTTATATCATCACATAAAAATTGCCATATAGAGTTTTTGCTGTCATGTAATTTTGAAAACAGATGTATCTAACGGGCTTCTCCCTTTATGTGCATTCAAAAGGACTCAAATTTACATGGTTTTTGAAGTGTGTATAGTAAAATTCCTTGAAAAAAAAATGTGTGTACCATCCAAAGGAATCGCTCAGAACCTCTTCGAATTTTTCTAATTGAAGACATTCACGTGAACGCAAGTTAATCAAGAAAGACAACCCCGATGAAACAGACACCGCCGCCGCCGTTGCCGCCAAACGACAAGAAACACAGACGGCGCTTCGTGTGCGAAATAAGTAGGATTCTATTTTTAGAAGTCACGATTCGCGCGCAATCTCTTCCATGCCTTCGACCAGAATTCCACCACACAGGAAACAGCAGGTGGCATAATGTGTCATCGTGCATCGCGGCGCGTCGTTGACTATCGGTTTCCGTTCTCTAAGGATTAGAAGACCTTCTTTAATTTGCCGGTATGGATATTTTAGGGGAGAATATTGCGTTTCGTCTGATTGTTCGGTTTGTAATACAAACCGAAGCCGGCGCGACGAAGTTGTGGATGAAGGTTCCACATTCGTTACATAATTAAGCTCGCGGAACCAACGAAAGGAAAGGTGAATAATTTCAAATGCTTTCAAATTTTAGCAATCATTCAACACTACCAAACAAATTTCTCCCTCCCCGTTTCGCGTCGTGGGAAATTCCGTCCGTTTGCAACATCAATTACGGACAACAGACGAAATGGCAACGTTCTTGCGAAATAGAGGTCGAACCGCTAATCGCATTAGAGCGCCGAGAAAAAAAAACGAAGAACCAAAAGTCGAAAGTTTTTCCCCCGCCTCGGATGTCTCGCCTGGCGTCGCGTCAGAATGCGAGTGCGCTAATTCATTGTTGTCTAGGTATTAATTTTCATTAGGGGCAAAACCCACAATATGAACGCCAATTCCGTGCGCATCTTGCTGATGCTTCTTCCGAAGGCGCTAATTGGTTGACAAGTCGGGCAGGTCTATCATTTCGGTGTAATCAAGTTTGAAGTTGGAATGAAAGATCGTGCTGCAAGAAAGGACGAGCGAAAAAAATCGCGACCAGACTGGACATGGACAGACCTAGAACAAGTTTGGATGCGAGATTCGTAAAGTAGGGAGCAAAAGTTTCGAGTTGTTGATGGTTTGCCATTTTTTTTATTTCAGATGACCTTGGCCTTGTGCGATATGATGGCGATGGTGGTTCAGTTGCCTTGTTTGGCGAGCTTTCTTGTTGGATTCGTAGACTTGAGAGGATTCGGATTTTTGTATCTCTACCGGTGAACGATGCATACAAATGTTCAAAATAATTCAGTCTCTTATCGGACTTTTTTTGAAAACTGGTAATGAAAATCAACTAAAGACCTTCGACTTGTATTATGTATTTAATTTGCCATTTTTTCCCATTCCAAATTGTTCTATTTCACTGTCATATATTCGGTGTTTCTATAGATTAGGGACCGATGATTCAGCCGATAACGAGTGGAGAGTTTCTCACTTTCTCGCTTAATCGATAAGAGATCAGGGTGCTCACCCATCAGCCGATGAGTTACTGTTCAGTTTATTGCTAGCCACCGGTGAAAGACACGCAAAATAAAAGCCGTTCTGTAAAACAGTTTCGTGTGGTTTGCAGTTTATTTAGAGTGCCGAGTGCATACCAATTATTTGGAAAACCAATAGAAGATTGGTTAGCCACGACCTGCCCTAACATTTTTTGGTGCCGTGACCAGGATTGTGGCTATACCGTCGATTCCCCCGATCTTCAACCTATTTTGGAGATAGTTGCGACCCAACCGCCATCACGTTGTATAAAAGCCACGCTATTTCATCTAAAGCACCATTGTGATTTAAAGACAAAACCTATCTTGTCCAAGGGCATTGTTCAGATGTCCAGAGCGAGTTGAATACCGCCATTGTTCCTGATCCACGTTGCTGCTAACTAATATCAAGGCCTATTGCATTAGTTAAAAGGTAATGTACCTGTCCAACGTTCCTGAGCACATTTGTGGGTGATTTTAGATGGTTCTCTCCCTTTTGTATGAACGCCACGTCATCGGTGCTGCTAGCAACCCGTTCCTACTAGACGATCACCACCAGCCACATACAACCCGCATCTGGAGAAACCTGCATGCTTAGCTGAGGATATTTGCATGTCACTTCAGTGTCCATTCACACGGATTGCGTGAAATTTGCCTCCAATTCACAATACTCGAGCCGTGCAAAGTGCCATTGCTTCTGAGTTCCAGTTTTTCTTGATAATGCAAAGCTCGAAAGCCTTAGCAGAGACACATTCCAATCCTGATTTCTACTGCTGGTCCTACGTTATCCTGATAAAAATACCACCACGAGGCAGAAAGAGCAGCTCACCACTGGAAGGACGACGCTATTGGCGCAGTTAAATCGTGCAGAGCAGTTCATCACCGATTATGACGCCGGACGGGATGAGCTCGAGGTACCATTACGCCTGGAAAAGCTGGACGTGCTTTGGACATCGCTCGAAGAAGTGCAAGTCGCCATTGAGGACCTGAAGACCACCAATGAGGACAAGACCGCCAATCTCGGTATTCGTGCTTTGTTTGAACAGAAGCTTTTCCGAATTAAATACAACCTGAAAGCCAAACTGCCTTCGCCAATTCCTTTACAAGCCAGTCGCACTCATGAAACTCCCTCTCGAAGACCTTCCACGTTGTCTAGTTTGTAGTTGCCTACTATTTCTCTCCCAGAGTTCGACGGTGATTACCGTCAGTGGCTAACGTTCCATGACACGTTTCAAGCCCGCATTCACGACAACGAGGAGTTGCCTGTGATTCAAAAATTTCATTATTTACGCGTAACCCTCAAAGGAGAGGCAGCGCAACTGATTGAGACGATTGCAATCAGTGCTGCAAACTATCCACTGGCGTGGACTTCGTTAATTAACCGATATTCTAACGAGTATTTGCTTAAAAAGCGACATTTGCAGGACCTAATGGACGTGCCACGCATGAAGAAGGAGACGGCAGCGGCATTACATTCTACCCTGGATGAGTTTCAGCGGCACGTGAAGATCCTTCAGCAGTTGGGTGAGGCTACGACTGCATGGAGTATTTTGCTGGAGCATTTGCTGTGTTTAAAACTTCACGATGACACAGTTAAAGCTTGGAGGATCATGCAGCATCCGTCGACGACCAAAGCTACTCCTACATGGTCGAATTTTTTGAAAAACGATTTCGTGTGCTTGAATCGATTTCGGCCAACCGTCATGGCGTTCAACATACTTCTACATCCCAGCCGAGTGGACTACACGTCCGCAAACAACCTTTCTTCAAGATGTCATCCCACGCCGCCACAGAAAATTCTTCCCCAAGTGCTATGTGTGTGACAGCCATCATCTGCTTGTGAAATGTCCTCGTTTCATGGCTATGGCTGTTCCCGAGAGGAAGCGTCTTTGTGTAAATTGCTTCCGGCAAGATCACTTCGCACGTGAGTGCTTATCGAATTACACATGCCGAGTGTGTAGATAACGATACCATTCTCTACACCATTCAGTCTGGATTCTCTAGTGCTTCCAATTCTTCCAACCAACATTCCAGTTGCACAACAAGCCAAAGAATTTTCTACCCAGCGCCGTCGTCAAGCAACTCCTCATCCAACGACCAGCGCAGAGTTCAATCCGCTTCTGCGTTCACCAAACCGGACAACCAAATGCGCCAATGTTGCTCGAGGTACAGTTCCTACAGTTTTCATGCTAACTGTTGTTCTTCGAATCGCTCTGCTCTGCTTGACAGCGGATCCCAGCCAAATTTGATGACGGATCGTTTGGCTCAATTACTGCGACTAAAATGCCTAAAATCCAGCGTTGAGGTGCACGGTATTGGAGAAAAACCGGAATACGCCACTGAGTCCGTAACTACCGAAATACGTTCACGACAAGGAGACTTCACACGCAACGTGTCATTTCTGATCCTACGGAAGATGACATCCAGTCTTCCTGCCAGTACTGTGTCAGAAGACCATTGGAAGCTTCCCAAAGACATTTTCCTAGCTGATCCTGGCTTCAACCGTTCCAGTGACGTGACCTGATACTGGGATCGCAGCATTTGTTTGACTTCCTCCCCACATCCGCCAGAATCCAGCTGTCGAATTCTCTTCCGGTTCTTGTAGAAAACGAGTTTGGATGGATCGTCGCAAGTGAAGATCACCTAGTTACCTTATGCAAGAATTCCGTGTCGTGCAAGACTGTTACTGTTTTCATGTTATGCTCGAGGAATGCATGGAAAGATTTTGGAAGATTGAGGAGATCACTATCAGACCTGCAGTTTCCATGGAAGAAAAATTAGTAAGGTGACCCTTCGTGCAAATCAAATGGAGAGTCACCTCACACGAGGCGACAATTGTCACCTCGTATGTGAGAGCGAGTCGAGTCGACTCACCCGCCACGCAGAGTAAGGCTGCTTCTGATGTGCCGGTGTTCTGCCTTCCACACCATCCGGTCATAAAAGAAGCCAGCACGACAATAAAAATCCGCGTCGTGTTCGACAGCAAGACAGTTTCTGGATTCTTTGTGAATGATGCACTGTGTGTGAGACCAGTCATACAGGATGATCTCCTGACCCTGGTGACCCCATCAGTTGTAACTCCAAGGATTCGTACTCGTTTTTTTAAATGGAATTTCAGAACCGTTGATTTTGGTTGGGCTCGTCCATGGATGATGTATGTGTTCGCAGCAGTTTGAGATTGCGGTTTTTTCTGTGGCCATTTTAAAGCCAGCTTTCTCAGCCCATCTAGCGACTGCTCGAACAGCAGCTTGTAGTTTTCTTCTGATTACTTTGCGATTCTTGCCTATCACTACGATTACGATATCATCTGCATAGACGAAGATGTGCACTCGGACTGGAAGATTTGTGAACACGGAGTTGATCGCAACTAGGAACAGCGTTACTGCCAACACGGATCCTGGAACGTGCGGTTTTGAAAAAAGCCATCGTTAAATTTAACAATGTTGCCTGCGGAGCCCCAATCGACTTACTGTCGAACCACTCCTGGTCGCCAGACTCGATTATAGGCTTTTGAGAGGTCTAGTGTAGCAATGTCGACATGTAGGTCATTTAGGGCTTTCTTTGTTTCCTCACACCACGTGCTTCACGTCGATTCCTTGTACGATGTTGTTCAAATCCTACCTATTTAATCTGCGTCATTCAGCTGCTACCGTGGACGCCTGGTTGTATCTGGTGGAGTTTGGCTACCTCGCACTTCGATTGGAAAGTGGTCACTGCCACCGAGATCCGAAGATCCGAGATGAATAAACCAGCTCAAATATCTTGTGATTTTACAACACGTTAAGGATACATCGATACTCGATCTGCAGATGCTTCGAAGAAAAGGTGATATCTCCGTCATTGAGGACAATGAGATCGTTGTTCTCTACTATATCCATTATGGCAGCTCCTCTTCTATCGGATTTTTTATCCCCATGCGTAGCAATGTGCATCGAGACTCCTCGAATCATAAATGGCCTTTCAATTGTATCAATGATATTCTAGATTCGAGATTCCTGATTGTTGAAGGTAAAGGAACAATATTGAATGCAGAAATGGATATTCAACGGTTATCGCAAGTGCATTAAGAGGCGTGTGTAGTGGTGTCTACCTGTGGGGAACTGATTGATGTACTTCAAGTGCCAGATTTTGGAGGCGAGTTGAGCCTGTTTTAATGTACCATTGGTACTGTCCGCGGAGTATGTTGTTAAGTTATGTGGATTCCTTACAATGAATCTCCTGTAGTGCGAAAGTCTGAGGTGGGTTATCGTTATTTGTAGATTGTTTAAGTTGTTAAACAGACCGTTAATATTCCACTGTAGCGCTACGCGTATCAGTTGTTTATCGTTGTTGGCCGTGCTCGTGTTTGTTTCAGTAGAAATAGTCCTTTGACAGGCTTGTGCTGGCGAATTAGAGATTGAAGGTAACCCAAGTAGCACAGCACGGTCATAGTTCTTGGGGGAAGTTAAATACGAAGTGCCCTGCCAGTCGTTGCCATCCACGTGAGATAGGTCTCGTCGTCCATCACCATCGTCACATCGCTATTTGCCGGAAAAATCGAATTGACCATTTTATTCAGCCGCTGCCGCTGCATCATTTTCTGCAGCTCCGAAACCAGTGGACGTGATTTACGCTTCCTGACATGCATGCTCATGAATCCTAGAGGGTTTGAGTTGTTTAGTGGAATACCTGTAACTAGAAATTAGAAGAAAAATTAGTATCTTCCATTTAATTCCAACTACCTTTGCTTATCTTCGACAGATACGCGTATTTCGTCTACAATGTTCGTCAAAGAAGTCTGCACATTGTAGACGAAATACGCGTATCTGTCGAAGATAAGCAAAGGTAGTTGGAATTAAATGGAAGATACTAATTTTTCTTCTAATTTCTAGATGCATGTTCATGTTCGCCAGGTACATTTTCACTGTTTGGCCGGTTGAACCTTCCTCCCAGCCAAGCTCACGCAGCGATGTAGCCATTTTTCCCTCGGTCTTCCTCTCAGCATCCTTTGGAGCTTCTTGTCGCTCAGGGTCGTCGGTCGGAACTGGGCTTTCTTACGATGTTCTGATTGTTGTCTGAAAGTGCCAAGATGTTGTAGATGCCGGAACGGGCTTATCCGGCGTTCACAAAGTGCCACACGATGTCCTTTCTTGACGCGATGGGGTGCCGTACTTTAAGCGCGCACACTTCTGAATGGAGTTGCTTCACTGTTTTTGCCATCATGGTTAGAGTTCGACTGATAGAGCTGTCAAATTTTGTCCGCTGACTCATGGGTTACTATGATTGATGAAGTTTGCAGAAGCAGATCATTTCTAATCTCCATGCGAAGCGCTAGGAGTGGACAGTAATTTTATTGCTAGAACGAATAGACCTGAAGAGAAAGTGTATTGATAGTTCCGTATAGGGTAACGGCAGGCTTTGAAAATTGAAAGATACAAGATTGAAAACGAGCGGAGGGCATTTAAATTGAATGATTTGAATGATTGATGCTGCATGGATAGTTTCGTCAGTGCGGGTGAAGGCAAACCTGTTAAAAAAAATTTGTTGAGAATTATGTGACCATCCAGAGAAAAGCGCGTCCAGCATTGGTTTCAGAACGCGCAAAACGTGAAAATAAGCGTTTGGCAATCATCCGTAGGCTTTCTCCGGGTAATATCAGGAAGGCATTGATTCTTCCAGTATCTAAACGTCAAGTGCAGCAAAGTTTTAGCAGTGATAATAATACCAAATAAGGTAAAAGTGTGCCCGTTCCTCACTTATTACGTCGACTTAAAGAAGCAAGATTAGAATTTGCAGAAAAGTATCTATTCTGGGAAAATAAGTGAGAAAATGTGGTGTTCAGCGGTTAAAATAAATTCAATTTAGATGGAACGGATGGATTAACTAACTGTTGGCAGGATATAAGACGCGAAAAACCACGAAGCCATTCGCTGAAAATATTATGGATGACAACATGATATTTCAGAAGGATAACGCTGCTTGCTATTCTGCACGTACCACGAAATCATTTCTTGCGAATGGTAACATCCCTGTTCTATAATGGAATGGCCAGCATGTAGCCCAGATCTCAATCCAATCGAGAAAGTTTGAAGCCTACTTTCCCGAAGAGTTTTCAAACATGGGCGTATGTTTGACACCTTTTTTTAACTCTGAACTGCTATTGTCGAGGAATGGAGCAGGTTGGACAATGATGTTTCAAACTTGTACATTGCTTCAATGCCAAAACGACTGATGGAGGTCATTACAAATAAAGGAGGAGCAACGCATTTTTTATTACTCTCAATTTCATGCAATAAACTACGTTTTTTTAATGTTTACTTTGTCTTTATACTTTTTCCTGTTGAAGAGTTTTTATTTATTTTCAATAATTAATTTGAAGTTTGCATCACAACTTAATAAAACCAGTTGTGTAAAGGGTGTCCACGATGAAATTGCCACACACAAAATTGATTCGCAAAATTCGAGTTTTCATCCGATTGCCATCAAATTTTCAGGTATTGAGAAATAACTATTAAACTTCATTTTACCATTTTACTCGTATTTTATTTACAGTCCATACGCAAATGCCCGCACCTTGGCCTTAACCCCGGCCATAAGATTCTGCACAACCTGTGAATCAACCGTTTTTTGCATGTAAACCCATACATTCTTCAGGTCCTCGACTGTCTTCACTACCTTAGGTCGTTTAAGAAGGTGCTGCTTCATAATCGCCCAGTACTTCTCGATGGAGCGGAGCTCCGGAGTGTTGGGAGGGTTGAACATTTTCGGCACGAAATTGACCTTATTGTCCGCATACCACTTCAGCACGTCCTTGGAGTAGTGGCATGAGGCCAAATCCGGCCAGAAGATTGTTGGGACGTTGTGGGCCTTTAGGAGAGGAAGCAGCCGCTTCTGGAGGCACTCTTTTATGTACACCTGTCCGTTCATCGTGTCCTGGGTCACGAAAGGTGCACTCCGCTTCCCGCACGTGCAGATGGCTTGCCAAACCAGGAATTTCTTCGCAAATTTGGACATCTTCTGAGTGCGGACATGCTCCGGAACGCTGAACTTATCCTTGGCCGTGAAAAACAGGTTGCCGGGGATCTGTTTGAAGTCGGCCTTCACATATGTTTCGTCGTCCATGATGCAGCATTCAACTTTCGTCAGCATGTTGAGGTACAACTTCCTGGCACGGGTTTTGGCGGACTTGTTCTGCTTCTCGAACATGTAAAGTCTAGATTACTAATCAAAAATTTAGGTAACAGAAATTATAAACGCAACGGAAGCATTTTGAGTCTTGTTCTTATATTTATTTAATTCAGCGTATTCGATAACATTCAATAAAACTCATTGAAATTGCAGAAAGTTTTATGATTTTCTATTCAGTTTTCTTTATCGTCCGAGCCGTCATCACTAAAAGCGGATAAGAAAACTTCAAGATGGTTCATGTCGTATTCTGCCAGTAATTCGAAAACAAAAAGGTTTGACACTGTTTTGGCCTAATTTGGCATCCTGCCACTATGCACATGCCACCTTGGACTGGTATGAAGAAAACAATATCCAATTTGTGGAAAAGGCGATGAATACTCCAAATCTTCCGCAAATAAGGCGCATTGAGAATTGTTGGGCTCTGATGAAAGGAAAGCTGCGCAAGAAGGCAAGAGGAGCAGATGACATCATCAAATTAAAAAAAAAAAAAGACTGGGTAAACGTAAGCAAAACCATCGACGGAACGGTTGTGCGAAACCTCATGAGGAACATTAAGAATTAGGTGCGAGAGCTGACCAGATCTATGAACTGCAACCTACAATCTACACCAGTAACCAGCAACCAGCAATCTACAGTTGCAAAATAAATAAAACATATTTGAATACAGAAATTTTTAGGTGTACTCACAATTAACGATACAGTCCTTATGCTACTGCCCTGCAATCTCCAACAAAATATTCAAGTTTTTCAGCAGACGTATCTAATTTTGTTAAGAAAGGGAGGAAGTAAGGTTCAAACGTAAATTTCTCAAAACTCTCAGCATCCTCACGGAAAGTAGCATTACCATCATGTTAGGGGAATGTTATTCCTTGTGTTGGTGGCCTTTGTTTGCATGAAAGTGCTAAGGGTTTCAAACATTTAACGTTAAAATCTTACTTCCCCTCTTTGTTTACAGAATCAGATACGTCTGTTTGAAAAAGTACTCGAGGTATTTTAAATCGACCGATTGTTGGAGATAATCGTTTTTTATTATTGAGGCTTTTTCAAGGCTATTAAACATCAAAATTACACAACTTCCTTGAAAATCACCACCTGGCATCCTTGGATTGCAAATTTCAAGACACTCTTAGGCAAAAAAAAAAAATCAAATCATATGTTTCCCCCGAAGATCTGCGTAAGAAGTTGGTTCCTGAGACACGCAGAAATAATAGTCTCTTAGTTGATTGTGGTTAGGTATACGAAGGTGCCGGCCAGGGACAACCATACAGTTGGGGAGCCGTACTGGTGAAATGATGAAGTAAATCGTGAACTTACGCCTTGCCGGGCCGGCGAAGAAAAGAATGAGCAAAAAAAAGTCATGCCAAGGAAAAAATATGTACACAGCAGCAGAACATCATCAACGAGACGAGACGAGATGACGGCCATAAATTTTGCAACGTAAGCAGCATATTTCGCATAATTTATGGCTGCTTTTAATAATTCCTGCATTATGCATAAACGTCGAGCAATTCACGACCGAATGGCGACCGCTGTGTGCTGCCGGTGGTGTGCTTTTTTGGCAGAAACTTTTTCCAAAACAAAAATAGTTGAAACTTGTATCGCATCCAGCTTGTAACATTTGCTGGTCCAGGTTTAACGCATCTGATCACCAAAGTAATTGCTTTTCTTGTGAAGTATAGAAATTCCGTCTTTGACAAAAAATGGTAATTACATCAAGGGTGGCTTCCAGAGCGCCGGTTGATTTTTCCAAACATATTCAAATAACTCACCCTGTGTCGCTTTTGACATGCAACCACCGGAAAATTCATTCAACCTTGTCTAGTCTGGCTTGCATAAGTCAATGAACTTGGCTGTAACCCGCCCATATTCTGCATAACAAGTGCAATTACACAGTTTAGTAGCCAATCTCTGTTTGTTTCCACCAATCGGCAGCGAGCCAATTGCGGGGCCTACGCCAACAACGGAGGGTCACCGCTGTTTACCTTCATCCGTTCTTTTCAAACCGACTTTTCTAACCAAGCAATTGTATTGTGCTAGCTTTCATGAAGTCATGAAAGTAATGAGTTTGATGGCAACAAATTATCGTTCATTACAATTTTTACAAACCACCGTCTGGTGATGACGTTTTAAGTGCCGTCAATTTCCATGGAGAAACTGACCGACCCCGGAGAGAGATTCCAACCCAAGCGGTGTGGGTGGCAGATGGCAGTGCTATCGCTAAACACCGTCAAACCGAAACAAATCAAACTCGGAAAATTAAATTTTCTTGAAACACGTAAACTTGGGGATTGAATCAATGTCATTCGCTTTTCGTTGGTCCTTTCCAGCATGTGAACGCTCAGTGCACACGGCCATGCCAGGCCAGGTACGAGTTCACAGAGAATGCGATGAGGATTTTTCTTCGCTCGTAGCTGGGTTGGGTTGGGACAGCTTCTGACGATAGTGACACTGTTAACCCTCCAGTGGGGGTTGATGGCTCGCACGGAGCAGCATGTACCGTCTGCCACCTCTGTTTGAAATAGCGACACGTGTCGTGATTGAAGTCAATTGCCAGACATGTATGGCGACCGGCGGCGGTGGAATCACCAACGAAAGGCAACCAGCCATCGCAGTGCAACAACAGCAGCAGTCCTCATTCTTCCACGGCGAGGGACACCAGCGGATCTTAAGCGGTTTTGCACCGTCTGGGATGGTTTCCCTTGAACCTATCCGCTCCGGTTGATCGCTAATGAAATCAGGGTTGACTTGTGGGTCAGATTCAATGTGGTGCATTGAAAAGTTTTGCATGGTATTGCAGTTTATTGCATTCCATTGCACACAAGTGAAGTCGAACTTTATTTAGTCCAGTACGTTGTCTACACGGGCCGTGTGTGTGATATTATTTTACTTTAAACCCGGACTGACCCAGACGGTAGAAAATGGGTTTAAGTCCAGAATGCACAACGGAAATTCGAAAAAAAACATGTTCATACTATTTTTGCGGCCAAGAAATGCTAAAACATGTTTGATCAACTTTGACTCAACCACACGATGTTATCGAGTTGAAGCTACTACATTGATCAAAATTATTCCCGAAATTATATGCACCTGATCAATAAATTATTGAAAATATTTTATAAATTAATCGTTAATTCATAAAACAATGAATTATAAACTAAATACTTATAGAAATTATCCACAGCAAATCAACTGTGTGCACTTCAATATATGACTAATATATGAATAATGCCTGCATATTTGAGTTTTCATCACTATTTTTATAAATTTTGGTCCATAAAAATTGGACAACGAGTCCCTAACAAAAACAAAATACAATTGAATTATATAATGATGCTGATAATTGTTTTCCAGTTTACCCCTTAAAGCGGATGAGTGGATGGTTGATCTTTCAGATTTCACCTGAAATAGCAGAGACACTAGTATGTACTAAAGGGTGTTCCGATCAAAATTTGGTCTAACAGTGATATGTGTTAGTGGATCAGAGCTTTTATGAATAAGTCAAATTCTTTTTCTTTTTCAAGTTCAGTTAATACAGAATACAGGAGAAACATTCAGCTAAGCTTCCTTTTTACCGAATGCAAACTGCGGGTCTTTCGTTTAATATCTGCCATAAGATTTTGTACAGTCTCCTTGTCCATTTTATTCGCCGTAGAACGCCCGTTTCCCTTGAACTGTTTCTCGCTCACAACAGCTTTTTGGGTCTTCTCAAGGTTCCACTTGACGATGGCCCAATATTGTTAGATTGGGCGGAGCTCTGGCGTGTTGGGAGGGTTCTTGTCCTTGGGCACCACTTGAACGTTGTTGGCCATCATAGTCGCAATTTGGAGATACCACTTTATTGTAAGCGGACAGTTCGGTTTGATTTTTAGCTCTATCCACGGTTGAAAGCGCCACTCCCAGCTCCTTTGCGACATCTCGGACGGAGAGGTTGACGTTCCGCTCGAAACAGCGGGCAACTCTTTTTGTCGTCGCTGGCTTAATCTGGCTTTCAAGATCCCCCCGATACAGCTTTCCTTGCTGTCGACAAACGTACACCGAACACTTTTGATACGTTGGTAACAGTTGATTTAGCCACATCCAACAATTTCACCAACTTGGCATGAGAGTAGTTTGGATTTTCGCCATGCACGTGCAAAATTTTGATGCATTGCTTCTCTTCCTTCGACGACATTTTGATTTTGAAACACCCTTTAGTCAGCTACAAATAATAGCTTATTTTCTATTTTACAGTTGTTTGATAACCTGATTCTACACGCTTAATACACCCTCTCTCCCCAACTCAATATTGGATTAATTCCACATTTAACAAAAATTACATTTCTGTGTGAGAAAAAGAGAAGGGAATACAATTCTTCTCAGTCAGTGAGTGAAATGAAGGGGGAGTGTAGGCCGATTCCAACACCGAGTTACAAATTTGTTACAAATTGCTAGCCAGTTTTAAATTTTGAAACTTTCAGAATTAAAACTAGAATACGTTTAACGCAATAAAAAATATTGGTCGCGAATATGTCACTAATTAATTAACAAACTCTTATTTGACAGTCATCAGTCATAACAACTGGCCTAACTGCAAAAACAACCAAATTAAAAGTATGTTGCATCCTTGTTTCTAATTGTGGGGAAAATAGAACAGAGCTGTCGAGCAGTTGAAAATCTGTTGCAAAAACTTGCTCGGAAAGTAGAACTGTGACAGAGCGTTGGGAATGGCTAACTTTCGTTCTAGTTGTAAACTGTAACAGCCTTCACAAAGAATAACAGCGTTGGTATCGGTCTTTGCAATGTTTTTAATTTAATGACATTATTGGATTATCAATGCTTACTTTGTTTCTCAAAAGCAAAGATTCGATCGTTTTGATTTTTGCTGTGTTGAAAACATCTCCAATCAGAGGCATAATGTCGCAATGTAGAAGTCTTGTTTTTGCACTAACAGCTGACAGGTTCTGTCCTAGGTCTTACATACTAATTTTTATTTGAGCATGAGCATGAGCATGAGCATGATTGACCGCCCGAGGTTGCTGATCCGTTTTTGCCAGATCAGCTGTTTTTACACAAAGAACCAACAGACGATGCTTGGGACTACCATACATCTTGAATGTGTAAAAACTGGTGATCCCAAACAAAGGCAATACCGGCGCCGGCCCCGTCCGAATGCAGGTCAAGTAAGGAAAGGGTAGGAATATGTTGACGTGATACTCGCTTTATTGGAAGCGGCGGAATCCACTGCACTTCGACGAGAAATCATTGGAATTTTGGATAACAGGATTGGGTACCAGCAGGGTTCGTTTTGGTTAACGATAAGCGGTCAAATTAAATATTTCAAAATTATGAGTGATTACCAATTTGAACCGATTTAAACCAACGGTAAGGATGCTATTCGGGCCTCCACTCACAGAGTGTGATAGTGGTATTTCATTAGGAAAACAAACTAATTCATCTCAACGCTTGTGAGCCAACTTGGCCCAATCTACACCAACAATACGGATGCCACTGGTGTCACTTACAAAATGGGGCAGTGGTTTATTTGTTCTAAGATAGGGTAGCCCGACGAGCATGACAAACGAATAATTTGAATCACAATTAATTATGTATCTCACCACCTACCCATCTTACTCGGTGAACCACGACCACTCATGCTCACTCGATCACTCGCGCTACGAATAATAGGCAACCGAAACAATAGACAAAAGGCTACACAAGATAACAAAATATTACGGAACAAAGTATCGACACGACCAGTTCAACCGATTCAACCGATGGTCGACGCAAACCAATTTAAAATAAATTTTATTAATCTAGATACAATGGGTTATAATTACCTGTCTTGTTCCACGTCCTTGAGAGCACTTACTACCTCACAAGTCGCCTGTACCCTAGTCCGCAGGTGTCCGTTCAGTTTCTGTTACATAAATTCATCTTTATTCTGAAGAATTATTACTTAACTTAAGTTTTGAAAAATAGAGAGATATAAGATATTTCTTCATAATTTGGAAGAAATATTTTATATGTGCGAAAATTCTTCAAGTTTCACAATTTCAACAGGTCAAATGTATTATCATACGGATAAGCATGCACAGAGCGCTTTGCTTCACGAAATGTCCAAAATCTAGAGATGAAACCAAAATTGACATTATAGACATCTGTGTGCGGTAATCAGTTATTGGTCTGTAATTTGACATATTTTTGTTGGAGCAGCCTTCTTGCTTCCCTTGGATTATTTCGCAAATATGTTTTGTTAGATCTTTTAAAAATATTTTGAAAATAGCTACTTTATTAAACTTCCTGTTCCGCAACATTGAAACTCACCATCATAATACACACCATATGGGGCTAGGACTAAAGTGCATTCTTAAGTCCTAACCGTATGAAGAAACATGGAGCGTCGCCTAACTTTCTTAGACTAGATACTCCCAACGAGCGTTTTTAAATAAATGTTTGTTCTGTACAACCTTCAGCTTCTGCTCCCCGACTATTCAATTTTCTTTTTATTTGATATGTACTGTAAGCTACGTGGCTTCCCAGTATCTTTTTAATGTGAATACCAAATACAACGGTTCCATGGAGGTGGCCAGGTGAGCGATCGAGGATTGTCCTTGTGGAGATCATTGTTTGAAGAAAAGTATGTTTTAAAACCTGATTCTTAGTATTGTTATTAATTTGATGACATTATTGGATTTTTAATGCCTACTCTGTTTCTCAGAAGCAAAGAATCGATCGTTTTGATTTTGGCTGTGCTGAAAACATCTCCAATCAGAGGCATGATGGCGCATGTGGGAATATGTTGCATTATATTTAAAAGACGGTTAGCCCGAACATCCTCAAATATCGGACAACCGCTTCAATCAATCCTGTACCTTCTTAATTTCTTGATCATCAATACCTCCAAGAATACTTTCCAATTCTCTAAAGACACTGTTTTAATTACCACTTCGAATCTTCCACAATCACCTTAAATTTACATCCGTTTACTGAAAGAACTAGCAAGACACGCTTAGACCCTGTCGCTATGCATAAAGACCTCGCGCCATTTATATCCCATCCCGTGCCACAAATCGACCAGATGAGCACGGCATAGGTTTGCTACAACCTGCTTCGGTTAACTCTACCAGGTGATGTCAGTAGCTTTTGCTGCACGCAAAAGGACCCCGCGCACTTGCTTCATCACAATCAGATTTGACATCAAGTGGCATCGCGTGTGTGAATGAGATTCAAAGAGAGTTTCTTTTGCTATTGTCCCTGGTTTGTCGTATGCACTCTACAGCTACATATACGTATGAATAAAGGTGAAAGAGCTTTTTATCATCATCATCCTTGATGTTTGGACATTTGCAACCAAATTTGATTGGAAAGCGGATATGTACATTAGACTGAAGCGAAGTTTGAAATTCTTGGTCCACAGTCCCTATGCAATTAGAAATAATGAATGTTACACAAGACGTTATGCGTCCTTGACGTAAATCGAGAAACGTAAACAAAAATGTCAAGTAATAGTATATTTCCTAAAACCAGAACAAACGCAAGTCAACAAAAGGTGTGTTTGATAGATTTTATCTATGCTCTCGTCTTTTCTAATTAACTTTCGCGTTAAATGTGGAACGTAAAAAAATATTTATTGTAATTTTGTGACTTTCAAATAGTTCAAAGAGTATGTTCGATGAATTTTGTTTTGTTCATCTTTTTCAACTCAATCTTACGTCCTATGGCCCGCTTGCATGTAGCAGTCTCTGAGCAAGTTTAAATGACTTTTTAATAGACTTTTCATGCATGTTTTCATAGGAACGTTTTGGGACAGTGAATGAAAAGCTTGTATTGCCGTTCCTAATTACCATATTTACTACAAAAGGTTTGTTTAAGGAGTGAATCGAAAAGTAGTTTCAAACATTTAAAGCACTCTCTCACAGCAATACAAGCACGCACAACGTTACTTGAGGTTTCATTTGATTTATTGGCTTGTCAAGTTTCAGTTTCCGGGACACAGTTTAAACTGAATGTTGTTGCTGCAAAGATTTCACGAATTCAAACTGGAGTGCGGGAAAAACCTTGCACACTTGGAGCACCGTGAAAGGTGTGACATTTAATCAAATTGCAAAACGAGTAGGAGTAGTGCAAGTGTGAATGCAATTATTGAAAAATTTGGAACGCAACAATACGGTTACCGATTTTTCAAGATCTGGGCGAAAACAAAGCGCCAGTGACCCCACACTGAAAATTTATTTTCGTAAAGTAGCTTTCACGCGTGTCGTAAACATGGATTTTGCACGTAGAACAAATGTCTCGTATATTGTATGAAACATTCATAAAGCTTTTTCTCTGGTGAAATGCTATCATTACACCTTTTTGTAAAATGCACGAAAT
The DNA here is from genome assembly GCA_034211315.2 of Aedes japonicus. Taxonomy (NCBI): domain Eukaryota; kingdom Metazoa; phylum Arthropoda; class Insecta; order Diptera; family Culicidae; genus Aedes; species Aedes japonicus. The sequence continues at coordinate 127,003 of JASCZW010000472.1, forward strand.
GAACTTCGTGATGACCAGCCAATCGCTGTTTCTCTTTGATACCGTACTCATGCATGATAGTGTTTCTGCTGGTATGGGCGGGAATAATTTATCTAACCCAAAATAAAAATTAAAGCGCTGTCGAGAGCTATAACTTCATGCTCATTGATCAAACATGTTCTCGCGAGTCAGCGTGGCCTAGTGAGATGACGGATTCAGAATCAGGACTTTTCAAATGTTCAGGTTCGAGCCCCGTGTCAGAAACATTAAAAAACCCTGGACAACTCCACATGGTTGCGCTTTTTTTGTCAATAACATTTTGATCAACTTTATCGATTTGTCAGTCCTTCATGCAACCACTAGTAAGATGTTTCTTTTTAATTTGTGACTAAATATTCGTAGCTCTTTGTATTGTTTTCGTACAATGTATGAATGTTCTTTCTGCGTTAACAAAAGCTTCGTGCTTTTGACAGTTGCGTGTGTACCATTTTACGAATATACCTTCATAAAAAGAACGAATCAGTTTCGTTGCAGAAAACAACGAATGGATTTCTAAGTATTACCTCCGATTTTGTAATATAAACTAAAATTAACTTTCAGTGCAAATGCCCAAATACGAGAAAATGATTAGTTAGAACAAATAAATTCCTGAGTGTGAATTGGTTTTAAAGGCAGGAGCTTGGTATGGAATAATCCAACGAATCTAACGGTGATATGGCCTCAAAAAATATAAAAAACAGAAAATTACCAAACAAAGTTCTAAACAGAAAAAAACTGCCAGAAAAAAGATTAAGACAGCTCTATGATTGAATTTTGGACAAAGATGATCAGTGCATATTAACGGATTACGAAACATACGTTGAGGAAGATTCAAAAACTCTCCATGGCACGCAATATTACACGAAGGTCATGTGTCTGACTCGGAGATGTTCGAAAAGATTGAGAAGGTCTGACAAAAGCTGCTTGATTGCAGTTGCAGTTTACGTTCAACCGTTTTTTTAGCTGCGCCGGTGGTGTAGTGGTGTGCATGACTGCTACTTGGTACCCCAGTGGGTCTGAGTTCAATCCCCATCGACGTCGGTTATTTTTCTGAGGCGAAAAAATCCCAGCCGTTGGTCCCAGATCATGCTATTGATGAGTGCAATTCGTAGGGTTTAGGTGGAAGAGTCGTTTTCCTGGCGTCGGTGTTTATCACCACGTTGTAAGGAAATAGGCCGACGGATAAAAAAGAAACCAGTTCTATCAACGCCGATGTATACCGGAAAAAGTGCCTACAGAAACAAATTTTGCCGTAACCAGTTCAAAAGAATTTGGAAAACTGCAACGGAGAAATGTGGAAAGGCTACTGTGTAGAAATTGAAGAGTGGAGTAAAACGCGAAATTCGATTGTACGTCAGAAATGAATTATCTGTAACTTTTAACATCCCACACTGAAATAAACACTGCCGTTTGATTTGTTTACTCACTATTTATACCTAATTTTACGTCAAAGAATATTAGAAACTACTTTTTGAATCACCCCTTAGTGCCATTTTATGATCAAATGTCCAGAATATAAGTAAAAATAAAAAAGAGGCATCATTCTACACGTACACACTTAAAAAATGCAGGGTGTTCAGGTTTTCATTACTATGATGATTGAAAGAAACTACTAAAGTTCAGTTCGACCATTTTTATCGTAACTTGACCTTTATGTGATCAGTTATTTTTAGTTAAGAAAAGTTGCGTCCTCGGTGACTAGTCTTAACCTCAATATTCCTTTTACGCGACTCCTTGAAAAAAACAGATTCTATCCTAGAAGCACACTAGTTACAAGAAGGTTGAGAAAACGACTTTGTGAATTATTTTAGCCTTGCCAAAAATTTCAACAAATTTATTGCTGCACATCCATTAATTTCGATTGAAGGTTTTACTTTTATTATAGTTCATAATTTCAATCTCCTGAAGAATATTATATTTGTATGAAAATGTTATCACATATAAGGAGCCGTTTGCCGTTGTCGCAATCATTTACTCATCTGTTGTAAGTATACACTAAATAACAAATTTTAAGTGGTTTAGCCCATTGAGCTCTTCAGCTTTGTATAAGTGTTTTATGTGATTGATGTGTTTTGTGTGTTTTGTGTTTTAATAATTTTGTCAGATCAGCCCTTGGAGCATTGTTTTTTTTTTTTTTAATTTGATAACCTACTTAAACTACAACAACAACTACAATTGGAAAATCCTAGGGGTGGGGAACCAGATTCCGGATGATTTGGTGATCCGATGTCAGGCAGCATGTACCTGTACCGATCGATAGACTCTTTTAAGCGATCGTCAAGCATTTTGATCACGGCCAGACGATGGACTTCAGATATTCTTGTCCTCGGAGGGGTGTTCAGGATCATCCTGTGGAACTTACTTTGAACACGCCGAAGCTTCAGGTGATGTGTTTTAGCGCAACTCTCCAAGATTGGCATGTCGTACTTGATGACTGGAAGTATGATTCGTTAGTAGACAGCAAGCTTGTTTTTAAGGGATAATGTAGACCTTCAGTTGGTCAATGGGTACAGTAGCTTCAACAGATCGTTACAAAGTTTTGTGACAGTTTTGTCAACCTGTTCCCTGAAAACAAGCTTGCTGCCTATTGTAACGCCAAGATAGACAGCTGAATTGGTCCATTCCACCGTTGTGTTGTTTAGGCTAATTTTACAATCCTCAGGCGGAACAAGTCTGGGAGAATTTTAGTACGGAAAATGGATGACCTGGGTCTTCGCCGCGTTGATGATGATCTTCAATTCGGTGAAGTTTTCTGACAGAACATTCAGGCTTCGCTACAGTTTTGCTGTTAGCGCTCTTGTTACCCTACCAGTGTGGACGGCTGCGGTATCATCGGCGAACAACAACAGAGATCCATTTTCAGGGAGCGGGGGTATGTTCGAGGTGAATAGGTTGAACAGAAGTGGACCTAGTATACTTCTCTGCAGAACACCGGTGGAGTTCTCCTGTGCATCGGAAACTGCACCTTGCAGCGAAACACGGAATGTCCAGTTCGACAGATAATTTTCAAGATTGTATCTTTATAGCTTATACACCAGGCCATCCTTCCACTTGTTATCGAAGGCCTTCTCGATATCGAGAAGGGCCATGGCAGATAGTTTCGCAACAGACTTGTTCCGCCTGAAGATGTTGGTTACTCGATTAAGTTGGTGCTCTGTTAAGCGACCACGTCGGAATCCGAACTGCTTGTCGAGCAAGATGTTTAGCTCGTTGGTAGACGAGAAAAGCCTACCGTGGATCGCTTTCTCAAACAGTTTCGATACTCCAGAGAGAAGGCTGATGGGCCTAAGGAGTGTATCGAATATAAGCTATCCATATACATTTGCGTTGTACGCATATATTTGTGATGGTTTTTTATGCTCTGAACACTGCATGTTGTGCTTTTGACTGTCAGCTTTCTTTTGTTTACTTGTTTGTGCGGTTCAAATTCTGCGTTTTCAAAATGTCGCGTATTGAAAAGGAAGTGAAAATTAAGGTTCTAGAAACATGGCTAAATGAGAAGGGTATTACTACGCGAAAATTGGCGAAGCGGTTTGGAATTCATCATGCGAGTGTTAAAACCATCATTAATAAGTTTGGGGAACACTATTCTTTGGATGAGCTACCAGGAAGAGGCAGAAAGCCCGGTTCTTCCAACCCGAAGAACAAATCAATGTCATTGCGTGATTTGGCCAAAAAAGAAGAACGAGTGTCGGAATGATCCAGCGTATCAAGAGGCGAAACCACCTGAAGACCTACAAGAAGCAGAAAATCTCGAAACAAAGTGCAGAACAGAAGAAGCGAGCAGCAACAAGGGCCCGGAAATTGTATTCGCGTCTTTTGCAGCGTTCGGATGCATGCGTTTTGATGGACGATGAGACCTATGTAAAGGAGGACTCAAAAACCCTTCCAGGTCCACAATACTTTACTGCCGTCGTTGGGGAGGATGTGAGAGATGCGGACAGGTCGATTCAAGTGGAGAAATTCGGTCGAAAGGTACTGGTATGGCAAGCAATATGTTCCTGTGGTTTGAAATCAACCATTTTTTACACTACCGGAACTATAAATGCGGAAATCTATCGATCTGAGTGTCTCCAGAAGAGATTGTTGCCTTTATATAAGAAGCATAGTACACCTCCACTGTGTTGGCCGGATTTAGCGTCGGCTCACTATGCCAAAACCACTCTCAATTGGCTTGCGGAAAAGGGTATAGATTTCGTTGAGAAAAATATCAATCCACCAAATTGCCCTCAGCTTCGACCAATCGAACGTTACTGGGCAATCGTGAAGAGGGTCTTCAAGAAGACTGGTAAGGCGGCCGGGAACATGCAGGAGTTCAAACAAATTTGGGCTCAAGCGTCCAAAAAATGCGATGCAACACTTGTCCGGAACTTGATGAAGAGCATTCGATCCAAAGTTCGAAAATTCGTGAAGGAATAACTTAAATTTCAACCGGTCTTCATTTTGTTCATGTTAAACCTCGTACAATAAAAGATCATTTTTTTGTATGAATAAAATATCGGTTTTCAACATAATTTGAAAGAAAGTTTGTGGATAGCTTATTTTCGATACACTGCTTATAGCTCTTAGAACATGAAGAATCTTTTTCAGGTTTCTGAATGAGGATGACTTTGGCTGCCTTCCAACACGAAGGAAAATAGTCAAGTCGGAGGCATTGATCGGACCACTTTTCAGTGGTGGCCGAAGTTTGCTCCTCTGTCAACCGGCATCGGATCATCAGACGGAACTACCATCGTGCCAGATGCGAGAGGTACACGACTACACATGTCGTTCCGTTGGACCGTTGTTGTTCCGTTAGCGGTGTCGGCTTGATTGGGAGAATCGGCCGCGATGATGGTGATAGGGCCGACGGCAGTTTGGACCTCGACTCCGATGGCTTCGATAGACTGCAGGTGAAAACTCGGAATCAGATGGCAGTTGATGTTGTAGCGCAGGGCGATCGCAACTCCTCCTCCACTAGAGCCGCTACGACCACCCTAGTAGCACACTTGTTGCCATTTCGTTGAGATAGCGTAAATATGACTTGCTAAGTCATAATCAAGTTAATTCAACTAATTATGATCGTAGTGTGCTACTTGGACAAGTCACACAAATCGGTATACTGGGATGAAAACGCTGTGTTCCGGCTTGAGATGTGTCTCGGTGACGATGGCTATGTCGATGACCTTCCTGTTAAGAAAGTCACCGAGCTCAATTGTTTTGTTTCGAATGGAACAAGCATTCCAATTGAGGATGCTGATGGAGCGATTCTGGTCCATATTTGAAAATTAATTTCATCGTCACGGATGTGGCGGCTTTGAGCTGCTCCTCCTTCGAGCGGCAGGAACGTAGTTGGCGATGGAGCTCTTGGACGAACTTGACCTTTTGCTCCGTTTCAAAGAGCTGTCTTTCGGTGGGTGGTTGCGTGGAGGTACTGCTCGGATTGCACCAGCCTGGAGGAGGAGCCGGCATGAGGGCGCTGGCGGCTGACGTGAATCTTTGCTGTACCAATGCTGACGGGCGGTTTGCATGGCGATGGTTTAACGAAACTGGCGGCAGGTTTGGCACGTGGTACCGGAGCGTCGGGAAATTTTCTTCGTCCATTCGAGGTGGCGGGCGGCGTTGACTAGGCTGAGACTTGGTGGACGCCTGCTTGCTGTTGTTAATTTTTTCGACTCATTGCCACGGCAACAGATCGAGTGAAAAAAAAATTCACAACCCTGCAGCGCTTCCTTCTGGCTTGCTATCGCTAAGAACGTAGCAAGCGCAGATGATAGTTCACGAACCGGACGCGCAATGCGGGAAATCGAACGGCGAAGTCTGTGATAGGAGAATACTGTGCATTTAAAGACTGTATTCGATGAAATTTGGACACACGCAATTGTTCGTAACTTTTTAGCGTGTGGGTATAAATTATTGAAATTCTAACTGAATGTATTTCATTGTTTTGTGTCAATTGTGTAATGAGTTTCGTGAAAATTGGTCGAGTGATTTCAGTGATGGCTTCGAATGAATAAATAGTGCGCCAACAAATTTTGGGCGCTCACTTCGAAAACCCAAACGCTTCTCATCGATGTATTGGAAAATAGCTCGGAATCGCACATTCAACCGTATCTCATGTGATCAAAACGTCGTATCGTCATGCGATCAAAGACCGTAAGACAACCAAGCGGAAAATGGTAGTGGCAATAAACGTGGCACATCAAATCCGGAGAAGGCCAGGATGGTATTGAACCAATTTAAGCGTTATCCCAACATTTCGATCAGGGATGTTGCGAAAAAGGTGAAAGTTTCAGTTTGTTTTGTGCAGAAAACAATGAAACATTCTGGATTACATGTGTATAAGGTCCAGAAGGCACCGAACCGGAGCGATACACAGAACTCGGTGGCTAAAACTCGTGCAAGAAAACTGTACAGGGAGTGGCTCACAAAACCGTTCTACATTGGGATGGACGATGAGACCTACATTAAAGCCGACACCAAAACAATTCCAGAACAGGAACACTACGTCGCCACCTCTAAGTTGGCCGTTCCGGAGAGTGTACGGAAGAAGAAACTGTCGAAATTCGCCAAAAAATTCCTTGTCTGGCAAGTGATCTGCGGATGTGGCAAAATGTGTCAGCCCTTCATCACCTGTGGGACCGTCAACGGACAAATCTACAAGGACGAATGCCTCCAAAAACGACTTCTGCCATTCTTGAGATCTCACGATGGCCCGACACTGTTTTGGCCGGATTTGACATCTTGCCACTATGCCCGGCCCGTCTTAGACTGGTACAAAGATAATAATGTAATTTTTGTAATAAAATACGTCAACCCTCCAAACACTCCGGAACTTCGCCCAATTGAAAAATTTTGGGCAATCATGAAGGCAAAGCTCGTTAAAACTCCAAAACTGATAGAAAATGAACTTGAACTAAAGAAAGTGTGGTTAAAAGTAGATAAGCAAGTCGGTCCTATCATTGCCCAAAATTTGATGAAAGGGATCAAGGCAAAGGTGCGGGCCTTTGGGTTGGGAGAAGAAGTTCAATAAACCAATGATGTCAAAACTTAACCATTTAGTATTATTTTATTTCCAGAAAGTTTGAAAAGAATCGGGCTCAAGTAAAATTTTTGGTGACCTACTTTGTGTGTCCAAATTTCATCGAATACAGTCTTTAGTAAATTTACTCTGAAATATCGGCATCATAAGACATCACCTTATATTTGCGTTGCTTTCAATAGTTTAATGCTAAAAAAAATCAATAATTTTCAAGGTTGGAATCGACGCGTAGAAGTATTTCCGATTGTTTGAATAAAATATTTGGAAAATGTTTGAAGAAACGACTGAGCTATTAATGCCCAAAACCTGACCGCATTTCGTGACGGTCGCATTAAATATGTTTTTAAATTGTATTCCAGTCTAGAAAATAAAGACGAAGTCCTACTTCAAAAACAGGTCTTTTTTAACTACTAGCAGCGATGTAAAGGAAATTTGAGCACAGGGAGTATTAATCTCAATACTTGTCGTTTACTATCCAAAAAATCTTTTTCCATTTGTTTCGTCAGTTGAAAGCTATCCGCAGTTTATAGTATATCAAAGTTGTGATCTGGCGGAATTCTAAGCAAATGTTATCCAACTGCTTTAAAACGACTAGGGAATGAAAGAAAGTGTTTTTTTGGTTTTTTTCTATTTAATGACAAAAAAGAAAAGCGAACGCCGCTAGATCCAGCATGGTCAAATCAAATCGACAAAGGCCAGCAGACACCCGGCGGGTTCACAGTACCGTAATGGGATTAACTATGAGAGCGCCTTTTGTACATAGTGCCCACCATGCATACATTCATTCAAACAGAACCACACCGCCAGCCGCGACGTGACGGAGTAGGAGAGAGATAGGCCAAAGGTTTTCTGAGAAGGTTTTGACTCAACTCGACTCGATTTGGTCTGGTCTGGTGCGCTTTTCCATTGCGTTGCCCAATCGAAAGTGGTGACACTCATCCGAACGACTGCCGTTCAACCCACCCACCCATCCGTACAATCCATGGAATGCATGTCGGGAATGCATTTGCTGGGTGCACCGATGGCAGTCTGCTCGGTTGTCGGCTCTGGGTACAATAGAACAAACGAACTTCAATTGTGTGAAAGAGGGACACCGAGACATGGGCCAGACAAGCACACACAGACTCTGTCCTGAAGCTGAAGCCATTTCAGCACTACGGTGGTTTGGGAAATGGAACTATGCTTGGCAAGCGGGGACTGGAAAATGCACACTGCACTTGGGGACTACAGAATGGGATGACAAACGGGAGTCACGAGAGCCTGAGTATTACTATTACGTATTATGTGAACTGCATGTGCATGCTGTGCATCACCGAGTAGTAGGAGGGAGACTCACTGGCGGCGGGGATCTAATGAAATGCAGTCTCATGCTGCTGTTGATTGTCACAAACAGTACGCAGAGCAGCTGAGGGAATTGAAGTTGAACGATACGCTCCACTGGATGGCAATTTACATTGTAATGTCATGAAATCTCGGTGACTGAGGAAATTATAATTTGATAAAGAATGTAAAAATGTCGTCTTTTCTGCGCTTGGATGCTTTTCTACTTCATTCCATTTGTGTCAATGAGCACTGCAGCCTGAATACATTCAATTGAGCAAGGGAAATCAAATCAAGGAAGGAGAGGAAATATATCGTACATTGTCCTGATTCCCTGTTGGGATGGTTGCCGTAAATCCCATCGAGTGCACCTTACTTGCTCTCGATTCCAGAGAGGGACATGACGATTGGTGGACGTGTATGCCAAATACGTACATATGTGCGTGCATCCAGCTGTGTAACACTTTTGCCATTGCACATTGTTGTCTGAGAATCGGATTAAATGCAGTAAGTGATTGATCGTACATTCATCTGGCTCATACGTGACTGAGACTGCAGTCGTGCAGATTACAGCGGTCAGCAATGTAAAAAGAAATTGGTAAGAGGGACTAATGATGAAACCATGTTACATCGAAACAAAGAAAAACTCAATTAGTCATCAAGAACAAAACTGCTGCTCCCTCTACTGTCGTAAATCCGGAGTCCGTCCTGGCTACGCACCTGTCCGAGCCCATTCTGTCCCGAGACGAACTGCAATCACCCGGGAGGATGTCGTAACTCACTTTCTCGAAGTTCTGTAGCTCTGTCTGTGCGTTAAAAGCATCCATTAATTAACAGAAGCCAGATGCGAGAATGCACATCCTGAGTGACCACCCTCCATCTCTAACTGGCCATGCCCCCATGATGATGATGATGATGACGATGATGCTGTGGCGACGAACCGAGTCTCGTGAGCATGCTTGCAAAGTTTACCAAATCCGGCGACTGTTTGCGGTCGAATTGCAAATTTAATGGACTACTGGTGCAGCCCAGGCCTGAGGTGAGACCGCAAAAGTCTCGTGATTAATGATATTTCAATCAACTGCAATGTTGGAGATGCTTGGTTTGCATGCTTTTTGGAAGTGATTCCAAATTAATGGTGGTGTCCGAAAAACCAGCGAAGGATTCGAGGTATTTTTCAATTTGCCGAACTGAGGTGACGATGGTTGCGGTGGTTTCCAATATCGTCGGGATAATAAACACGAGGGAATAAAAGTAAGGCTAACGACTTGGGCTCATTTTGAGTAACTTTTAAAGAGTTTTTATCATCAAAGAGAAAGAATAATGAGCATTGCGAAGAGACTGCTCATTAAAGTTAGTCAAGGGTAAAAAAAGTTCTCGATATTGATGCAAAAATATATATATATTTTAGCCCATTCAAAACGGACGGGTCAAATATGAACCAAGATTAAAATTTGCTGTCAAAATTTGGCTATAGTTACAGGCGAAACTTGTTGTGCAAACTTGTTCAAGAATAACTCTTTTGACTAGAAAAAATATTGAACTGGTATGATTACGGACACAACGAAGATTATCCTGTCCTTGAGTTCTTGATTTTGATGTTGTACACGATGGACAAGGAGGTTTAGAGTGTTTTGACCGTGCATATTTGCTGAAGAAGCTACAAAGAAATTTTTCAAACCGTTGCAGACATATTACAGTGTACTCAGAATATCCACAGTACTCCAAACTATTCTTGAATTCAGGACTTGGTACTTACTTATGAGTTGATAAAGGTCCAAGGGACAACATTGCATAATTAAAGGCTTATACGACATTGTAAACTATTATTGAATTTGATTTTGATGTTTTGCATGATCAACAAGCCGATTTACGAGGTCTCCATTGAATTCATGAGTTGATAAAGCTCCATGGGGCATTATTGCATAATTATAGTCATATCACAGTATTCTCAAAATATCTACGGTATTTCAAACTTTTCTTAAAATAAGTTCATGATGTTTTGCTTGATGAACGAGGCCTCTTACGAGGTCTTCATCGAACTAATGGGTTGCAAAAAATTGTCTTATGGTATTTTGCATGATCAGCTATGCAATTTTACTGCAATATTAAAATCTGTATCCACATTAATCAGGACACCTTCAAATCATTGTAACTTTTGAAATATTGCACGTAGGAATGAAATTTTCATTTCACGGTGGTATAGCTGAGAGTCTATGATGAAAAAGACTATGATTGATGTTTACATTTCATGTTTAGTATTCAAGATGGCGACGAAAGAAAAACAAGTGCGCGAGCGAATTTTTTACGGGCGTACGGCAAATCCTGACTTGTCAATACGGGACCTTGCAAAAACATTGGATTTGTCTAAATCCACTGTTTACTCCACAACACTTATGCTCAAATCATTTTCGGAACGTTTGACGGTGGAGAGGAAACCGAGAAGTGACAAAAACATTGGACGCGCTGATCCTGTCATGGACCGAAAGGTGAAAAGGATATTATCGAAATACCCAAATCTCTCTATTCGAATGGTGGTTCGTAAAATAGGGATGTCGGCTTGTTTTGTCCAAAAATCAAAACAAAGTTTGGGATTTAAGTCGTATAAAGTAAACACAGTTCCAAATCGCAACGACAAACAGAACTTGGCAGCAAAATCACGAGCTCGACGTTTGTACTGCGAATATTTGACGAAGTTTTCATGCGTTGTTATGGACGATGAAACTTATGTCCTAGAGGCAAGCATGGGAAAATCGGTTCACTTAGCGCTAATTTTCCCTCACACTCATAAACATTCAGAAGGGAGCATTACCACGTTTAAATTATTCCGAATCTGTTCTTAACTATTCCGTTTTCATTCTATTCGTAGAAAACAGAATTGAGCAGAACTGGCAGTTGATCGTACAGCGAATGAATCGGACGGTATCAGTGTGGAGGATTTCTCATTGTCTATTTTTTACCCGCTGAATCATTAACGATTGCATTCAGTTTGATTTAGCTGAGCGAGAATAATTGAATCACACTCATTTCTTCAAATCATACCTTAAACATCATTTAACATTTCAAATAATGATCTAACATGATATTGAGCAATCATATGCAACATGAAAACATAAAGTGTCATTTTAAACTGTATCTCTACTCTGATCCTTCCAGCTGATTGCATTTACTGAGTCAAAATAATCTCATTCCGTTTAAATCGCTTGCGTTCAGTTGCAACGCATTCATTCAGGTATAACGTAAAGAAGAAAATTTGGTTCGCATGATTCTGTTTTGCTCGTTTATTCTTTCTACAATGTTCGTTTTCAAGGATTCGTGTAAAATCATTTGACAGGCAACATCACACTCGTACACTATTCTAAGCATCCGAGGGTTGCTATTTTAAATCGGTAGTGCTCATGCGAGTGAATGAGTTTTCCCATGCTTGCTTAGAGGATTTCAAGCAGCTCCCCGGGCTGGCTTTTTATTCTGCTATGGCCAGAAATGCTACAGCTGAGCATTTCAGAACGAAGAAGTCATCGAGATTTCCCAAAAAATACCTTGTGTGGCAAGCAATTTGCACGTGTGGCAAAAAGAGTAAATCTTTCGTCACTACAGGCACAATCAACAAGGAGATCTATCAGAAAGAGTGTCTGCAGAAGCGATTGCTACCCTTTATCAAAAGTCACAAAGAAAAACCATTGTTCTGGTCCGATTTGGCATCATGTCACTGCTAAAACTGTGATGGAGTGGTACCAAGCAAATCAAGTGAACATTGTACCAAAAACCTCAAACACGCCAAATTGCCCAGAGCTACGACCAATCGAGAGATATTGGGCTCTGATGAAGCGGAAGCTTTCTGGAAAGAAGCAAGAAAAAGACATCAAACACGTCCAGCAAATTTGGACAAAGACGGCTTCTACGATTTCTAAAGAGTCTGTACAAACCCTAGTGGACGGAGTTAAGCGCAAAGTTCGAAAATTTTATGCAAATACTGAATAACTATGTGTTGTCTTCACGAATTGTTGAAACACATCCCATGAATCTGAAATAAACAACTACGATGGAAATATAATGTGAAATTTATGTTTTATTCATGTTTTGAGGTGTCTGGATTATTGCGGATACAGACCTTCTTATGGACTTCGTATCTAAATGTTTTAGAGGGTCAATCTTTTTAAAAATAAAAGTTTAAAATTCTATGCATGTGCAATGATTAGCGAGTCATAAATCAAAACATTTCAATTCAACACCGTTAATTTCTTTTGTGATCACGTACAACCTCAAGATCAAGTATGGAGTTACGTAGATCCTCTGGCAACAATGATGTTCGGCTATAACGGTGTTATGATGTTTCAAAAAGCATTAAAACACATGTATATAGCCAAGACATCGTTAATATCTGTAATAATATTGTTGAATATTTTGATCTGAACTCAACAGTTGTTTGGAGTACGGTAGATATTCTGTTTCGAGTACGGTGAAACATTGTTATATGTTAAAAAAGGTGTGATAATATTTCATGAAGTTGATCTCACCCATTCGAACAGGGGAAATATCGTAAACCGCCTTTTTGATCATGTGGAAAATCAAGATTTGAATTAAGGGATAGTTTGGAAAACCTTAGGTTTTCTATAAATTCGGTAACATGTCTATTACAGTGTTATGATGTCCTGTGGGGCTATTTTAACTCATAAATACAGTTGAGGCATGGTAAATAGATTAATCGATCAGGTAGAACATCAAGATCTGAACCCATGGATAGTTTTGAGTACCTTAGGTAATCTAGAAATACCATAATATGCCAATTACAGTGTTATACTGTGTCGTGGGCCTATTTCAACTCAGAAGTACGGTGTAGACATTGAAAATAGCCTTGTTGATCACGACAAACACTAAGATCTGTATTCAAGGATAGTTTGGCGTACTATAGGTATTTTAAGAATACTATTACATCTTTATTACAGTTGTGTGCTGTTCCGTGGTGCTACTTAAACTCATAACTACGGTAAAAAGCATTGTTGTTCACGTAGAACATTAGCATCTGTATTCAAGGATCATTTGGAGTACCGTAGGTATTCTAGAAATAATGTAATATGTATATTACAATATTATGATGCCTTGAGGCTATTTCAACTTATAAATACTCTGGAAACATAGTAAATAGCCTTATCAATCCGGTAGAACATCAAGATCTGAACCCAAGGATAGTTTTGAGTATGTAAGTATTCAAGAAGTACGATAATATGTCTATTACAGTGTATTGATATTTCAATGGGCTATTTTAACTCATAAGTATGGTGAAGACACCGGAAATAGCCTTGTTGATCATGTGGAACATCAAGATCTGTATTCAAGGTTCGTTTGGAGTACCGTACTATGGGATTCTAGAAATACTGCTAAATGTCGTTTACAGTGTTATTATGTTCCGTGGAGCATTTTCAATTAAAAAGTATGGTCGAGACATCGTAAATCTCCTTATTGATCATGCAGAACACCAAAATCTGAACTCGAAGATTGTTTGGTTACCTTACCTTACCAATCAGACCAAGGCCGGTGTGGCATCTTCTGTACATAGAAGTTGTCTTCGATGTTAACGGTCCATGGCTGTACCTTGCCAACCTCGCTGTCTGCGAAGAGTCCGCAGGCCGCCTTCTACTAGATCGATACACCTTGCTCGGGTCGTTTTTGAGAACCATGCCATTCTTATGACATGCCCAGCCCATCGTAGTCGACCGATTTTTGCGATATGTACGATGGGAGGTTCTCCTAGCAACTAGTGCAATTCGTGGTTCATTCGCCTCCTCCACGTTCCGTCTTCCATTTGCACTCCACCGTAGATCGTTCCTAGCACCTTCCGTTCAAAGACACCACTAGCAATGTCCATGTTTCGTGGCCGAAGAGAAATCACAAGCCCAACCCTACCAGCTTCAGCCTTAAGTATGGTGTACGTGTCCGCCATCGTCTCAAAGTTACGTGCTACGATAATAATGTCGTCAGCGAAGCCAAATAGTTGGGCAGACTTCCTGGAGATCGTTCCACTCGTGTCCATCCCAGCTCTTAGAATCACACCCTCCAATGCCATGTTAAACAACATCAGATACGACAATCCATCACCTTGCCGTAACCCTTTCCAAGATTCGAAGGCATTCGAGGGTGTCCCTGATACTCGGACGACACACATCACTCGGTTCATCGTTGCTTTGACCAACCGCGTCAGTTTTTCCGTATATCCATATTCCTGGATAATCTGCCATAGCTGGTCGAACAAAAGAGGGTGTGTGTGCACGATACATTCGTGAAATTTCTGCAGCATTGCAGCGCAGGTACCCATGAACCCCACTTGGTATTGCCCCACAAACTTCTTTACGATTGGAGGTTGGTGGTTGGTGGTTGTTAAATGACTGGACAATACGTACAATTGGCACTTCGCGTACCTGCAGGTATAAAATAGATCCTACTGCGATCCTTAGCCTCTTTACCACTCCAACTCCTATCCCTGCCTCCCCGTGGTGCCGACTGGAGTAAGAGTAACCATTGGAAAGATCGGGTAACCAATCTCGGTGTGACCTTGCTCATATGCTGACAGGGAGGGGGGGGGGGGGGACTGCTGCCCTCTTCGAAAGGTGCAGTCTATCTGAACGTCTTTTTTCCATACCAGGATGGCTCAAAACAGTGTCTGTTCTCCATGTTGGCATCGGCTGATCACCGTTCTCGTGCCAGCAGGGGACTCTAACCAGTGCTGTAGCCGATGGTTCAACAACCCACAAGGCAAGGCCCAACAATCCACCTTTAAAAAAACCAATGTTACAAATAATACAGAAGTTAATATGGACCACAGAACAATCGGCAAAGACCTAGGCGACGAAATAAGGACTACGGTTGGAAACTCGGAACATGGATCTGCAAATCGCTCTTCTTCCCTGGCTGCGATAGGTTAATCTATGACGAACTTCAACCACGTAACATCGAAGTCGTAGTACTGCAGGAACTCTGCTAGACAAGACAGAAGGTATGGAAAAGCGGGCATCAAGCGGCTACTTTTTACCAGAGCTGTGTGGTGTAGGCTTTGTAGTGCTGGGTAAAATGCGTCAACACGTAATTGGTTTGTTTCCGACCAATGCGAGAATGTGCAAGCTGAGGATCAAGGGTTGATTCTTCAACTTCAGCATCATCAACGTGTAATTTTTTTTTTGATTTATCAAAACATTATAGGCAACATTGTAACAAGCGATTATCTCGTGCTTTAACCTACCCCGCAGTGGGATGTTAGGCAAAAATGTCGTTGGTTCGAGTACCACTGTACACATGCCTTTTTCGCTCAATTTTCCTAAAACATCTGCTATGTTTCCAAGCCTGCCGCACACTAGCGGAACTATCAAAACATTCTCTTCATATCTTTAATTCTAGCCAAAAACATTGTTGTTCACTCTTGGCACCTCATGGTGATGAGCGAACATCTCCTTCTACATCACATTTTTAGAATTTCTGCGTCCAATATCATTCATTGATTAGTTGATCGAGTTAAAAGCAGTCAACAGAGAAAAACCGCCTAACGTCTTCTCCCATTAATGCCAGAACTATACGAGCTTGACCGAAGAAGGGTCTAAGTCATCAACGTGTAAAGACACTCAGAATATGTTGCTGTTCAAACAGATTCCACCGTTTAAATGGTTAACCTGGACGATGAATCGTAATTGCCTCTTCAATTATACAGGGTGAGTGGTAATTCCCGCCAGTGCTTTTCCAAACAAGTGTAACTATGGATGGGTCAGACAAGTTTTCATATTTTTCGTTTAGAGTGTTTTCAAATTTCAACACGGCTTGTAAGTTTGTTCTGGGTTTTAATTCATTTGAGACTATTGGTAAACATGGACGCGAAAATGGAGGTCGTGAAAAGTCTATTTTTAAAACATTTGAGACCATGTACTATTTTAAAGAAATTGAAACCACTTGGAAAAAACGAAAGATTTACCTTTCACACCATCAAACGCTACAAAGAAACCGGTTTTTGGAAAATACCTCCCAGACCTGGTCGTAAACGCATAGTCAGGTGTCGGAGACCATCAAACGAGTGAGAGAGAAATAGAAATGAGAAGAAAAATTTGCATTTTCCATTTAATTTCAACTACCTTTGCTTATTTTGACAGATACGCGTATTTCGTCTACAATGTGCAGACTTCTTCAAGGTCTTGTACTAAACATCTCAACCCCCCCCCCCCCCTTCGTAGACTTTTCTCCATACATTTATTTTTATTTTTGTATGGAGCGTAAACTTTTTCCAACCCCCCCCCCCCTCCCCCCAGAAAAGTCTAGGTGGTTTATGAATAGCCCCTTAGTGCCATGACAGTCGAAGCAACCGTTAACAACTCTTTAATATGGGTGAGTCAATACCACAGAAAGCCGCAACGCTACAGGCCACTGTTAAAATTCAGATCTCAAGTGTTCTATTTGTATTTTCCCTCGTCATTGGACTCCCTCTCCCTCCGCCTGTCGTCAAGTTTGCCCTTCTTGGTCTCCGCGCGTTTTATGAAATAAAACAAGCCATGCAAGTGTGTGTAAGTGACATTTGCTGCAACTCTGTACCGCTGAGTGCCTCGACTATCGATGCAACTGTAGGGGCATTGACCTTTTGGGCTCCAATCTCACACTCTACCACTAATACAAAAAGGGCCAAACAGAGCTGGAGGGTCGTGGTCCCGGACGAAGAAGGTCGCCACATTCTCGAAGAATTATTTGATTTGGGAGGCCATATGTAGTTGTGGTCGAGAATCTAAAAATTTCGTCTCTACACCCAAAATAAAAAAGCAAGATTGTAATGCAATTTCGCAGGATTTGATTTCATTTCTCGTAATGGATCGTAACTTGGAGAAAAAATGCAACATTGGTCGTGGGCAAAAAAGCAACACATCAATTTGCTTAGAAAAACTCAATGTGTGTGTGAGGTTGTGCAGTTGATTAGTAGTGGTAAATTCACGGCTCACAAACAAAAAGGATTTCTATCCGCAACTGAGTTACGATCCACGGCCGTCAGCGTGACGGCTTGTTATTGTAACCATCCAGCCACCATAAAAAGTTGAGGTGATCGGAATAACAGCCCTACAGTTGCTTCGGTTATCGAGGCACTCAACGTTACAACAATGAAGCGAATGTCGGTCGCACACACTTACTGGCTTCGTTTATTTCATAAAGAGCATAGTGACTTGATGAGAGGGAGATGGGAGTGTGATGACGAGTGAAAATAAAAATAGAACACTTGACAGCGGAGTAGCAAAAGCGGCAAATGGTGTAGCGGCGTTCTGTGTCATTGTCTCACCCATATTGAGAAGTTGTTGGTGGTTGAACAAAAACCCAACGGTTGCTGCGTCTGTCGAGGCACTAAGCATACAGCGATAACCGCTTGCACACACTTGCATGGCTTTGTTTATACCATAAAAAGCTTTGTGGATCATGATGGGCAACATTGCCTTTTCAGAATCATGCGGATTTCAGATATGATTGCAAAAACTGCAATTGCTTTTTTTGCTACAATTTCAACTTTCGGGTGTAGGTGGCTTTGAGGGTATTTTTGGGTTTTCACTTTTTTTATAATCGATTTTATGGTTTTTAATTACTTTTCAACGGTAATGGTACATGAAAAGTATACAAATGAGTATACTCATATTTTAGGGATGTTCTAGGTCGTCCAAACTCTCCTGGAATGTTGGTCATGAATTATGCCGCTATGACATCTGCGCATAGGACCTACATACATGAAACATGTCCAAAAATGTTTAAAAAGAGTGAAATTACTATCTGGTACCCATCTCTATTCATATCAGTCGTTCAGGTCTCTCCAAATTTTCCTGGAATTCAAGTCAAATTATCTACTAGATCAACCATGACTAGGCTACAGTCATTAGCAACGCAGCATTCCCAAGCAGACTCGAAGAAGCTTTGCAAAGGGATATATTTACTGCAATATTTCCCTCCATATAAGATGTTCTAGGTTCTCCAAATTGTGCTGGAGTTTAGATAGGTCTTTGCCGTTAGTTCAACCAAGACTAATGTAAAATGTAAAATGCCCCTAACATTGTGTAATATTTAGGCTGATTTATAGTACCAGTTCGAATCGTTTTCGACCCAGGTCACTGAGGAGTTCATGTCATAATATCTATTGAATCATAATGAAATTAGTCGTACTTTTATTTTCGTACAATGCACGAACGTTGCTTCTGTGTCAACAAATGTTTCGTGCTTTTAACAGTTTCTCGTGTGACATTATTTACGAAGGTATATGCATAACAACAAAAAATCAGTTTCGTTGCAGAAAACAACGAATAGATTCATTAGTCTTACCTTCGATTTCGTGATATAAACTAAAATTAATTTTCAGTGTATAATGCACCTTAGCACGACTTTTTGCAGTCAAATTTTGCCTGTCATCGCGGTTGGGCACCTTCTACACTTTGTTTGCCTCCAGTTTTTGCCTCTGCTTCACTTTTTGTACGAATGAGTTTGACTTCCCAACTTTGCTAACTACTTTTCACGCACTCGTTGATGGCACTCTTCAGTGAAAAAATTAAGTTTCTTGAGAAAGGAGCAGAACACAGCTGTAGAGGTATTGCGCACAATTGATTGATTCGAAATTTGTACCACTAAATATCACATCAATACTCTCGAAGCCAAGGAAGGATGGCGAGGAACAAAAATGTTTGGAGCTTCAAACCGCTACTTAATAAGTATACAGGGCCACTAAGCAGTTCTTGGAGAAATGGATAGAGCATCTTTTTGACTTCAGAGTATGAGCTCAACAACTTTATTATCTAAAACACAATATTATTTCGAGGTATTCCAATGGCTTGATTTTCGAAAGGCAACGATTAAATATGAAGACGTTGAGAAAAGTGTGCTGTTCATGAAAAAGAGAAAAATTGACATCGACGACAACCTCATCTTCTATCAGTTCGTGAACCTCAAGAAATACTTGAGCTCGAAAGACCATGAGTGTTTTAAGCAAGACTGTAATAAGAAGCTGTGTCATTTTCTAAGCAGCAATCTGATTGTTTCTGGTAACCAGAGATGGCATTTGTACCATCACAGAGGATACAACCATAACTCACCTCAGATAAAGCAAAGTGCTCTTTAATTCGGTGAAAAATATACAGAGAGAAAGTGTGCGCCTGTGATGGGATAACCTGGAGTGAATGAACCACACTCTCTTTTAAACGATCGCGCTCACGGGCTCTCTTCTGTCTTCGTCCACGTGCTCTCGCCTGCGATCACTGCCGCGTACACTGGGGTGAGGACGCACCAGTGCTCTTTCTGTGATTCGCTGGTGCGATTGAAAGTTAAAACATCGTCAGAGTTGCAGAAAATGTCCGAAAAAAGGAAGCGGGAAGAAACATTATTCCTTCTTGCTTTGTTATGTAGCGTCAAAGCGAATTTGCAATCACTGCTGTATATTAGCAGAAGAGCCCACGCCAGTGAGCTCACTGGGGCGCACGCGTCAGGAAATTTAACTGCATTCGCTTCTGTGAATTTGGAAGCTCTTCTACTCACTCTAGAGCAATCGAGTGTAGTGCGAATAAAAACCACTCAAATTTTTCCACTCTCATGTGCTACCCGCATGCAAACACGGGGCTGAATATAAACAAGAGAGAAGAGCAATCGCTGAGGTAGGAAGAGTGTGAGGAAAATTTAAAATCTCTCTCTACCACACTGAGGATATGGACATCACTGCTGGAAACTCAGAAATTTTGAAGATTGTTCAGTCCGTTTTTCGATACCAGGTCACAACGCAAACTGTGAGCGGATTTTTTCGTTGATTGAAGCTCAGTAGAGTGATGAGAGAAATAGATTGATGGATGAAACCGTCAAACATCTAATTACTGTTAGGTTCTATATGAAGCATTTGAAATGTGTTGACTTTTTTAAGTATTTACTGCTACCCAGTAATACAAAGTTCCTCGAAAAGATCGGTTCTTCAGAGAAATGTGATAAAATGAAGCTAAATGAAGCAGATTGCGAGCACAGCAGCAGAATCAACTTTTTTTTTATAGTGTCTTGATTTTTGCTTTTGCACAGATGGTATCCCTACGCTTACCGATAAATTCAAATTTTGCCTCCGTTCCCACAAAATGCATTTGCGCACTTCTTCTCGATTCGACGCCATTTTACTAAATGTAACATTAATGTAAACATGTTGTACCACGAAATGAAGTGGAGAGTTTTAGCTGTTATATAAGTGAAATGTTTCATCGAACAAAATCCACACTGAAAGAAAAAAGTCCGAAAAGTGTTGAAATTTCCGTTTTTAACGTTTTTTTTCTCTTTAAGATATATATTTTCGTAAATGGCAAACTATCGTGTCGTTTTTTCTAGTAAAGGTCAGTTCAATTGCGTTGTCATTGCTGTATTATAAACCTAGGATTATCTCACCACAGATTAAAATTTAATTGGATACAAATTAGGGGGCGATCACGGCAAAGTGTTTAACATCCATACCTTTCACACCCAAGTCATGAATTCAAATCTCACCCCCGGATAAAGCTACGAAAATATCCAAAAAAGTGTTTGAGTGGCTAGGACAGAAGATGAACCGGCCCGAGTCTTAGTAACTTTACAATCAGAAATAAAATATAATAAATAAAAAATTGGGATGAAGCGTATTTTTTTGCATAAATTACGTTTTATTCGCTGATTTCTATCTTAGACATCTGATATCTCAGGATACCAAAGAGCTTGTAACTTTGAATTAATCTTAATTGAAATGTTTACTTTTGATTTAAAAAAAATATATTTGGCAAAGATCAATTTTGCCATAATCGTTTGCCTGATATGTTATGGTGCAATATACTGCTTCTATGTTCTTTAAATGTACTGAAATGGAATATGGAATAGAAATTTTCTCAAAATTCATAAACGTAAAATGCTTGAACTAATCACAACAAAAAGTGTATGAAACTAAGGGCTTCTATGGCTTTTAATCCATCAAGACCGTTCTGTTCGAAAGGTTCTCTTGGTCTAGTTCTAGGAATGGTCAAATATATCTTGTGTCATCCAGTGATAGATGGACGGCAACAGCAGACCACTTCGACTAAATACCGTTCAAAACAAGTTCCAATAGCAGTTGTTGTCGTCTGTTGCAAAAGTACACCTTTGTGGTGCTTTGAAGGAGGTATGGAAAAATACATATTTGTGATGCATCAGCCCAGCATATTTTCACGGTGGGTCTATTGAATGTTTTGATTTATTTTTTCTACCTTATAAAATTTAGCAAATTTAGCAGAAAATATTTTTGAATGATTGTGACAAATTAGGTATATATAACAACTCGAAAGCGAGCCCAATGTACTTGACAAAATTGCTTGCGACATAGTTGAATGTTGAAATTTTCATCATTTTCATCGGATCGACGCGACCGTGCAGCGCATGTGTTTGGTCAGCAAAGTGCTCTTCGTTCAAACTAGAAGCCAATTCTTTTACGACCAAAGAGGGAAATCGCAAGTGGACGGTCGGTTGGTCATTCCAGCTGCACACAGCAACCGACAACGGCGACGAGGTGGACGAATGCAATTTCGAAAAACATGCACTTTTTAACGAGTTGCAGCGCTACTGGAATTACTTTTTTTTTTTCGTTGGTTGACACGACATCAAGTAGCAAAACATGAGCAATTGGCATGTCTGGGTCGGCCGCCAATGGCGAGACCATCTAAAACTGCTGCCGACTGGTCTCCTCTGGCGTTTTGGTCTTGTTGTCGTCGATTGTAGGTACGTTGTAGGTTGGGCACGGTTTTGTTTGGCTCTGATGTAGACAACACAGAGGCCTCGGTTCAGTGGACAAAACCACACGGATGTTTAATGATAGGCCGGGCTCTGCAGTAGGGTATTATTTTTGCCAGACATTGCAAACGGCCTTCTCCGGACGACCTTTCGTGCTATATTGAGGTTGCTTTTTTCTTGTTTGGCGTCGCAACATACGAGCACTGAGCGTGTTTGGTACGTGCAATAAAGACAATTTAGATGCTGCTGTCAATTTTTATTTGTTGTTTTGAGAACTAGTATGAGGTGAGCTTCTAGGTACTATTAAGGTTGGGCTGTCTGATGATAAATTGTTTTACTAATTGATATTTTTATGTTGTTTCCATGTCGTTTCAGGTATGTTGTGAACATCGATCGGGAACCAATGGAAAGAGGGCTTGATTAATTATCTGTAAGTTTAGGAAAATACATAATTCAACAGTACAACACTGAAATGTGATTCTTAGATTTCATCAATTTGTCTTGTTTCATTAAATCTTGTTTTGAAGACAACTGAAAAAGAGACTAAATTTCATATAATACTCAAACTTTGACAACCAAATATTTGCCATCAGAATATTTGGAATCAATTTTAAGTAAAAATGAATGTCTTAACGATAGTTTTGAAACTAAAATTAATTCTGCACCAACACTAGAGATTAGCAATACAAAAGGGTAAACTATTTCATTCAGTTTCAGCTGTTCTGAAAAAATAGGATTAAAAAGTTTTCCGAAACTTTCATGATTGGATCCGGGGTGGGTTTTAAGCAGTTCATTCAGCACCTGGAACATTTGATGAAGCTGTTTCTAATCTATAATAAGAAATGCCAATATTAAGACGTTGTTCGCTCTGCTTACTTTTTATCTATCGGAACTTACTTTCAGAAACGAGCATTAGACGCAGAAAATTTCATTCCCATGGAATAAAGCTCCCAATTGCAGGGACTTATTAAAAGCATGCGGATTGCTTTCTGATCATGAAAATGATTTCATCAGCTCCACAATCTGTACATAAACTAACAATTTGGTATGAGTGCAATTCCGTGCATGTGTAGAAAAGCGCAATACAATAGGCCAGTTCACGATTGTCTGCAAACGTCAATTTCCTCAACCTGTTCCTTCGTACAAATGGTACAACGTAATTAAGCGAGTTTGAGGATTCAGCTCAAGGAGCTTCTCAAAGTTATCTATTACCGGGGGGTTCATAATTTCACACCTGGTGAGAAGCCGGAGAGATAATTCTGTAAACCGATCCGAGAGTGGCAACATCCCAACCAGCAATTCAAGATTCATGGTGTGAGTCGAGTGAATGCAACCTAATACGATATTCTATAACCGACAAAATCGTTGTCCGGTACAACGTTAGAAGATCTTGTGGATGCGCTCCCCACCAGGTCCCGGTAATTGTGCAAAGAAAGTTGATCCTTTGCTGGCACTTTCGCTTCAGATACTCAATATGGGATCTCCAGGTGCGCTTTGAATCGAACCAGACCCCAAGAAATTTAAAGGGCATAGAATGAGTTAACGGTGTACCCTAAATTTTAAGCTTCATTGTGCAGGGTTATGCTTCCTAGAAAAAACTACCAACTCAGTTTTCTCCGTAGAGAATACGATACCTAGTTCTAGAGCCCAAGTAGACAAATTGTCTAAGGTATCCTGTAAGGGTCTTCCCCATTCGATCTCGTGACAGACACTACGCCGTCATTTGCAAGTTGTCTCAACGTACAGTTGTCACTTAGACAACCGTCAATGTCTTTAACATAAACATTATACAAAAGAGGGCTTAAACGTAAACCGTGGGGGAGACCCATGTAATCGGGAAGCTGTAAAGGTTCCATGAGAAAAGCTCATATGTTTCTCCGACAGCAAGTTTTACAAAAAAATAATTCATTAATGGTGAAAAGCCACAAGCGTGAAGTTTTCTGAAAGAACCTCAACAGATACTGAATCAAAAGTCCCCTTGATATCCAAGAATACAAAAGTCATTTGTAAAAGCTAACTGAATATCCGTGGAAACCAACGCAAGACAGTCGATCGTTCCCTTACCCCTACGGAATCCATATTGAGTATCTGAAAGCAGGTTGTTCGTCTCAACTCATTTGTCCAGACGGAAAAGGATCATTTTCTCCAACAACTTTCGAATACAGGATAACATCACGATGGGTCGATAGGAGTTATAGTTGGACGTGGGCTTACCAGGTGTTTGAACGGCAATAACTCCAATATCCAATAGAACTGTTGTGTTTCGATCTGTACTAAAGGATCCCTCAAAAGTTTTATAATGGCGCTATTATAAATGAAAGGAGAAGTAGGTTCACTCTAATGAAAAAAAAACCCAGAGAAGTGATTACATGTACAATCCAACGAAACTGAATTTGAACAAAGTGTTAGATCTTATCTACTGCCAATTGTGGATGGATCAGTTCACTGTTGAGAAGCGTCGGACTGATGTTGTCACAGAGGTCATATATTAAAGAAGATCGGTTGTGATCGTACAGTTCTCCCCAGCCTGTACCGTGATCAATCGTGGAGAAGAAAAGACTGAACATACACTTGAGAGTTGTTTTTGATTTATTGCGGCTCTAGGAGGAATATTCATAGATGCAATGCAGAGCTTTTATTTTTAATAACAACATTAAATCAAATTTCACTCTTTATAAGAAGTAGCACTATTCGATACCCAGAAGTACTCCTCCTGCACGCGAATCCTCACAATCAAAACGAATAATATTGAAATCATGAATGGGATGGGGGCCTCGGATAGCGCAGTCAGTAAATGCACGGTCTACCAAGCCGGAGGCGGTAAGTATCTATCCCGAACGGTCTTGGAATTTTTCAGAATCTCTCGACTTCCCTGGGCATAGAGTATAACTGTGATTGACACACAATATACAAATTCATGCATTGGTGTTTGCAAAGCAAGCTCTTTATTAATAACTGTGGAAGTGCGCTTGGAACACAAATTTTAGAAGCAGGCGTCAAAAATGAGCGTCAAAAAATGCTACGACGAAGAAGAAGATGTTTGATTTCGGAAGACAGACATGTTTCACAACCGGTATTGTGAGCCAAAAATTTGAGGGATTCCAATTTAGGAATAAGACTTTGACAATCCCATTTCAAGACAATGCTCAAATCTCCGACTTCATTTGGAAAATTATCCATCCAAGGAAATGATAGCTGCAAAGAGAAGACGCTTCAAAAAATCCTGACTGTTTACCAGAATATTTTGAGAGGATCGAAAATGTTGAGGTACTTGAATATACCTTCATCAATGTCATCAAATGAGAACAGCCCAGTCAAGCTGTTCTTAAAATCTTCAGGGGTTTTGGATATTCCCGGAAGAGATGAGAAGTCCTGTGTGTATTTAGTACTACGAAAACCAGGAAGAATCGATTTTCCTTTCTTTCACCTCTCTTTAAAAAGAGCAAGCTGATTTGGGGCTTCGGTTCAGCTATTTTTCCTGGACGGAAGCGTCTTCGCTTCCGTGAAGCACCTTCCGGAAAACCGAATGATGTTCCCTCTGCAGTCAAATCATTGTCAGACACTCGTCATCTGACAGAGAAGCAAAAGGATTTGTATTAACCTTGGGAAGCTTAAATCACCATTACTGTGAAAGATTTCTTTGATCATTGTTTCAGCAAGCGTTCTTATTTTTCTCCACGTTGTTTGCACGCAGAACGCGACGAGGAAACACGAGGAGGAGATCCCTTGCAGAAAGCACATTTCGACGCATTCTTCAAGTTTGTCCCCGCAATTGAAGCAACGTGCCTTATTGTGTTTCCTGCTAGCATATTTGGTAGAACATGACCCGAGGTATAAACAAACGCACTGGTAGTCGAAGTATTCCCAACTCGATGTATTGAGGGAGGGCTGCATACAGTGGCCGAAACAGAAACGAGGTCTGGGAAACGACTTGATCATTGATGCAGACATGATGACAAAATTCAACGTTGGTCCCAGCATCTTATCTTTTACCACATCAACCACAACAGCAAACACTTTTGATTAGAATACCGACGATAAACTCCGTTTGAAATTCGGATGACTTTCCTTCAGCTTTCTTTCTTCTTGCTTCCTGACTTCACCCACAAATCTTCTCAAATGAGGCAACATTCATAGCGCTCTTCTAGCAACTTGGTCATTTTTCACCCTACGAATATCAAATAACATCAGTGGAAAAACGATTTTACATCATTTTTATCTAAAGTTCTTCATACATAGGTAATTCTAGGGATCAAATGGCTTTTGTAAACAAACATTTAAATTGACATTTGGAAAAAAGCTTCATACCTTCAGAGTGTCAGCTATCTCTTGCAACTTCACTTTGCGATTGCCCATGATGATTTTCAGGGCTTTATCATTTTTTTCCGGAATAACTGCCTCATTTATCTGACCTACGCCCTGTACAACATCATCGGTGTCCGTACGACCACGTTTGAAATTGGCAAACCATTACTTGATGGTTTTTTTCGATGGGGCAGAGTCCAGATAACATTTTCCAAGCTAAGCTTGGGCTTGAACGGTGTTTTTTCCACATATACATATGTATGGCGAATCGAAAAAAAAAACTTCAACTAAGTTTTCAAATGCGAGCACACATGCGCACATACACCACAATAGGCTTATTAAGATTTTTTTACCAGCTTTCCTAAAATTTGGGTTTCATCTTGCGCAAACTTGCGCAAATACGGTTCTGGGAGGCAAGAATTCTGGAATGTCTATGAAACCCTTGAAATTGGTAAATACATAGATCTCATACTAAATTACTACGGTCGTCTTACCCTCTCTTACAAGGAAGTTAAATCTTGGAAATCCGACTTTTAACCCAAAGCCTGGAAGACCGACTGTTATATACAACGAACTCAACTCAATGAACTGAATGTCTGTGTGTGTATGTGTGTAGGTATTGTAAGTGTGTTACAAAAAAATCTAATTCAGTTTCCCAAGCAACTATCGAACCGATTTGAATGAAACAACCACCAAATGAAAGGTACTGTAGTCCAATATGTTGTTTTTGAATTTTTGGAAACGGTTTACTAGTTCCGGAGAGTCCCCCGGAGAAGCGGCCAATTCTAATTCGGCCTAAAATCAAAACTCATCATGCGGCACCTCAAATTACATGATAATTGAAAAACAAATCCTATGGTCATGATATCAAATGTCCAGAGCTACATTGGCTTTATCCGGGTTGATGTTCCGGCTACTCCCGGGAAAGTGGCCAAATTCAGATTTGGATCATAACCCATCATGTGACACATCAAATAACATGAGAACTCAAAAATAAGTGCAATGGTGATGATATCAAGTTTCCAGGATCAATATGACCACATCCGGGTTCTTATTCCTAGTACTCACAGGAAAGTATTAAAATGGTCAGATCCCACGAAAGGTGTATAAATTTAAGTGTTTATTTTCAAATAAATTTATATGCAATGTAAGAACGAATTCATTGTAGTAACCAATTCGTGATTTCGACTAAATACTGCATGGTCCTCCGAATCATCCGGAATATGCGGAATATTTGAAAACTTTTCGATCTAGAGAACACATACATTGCTTAGAAAACCGATTGCTTAAGCAATGCCCGGGGTTTTTGAAGAAAAACGATACTGCATCCTGACTCCTTGGAAAGATGCACTGCCACTTCATATTTTCAAACTGATAAATTTCAGTTACTCTTGTCATTTCATACGTTAAATTTATTTCACCATGTTTGCTGTGCCGTAGAATGCATGCGGATGCAGTTTTGTTATTGTTTATCTTCCAGAAGTTGATAATTAGAACCCAAAAAATCTTTACTAGATGAGTCGAATGGTATATATCACTCGGTACTCCGGGCCTCGGAGCTTTTTACCCTTTTTTGTAAAATTTTTTTTTAAAGAAATGAACACACATATTGGAATAAATCATAACAATCATTAAAATGACTTAACGTTAAATCTTCTGAATTTCCTTATTTGAATTTTACATGAAACTTGTAGTCAACATTAAAACAATAAAAACTGGACAATTCTATAATTGATTTAAATAATAAGACTTATTTTTATATATATGTGAATTCTTAAAACTATAACTCAATATTTTTCATATACTTTCATCATTAAAGAAAATGAAAATGTGTCTAAAGTTATAATTCTTTGAAAAATATATGTATTCTTAATACCGTTATTTGGACCACCCTATTTTAAAATGGAACACCCTAATGAAAAATGAAAATTTCGAGTCATATATTTTTCGAAAAGGGACAAACCTTCCTATCTTTGCAGAAGTCTATGATCCACTTCATCTTTTTGGTTTCGAATTGCTGGATTATCTTATTTGGTTTCGAATGTTCCGGAATATCCGGAAGACCATAACACGCCCAAATAGGGCTGCACATTGTTCTCCACATCGCTTTGCTACTTACATTTTTCGTACAAACGGTTTTAAAAAGAACCGTAATGCTTTAGGACGAGATTAATGAATTTACCATTTCATCGGATGTTCCGATAAAATGGCCATATATCGGCAGTGTGGCCTAATACGACAATTTAGATAACATCTTTGAAATCAGCGGCGCAAAATTACTTGGAAACACATAACTTAGCTATGAAAATTCCATTTTTGGACTTTTTTCCCCCTTTTGTATGGAATGGAATCACTGTGCACTGGGATGAAGCGTGCGTCCCCACAACATAGATCTGGTCCTCATAAGTTTCTATCTCATGCTCATGGGTTTTGTTTCATGCCAAGGGTTTTGTATTATGCTGAAAGCATCTTTGCTGTTGTCTTAAATCGGTCCTCAAACTCGATGTTTCTAACGTATTTTTTGTATTTCATTGAAATAAACTATCCACACTTGTGAGTGGCCGCAACAGCATCCTTACTGTTGGATTAAATTGGTCCTTAAACTCTATGTTTTAACATATTTTTGTGTTCTACTGAAATAAACCATCCACACTTCTTAGTAGCCCCATCAACATCCTTACTTTTGGTTTAAATCGGTGCCAAAATTTGAATAACTTTAATGTGCAC
Organism: Aedes japonicus; assembly: GCA_034211315.2. Classification (NCBI taxonomy): domain Eukaryota; kingdom Metazoa; phylum Arthropoda; class Insecta; order Diptera; family Culicidae; genus Aedes; species Aedes japonicus. The sequence continues at coordinate 156,137 of JASCZW010000472.1, forward strand.
CTCTGTACAGAGAATAAATCGGGAACACAGTTAGATATCTTATTCCTTGCCGATGTCAGTTTAATTCAACACAACGTTTACAGATCTCGCTACAAACCCAACAATTTTATCCAACATCCCAGTGATTTCTCGTGGAAATGCAGAGGTGTTCTTGGCTTCCAATAAAGCGAGTATCACGTCAACATATTCCTACCCATTTCCTACTTGACCTGCATTCGGGCGAGGCCGGTGCTGGTATTGCCTTTGTTTGGGATCACCAGTTATTACACATTGAGGATGTATGCTAGTCCCAAGTATCATCTTTTGGTTCTCTGTGTAATACCAGCTGATCTGGCAATAACGGAGTAGCAACCTCGGGCGGTCAATCAAGCTGCATGATTATGCTCAACAAGGAATTTTATATGGAAATCCTGCCGATAACACAAAAGTATTCAACTGTTTGGCGTAGTTTAAAAGTTGATTGAACTAATTCTTGCTCGCTGTTGAGAAAGGACCTTTGTTTCAATGAGAAAATTCTGTAATGTTTTGTGTGATAATATGAAACATGTAACTGCTGATAGTCAATCATCCGATTGATAGTCAAAACAACAGCAGTTCCGCACTGTCGCCTTTTGGGACACACGCGCTTGGACAATGATTTCTAAGCCAGCCGTAGCGGCGATTGTGTGCGGGTGCCAACTCAGCCTGGCCAGGATTTGCATAAATTAATGATGATGAATTGAGTCGATGATTTATGGCTGCTCGTTATTATTTATGGCTATTCACCTAGTATGTGTATAGTAATGTGCCTCAGTTTCAACGATGGTTGACGCAACACTGGAGGCCTCAGTGAGTGTTTGCCTCATTGCTAGCTAGGCGGGTGTGTTCGGTGATTTATTGGCCTGTTGGCGAAACACGACTGGACATGGCACCGTCGACAACTCACTCGTGCAACCATCCTGACAATCACAATGAGAAACACTTGAATGTTACATTGGGTGGTGATACGATAGAGATACATCGCCGATTTGAGAGAGAGAAAAAAAAGAACAATTCCTCACGATTCCTATTTCAAACGATTGTCGTCCTCATTAATTAGCGGAATGGGAGCTGCCCGATTGCTGCAGCTTTGACCCCGTCTGGCTGAGTCTATATAACAATTGAGCGATTTCAATTTCCAGCGCAGTCTGATTGAGTTTAATCCTATTATCGCGAACAAAAGCAACGCCGTCATCGTTCGTCGTCCTCAATCGCAGGGAATTGACATCTGCAAGGAAAGGGAGACCGAACGATCCGAATGAAATGCTTAAAAAGACAAGCTTAGGAGCAAGAACAAATTAAAGATTTTCCCTGGTGATGAAAACGAATTGGAGTCGGTTATTTATTGCAGCTCAATTCCTCTAATTTTCCAAGTAGCATCGTAATTTTCCCGTTCGTAGAAATTCGTCGTCATCATCGATCGTCGTCGCTGTTATCGCTGACATCTGATAGGACCGAGATATCCTTCTGGTCTGGCATCAAAGCGAAACCGCTGGAGTGCACCGAGACTCCGAGTATGTATAGCGACATACCTACACCTTACTGTCGCTGTTGGTATGGCTGGCATAATTTGAAAAATGGGTAGAATTCCCTGAACATGTTTTCACGCTTTGATCTTTCGCCGATGGGCTGATGTGCGTGACGAAAGCGAATTGATCAATTTGGGTATTTATCAATTTAATGCTTTCGACATTTATGTTCAGTTCAAAGTCTTATGATTTTACGCGAATAAGTATCTGATTGAGTACATTGTGCCTATTGGGTAAACAGCTTATGATTGAGATTCATGAAAATATCTCTGCTGGTTTTAAAGCCATTGGAAACTAACGTCTTACAGTGCACTAACTTTTCCAGTTTCTAAGATCTGAAAACCAACGTTCAAAAAATTCTCCGTTTACTCAAGAGCCCATCCTATAAGCCTTAGAAATATATATGACCTTTGAAAAACCGCATCCAACATACACCCACCAGCAGTCGTTTCAAGTTCAACAACCTTCAGCAAATACCCGTATGTCCTTTGGACGCTTTACCAGCAATCAATTACTGCTAACTGCTAAGCGCTAATAATATATGACTCGTTACCAAATAAAAAAAAATTCACGGCACGGCATGTATGGCCATAGAAGCAGAACCAGACGAGCAGACAAAAACGGCCACAAGAGCCGAAGCCAGTTTCATCAGCCACCACAAAAGGCTTAGGCAGATTGTGATTTATAGCCGGTAGCTATAATCTTCTAATTAATTCCAATAAAACTCTTATTTTCGTATGCTGCCAATGCGCCGAGGGAGGCAGTCTCAGTCTTGGCATGACAATGGAATACACCTAACGAATATTGCTTCTCCTTATTAATACTCATAATAAGTGAAAGCAAGTCCGATGCACCGAAATCGAATGCGACTGCATTTCACCACCAGTGACTTTGCTCCGGCAAAAGGAATAAATACTTTACCATTAACGATGCAATTGACAGTTGCATTGCTGCGTATAATACCGCACTTGATTGAAATGTGCACCCGGTGATGGGCGGCGCTGTCTGGGCTGGCTGTAGGAAGCGGCGAATTGTGAGAGGCGAAAGTGTCACGATGTTGCACTTCAAAGAGCGGCAATGAGAATGCTAATGCGTTATGATCAGTTGTACACAGCAGTGCAGACGGTAATCGCATTAAGCAGTAATGACAGTAATAATCAATCCAAGATGGAAGACATTGCGGGAGTGTCGGGTTGCATAGGTATTCTGCAAGGTAACAATGTTGCAGCGAAGTATAATCACGGGTGCATTTTGATTATGTGGATGTGCATGCAAACGATTACGCTCAACTGGTTTGGGTACAGGTTAATTTATACAGATCATTCCGTGCAAAGGACAACTCTTTTACGATGTTTGTTAACCGCACATTATAGTCTGGATTAGTGTTCATACATTTACCGTCTCACATTTCATTAGTTCTATAGCACCTATCCAATAAATAGCAACGCTGTAGAATATTACCTAGTTGACCAATCCTTTTCAAATTTTCAAAAAATCAAATATAACCCAACTTCAATACACTTCCCGTACACCAGCAGCTTACGCTTAAATACGCTCATTAGGTTCTGTAAAACATCTGCTGGCAGCTTCATCAGCTTCATCTGCGAAAACCCACTTTTTCTTCATGTCTTCACCAGATTTGACGTCCTTAGGATGTCTCCGTAGTGCCTGCTTCATAATAGCCCAGTATTTTTCGATGGGCTTCAGCTACGGTGCGTTGAACGGGTTCACGCCCTTGGATACAAAACAACATTTGGATTCGTACCACTCCAACATTTGAATAGTGGCACGAAGCTAATTTGGGGGAAGAAGATCATAGCATTGTGGCGGTCTCATTCACCTACAGGATCAAGTTTGTTGTTTCTCACCTAACTTACCGACAAACTTCGTTTCTCTGTCATTTAATTTAATTCATATTTTATTCTATTTTTATGCATTTGTTTCTTAACTTATTCAAAAATCTCAAACTTCTTCAGTGACTTACCAATGTGTTTACATTGTTCTTACCTCAGTAGCTTAGTACGTTGAACGTATGATTGGACTTTTTATTATTAAAGGTTGTACTCAAAATAAATGCAACAGACACATATGTTCATCAGAAATTCATTTATAAGTGGGATATTTTTTAAACTCTCAGGAAACAAACAAACACAAATAATCTATGTTTTTTCAAGGTTGGTTTATTCAACCTACTTCCCCAGACTAAATTGGACTCAATGCAATTTCATGGGAACGGAGCAAGGGCAGCAGGCACGGCTTGCTGAATTTGCCGCACCCACAGCTTGCCTGCCACCAAGTGCTTGGCGTCCGCTTTAATGGTCGCCTAGTCGTCCATTTCGATTAATTTCGGCAGCACCAACCACCAGCGGTACAGATTTCAGTCTGCTGGACGAAGCAGGCGGAAGAATTGACCTTCTTGGCCACGCACCGAATCTAATGGTTGGGTTTGCGCTTGAAGTAATTCCTCACCTTCCTTGCGTTCACGAGGTCGGTCGTCTTCGGTTTTCTTCCGCTGCCAGCTATCCGCTGGGTCGTCAGGGTCTCCTTAAACACTTTTACTACACGGAACATGGTTGAATTGTCGATTCCCAACTGTTTTGCGATCCTCCTGTGGGGCTGGCCTGGATTAGCCACGACCGCGCTTATGATTTTTTGTCAAAGCACTTCTTGCTTGGAAGCCGTCTCGGTCATCACTCTTGACTGGTTAAGGCATGTACTCGAAAAAAATGCAGCAGAGAAAAGTGTTCGCCAAAAATTTATTTCACGTCGGATTTCCTTGAAAGTTTCAGGGAATGAATTAATACATGTAGATTATATTTTGGCATAATTACTTTATTCTAATTCCTTTGCATTGCTGCAAGCCCGCACCTTTCTCAAAGACCCCTCGTTACATTTTTTGCAATGGTGGGGCTGACCTTTTTAGTCACTTTCATCCATTCTTTCTTCAACTTCAGCTCGTTCTTAAACACCTTGGACGATTTTCGAACTTTGGCCGTCATAATGGCCTCAAATCTTTCCACCTATTATTGTCTCTGTACCAATCCAACGTCGATCGCGCGTAATACACAATGAATACACAATGCCCAGCTCGTTTCGTGGTTTGCTGAACGAACCAGGCGAAACATTTGCTTTCAGAGCCCCGTCGCGAATCGAAAGGTTCGGATTTCACTTGAAATCATCCAACACCTTCCGGGCCTTCACAGGGTCAGCTATCTTCGATTTTCTTCCACTTTCCGGCCGCCGCTCGGTTGTCTGGGACTCCTTAAACGATTTTACCACCCGAGACACAGTTGTATGGGTGATTCCCGGTTGTCTTCCGATCCATCTCATGGTCACAGTCGAATTTTCTATGACGGCGCGCAACATTCTCCGGCGATTTTCTTCTTGTTTCGATGACATCTCAATAACCACTGAACCGATTGTTATGAAATTTTGCACATGTAAACAATTTACTCCAAGCTAGTTATGCTCAGATTTCAATTTTTACAAATGGACAAAAAAGTTACACACGGATAAAAATGGTGCATTTTTTCGTCAGCCCCCACAATCTCGGACAAAACATCGTCAGCCCACACGAAGCAGCTGTTAGCGCGCTTATTACTAAAATCCATTTAAGCCCCAACGACTTCACCGAGAAGCTGGAGATCTCAGCTGACGAATTGTTGACCAATCTCAAAGCATCTAAGAACATGAAGGCCCCAGGTTTCAATAACATTATGAGCTGAAGCTCAAACAATTGAGCCCTCAGTTCGGTAACCATCTGGAGATGGATTTCAACCAATGCCTCCGACTTGGTTACTTCCCCTCGTGTTGGAAGTCAGCCAAAGTCATCCCCATCCAGAAACCTGGAAGAGATCCTTCATGTTTCAAGAGTTAAAGGCCCATCAGCCTTCTCTCAGGATTATAAAAAAATCTTGAGAAAGCGATCTACCGTTGGCTTCTTTCATCTGCCGACGAGCTGAACATCTTGCTCGAAGATTATTTGGCTTCCGACGTGGTCGGTCAACAATTCACCAACTTAATCGAGCCATTAACATCCTCAGACGGAACAAGTCTGTTTCGAAATCATCTTCCATGGCATTTTTAGACATCGAGAAGGCCTTTGATAACGTATGCCTGGTGTACAAGCTAAAACGATAGAATCTTCCCATCTTCCTAGTGAAGATAGTTAAAAATTATTTGTCAGACAGAACATTCCGTGTTTCGCTGCAAGGTGGAGTTTCCGATGCACAGGAGATCTCCGTCGGTGTCTCGCAGGGAAGTATACTAGGTCCAGTTCTGTTCAACCTATTGACCTCGGACATACCCCCGCTCCATGTAAATGGATCTCTGTCGTTGTTTGTCGATGATACATCAGTCGTCCATAATGGTAGGATAGCAAGAGCACTTACAGTGAAACTGCAGCGAAGCCTGAATGTTCTTTCAGAATACTTCACCGATGGAAGATCTGTCTCAACGCGGTGAAGACCCAGGTAATCCTCTTCCCACACTCCAATTCTTACTCACTTGTTTCACATGAGGATTGTAAAATAACCTTGAACAACACAACGGTGGAATGGGCCAAATCAGCTGTCTATCTTGGCGTTACGATAGACAGCAAGCTTATTTTCAGGGAACAGGTTGACAAAACTGTCACAAAGTGTAACGTTCTGTTGAAGCTACTGTACCCATCGATCAACAGAAGGTCTACACTATCCCTGAAAAACATGCTTGTTGTCTACAAGCAAATCATACTTCCGGTCATCGAGTACGCATGCCAATCTGGGAGAGTTGCGCTGAAACACATCACCTGAAACTTCAGCGTTTTCAAAATAAGTTCCGCAGGATGATCCTGAATACCCCTCGGAGGACAAGAACATCTGAGGTCCACCCAAATGATAAAGCTCAATGATCGCTTTTGTGGGTCTATCAATCGGTACAAGGCAAGCTGCCTGACATCGAATCACCAGGATTTTTCAAATTGTAGTTATAGTTTTAGTTTAAGAAGGTTATAAAATTTTGAAACTAACAATGCTCTAAGGGCTGATCTAAAAATAAAGTGAAAATATCAAACGCACTAAACACATAAAACACATAAAACACTTAAACAAAGCTGAATAGCCTAATGGGCTAAAACACTTAAAAATTGTAAATTAGTGTATAAGACAAAGAATTCCAAATAAACAAAAAAAATACTTACTACTTAACATTTTGATTTAGTTTTTCGGCAGTCGTGGAGCTGTGCAGTGGCATTCGGAACGCAGTTGGTGGCAGCTAGCACCCTGGAGGGTGCACTGGCGAGCAGTCGTTGCTCAGAGAGGCGTTGGTGTAACCTCGCTACTAGAAACATGGCGACTGAAGCCTACGAGTTGGCAGGATAAAGCCGCCCGTGACCACGAGATAAGAATCAATTATCCCACAACCCCTGCAGATAGCCACCAGCAATGACGAGAAGCTGAGCTAAGAAAGAAAGCCCAAGTTCAATCACGAACTGTTCCCCCGTCAACTAAATCCGTGCTTTTCAGGACGAGCTACCCAGATTGCAAACTAAAGAGTTTGTTTGGTTGAAATTTTCTCTGGTGCTGTTTAAAATACCGTGTCCTGGAGTAAATGACAAAGAACTTTGAACAAGCAACAAATGAAATTCTAGAACGGATAATTCGAGCAAAATTGCGACACGTCTGACGACCATGTGATTGAGTTCGTTGTACTTGTTATAGCGGATTAGTTACTGGCGTTATGTACAACGGATTAGTTGTACATAGTGGATTAGTTGCTGGCGGTATATGATAAAATTTCATCAAATGATTCAGTATTGAACATAACCAGCTAAATAACTTGTTTGAAGTTTGCTTTTTTTGCAATCGCTGCCCACTGTTTGCTGCCATGTGACGATTTCCCTATCACAGTCATCATTCTCTTATAACTTATTGTTTAATGCTGATAATTTTCTATTTAAATTCCAATCAGTGGACACACTTTCATGCTTCTGGAACGAAACCAATTTTGGCCACTCTTTAAACAATCGAGCGATCTAGATTGCACATTGCTGCGTAGTCCTACGTCACCTATGCGCACAACCGACCTTGTCGTGTTTTTTTTTTTCTTAATTTTTGTTTACGTGGCTGCGTTGCCCAAATTTATAAAACTTAGCGTTGCCGTTCTTAGCATGAACTTTCTTAATTTGTTTGACCTCCTGTGAATGAAGTAGCACTGAGCATACCCTTTTCTTGACTAAGAAGGGGTTCAAATTTCTATCAGAACATGCTTCTTACTCAAGAAACACAATTGTTGTGTTTTAGTTGTCTAGTAGTCCAGTTGTCATAATTATTATGTTTGGTTTGTGTTTGATTTATTTGCCAACCCCCACCTAATAAGGCGAGAAGGGGTTTCGAACCACAATAGAAACATGTCTTGCCTTCAAAAACCTCGGAATGCCAAATTTAGTTCCATTTGCTTGATTAATTCTTGAGCTATGCAGACATTTCTGTTTCATTTGTATGACAGGTCTCCCCCTCCCCTCCTCTAGAGAGGAAGGAGCGATCTCGAACTACCATAAAAAAATTCTGCCTCCAAAAACCCCCACATGCTAAATTTGGTTCCATTTGCTGGATTAGTTATCGAGTTATGCAGAAACTTGTGTTTCAATAGTATGGAAGCTACCATTCCAGAGGAGAACCTTCTCCGGCCCTAAAAACACCTGCAAACAAATTACATAATCATAACATAAGGGATAATTCTCATATTTTGTTGAAATTTGTAATTCATTTGTTTGAGCGCCCCCTTTAAGAGAGGGGAGGGGTCTCGAACCACCACAAAAACATTTATTGCCTTCAAAAACCTCCACATGCCGAAATTTGGTTCCATTAGTTCTCCAGTTATGCAAAAATATCTGTTGCATTTATATATTTGCTTCGACTACAAATCATGGGCGTGATCGTGAACACAGGGCTGGTAGCAGGTCACTTTTCAGTGACTTGGTCACTTTTTTGAGCCTAGTCACTAAAAAGTCACTATTTGCATCCAAAAGTCACTAAAGTCACTATTTTTCGGAAAATGGTCACTGAAGTCACTATTTTTGTACCGCTGATTGTGAAAAGTTAAAAAAAATCACTTGTACCTATTGTACAATAGGCAACCAAATTATGCGATCTGGTCACACTATATAATGTCGAGAAATATACACAAAAAATCTAGATGCCCTGGCAAACGCTGTCCCGCCTGAATGTCCTGGAAGAGCAATTTACATGATGACATAATCTTAACTTAACTTATTCTCACTTAACTTTGTATAGCCCATAAAGTTATTGTTACGATTGTAGACCTTAAGATTTGAAGGACAGTTTGAATGACCTGAAACTAACAAGGTTACCCTAGTAACCACAAGCATTATATTATTGCACTTATTCAACTCAAAATTAACATCGGTAATGCGGGATCGCATCAATTCAACAGTTGTCAAGTAATGAAGCGTTAGATTAGCTTAAGAATGTAGTGATGCATTACCTATGCAATAATGCTACTTTAGCAATGTTTTATGGCATTACAAAAGATATAGTATTTGTTCGATCTTAGTGGGGCCCTTTTCAGCTTTAATCCAACTTCAATGATGCACTAGACGTAATGCATATGCCCTATATATGCATGCTATTACAGCCTCGTGGTTACTTGGGTATCCTATGATGTCTGTGGACGAATAATTAATTGTATATGTTTGAATATTTATAGTAGCTTTGTACAGCCCAAAAGGCTACGGTTACTACCGTATATCTTCAGTTCTGAACTCAAGGTCAGTTTTTATAAACCTGAACATCCCGAGATAATTTGATAGTGACTGGTGAGCTTACAGTAGCTTCATTGAATGTGTTTGAATGTATATCGTAACTTTTCATAGATTATAAAGCTTACTTTACGACTATAGATTAGAATTCTGAACTCAAAGGGCAGTTTTGATGACCTAGAATATCCCAAGATATCTCATTATTTGATGACCTTTAAAAAAATTCACTTCAGTCCAATAATCTGTAGATTTTAATCTACAATTCAAAACTTAAAATCTACAGCTGGATGTAGATTTTATGTTTTGAATTCCAGGAAAGTTTGATTAACCTAGAACATCCGAAGATTATCTCATAATGTATGTTGTTCTTCCGAAATATTCAATGAATATGTTTTCAATACACGTCGAAGTTTTGCAAAAACCCAGAAAGCTTTTTTTACAAACTGTAGTAGGTCCTAAGGATAGTTTGGATGACCTGGTACATGTCATACTGCTTCATAATGTGTTTTGCCTTGAAGAATATTTATTGAATATGTTTAAATAATTTTTGTAACTTTGTATTTCCTCAAATTTACTGTTATAACTGTAAATCTTAAGTTCTGAATGCCAAGACAGTTTGAATGACCTTGACCATTCCAAGATTACCATATTGTGTATTTTTAAGTTCGAAAATATTCACTGAATACACTTGAATACGTGACGCAACTTTGTGTAGCCCAAAAAACTACTGTTACTATCGTAGATTTCAAGTTCCAGGACGGTTTGGATTACCTAAAATAATGACTGTTGACCTTCCTAAAGGTTCATTGAATATGTTTGAATTCAGATGGTCACCATATATAGCTCAAACAACTACTGTTATTACTGTAGATTTTATGTTTTGAACTTAAGGATAGTTAAGTGTACCTAGAATATTCCCAGTTGTCGCATTATGTATTCTGGCCTACCACGCTATTCAATCATTATTGTCAAATACGTATTTGCACACTCTTAACACCTACTGTTACAACTAAAGATCATATGATATGAACTCAAGGACAGTTTGGATGACCTAGAACATCATAAAGCTATCAAATAATGACTGTTGACCTTCCAAAAGGTTCATTCAATACGTTGAATACATATTGTAACCTTATATAGCTCTAAAAGCTAATGTTAATCTGAACTTTTGAACTCAAGTACATTTTGGAAGAATTAGAACCTATCAGAAAGGTACAAAAATATATAAACTTTATCAACGAGAATTTAATAATACGTATGCATATAATAAAATTCTAGAAGAACGCCTTACACTTTTAATAAGGCATTTATTTTTTCTTCCTGAACTTCTTCATATTCAGGATGTTCTAGGTCGTCACCATCCGTTACATGCAGTGAAAGGTCCAAGTATGTTATGAAAATCACCAAGTTACTTCCTACTCAGGTCAACTATGATCTTGCAGTATTATTCATTTTTGCAAACGAGGGTGATCACTTAGTTCATTTTTACCGTACTTAGACAGCAAATGTATAAAACATTTAAAAAATACTAAAATTTGGAAATCACTTTTTAGTCACTATGTGGTCACTTTTTGGTCACTATATTTATTATTTTAGTCACTAAAGTCACTATTATTTATCCATAAATCCGCTACCAGCCCTGTGAACAATCCAAGCATGTCCTACAGTTGGATGGCGAATCAGTTGGGAACAGACAGTTCGACCATGTCCCATGTGGTAGAATCGTTCAAGGAGACCCAGTGATGAGTTTGCAGCGGAAGAAAACAAAAGGCGACCGACCCCATGAACACAAGAAACGTGAGGGCTTACTACAAGCGCAGTCAGAATCATACGATTCGGGACGTGGCCTAGAAGGTCAATTCTTCCGTTTGCTTCATCTAACAGATAATGAAGCTGGCCGGACTTCATGTCTTCAAGGTTAGGATGGCGTCTAATCGAACCGGTAGATGGAATACAGTGGCCAAGTCTCGCACCAGGAAGCTTTATCGCGAGTGGTTGGTGCAGCCAAAATGCATCGTAAAGGATGGCGAGACGTGCATTAAAGCGGACGCCAAGCAGAACCTCGGCCTGGAGTTTTTCGTCAGCAAATCCTGCCTGGGTGTTCGGAAGAAGTTCCGGAAGAAAAACAACGACAAATTTGCCAAGAAGTACTAGGTGTGGCAGGCTATTTGTGGGTTCGGCAAATTCAGCAAACCGTACATAACGACTAGCGCCATCAACGGCCAAATATGCAAAGAAGAATCCATCCAGAAGCACCTGCTACCCTTCTTCCGGTACCACGAAGGTTACATTCTGTTTTGGCCGGATCTGGCATGGTGCCATTACGCGAAACCGGCGATGGAGGTGTAGCTTTTTTACCAAAGGAGCTAATCAACCAAACTCGCCAGTACTTCGCCAACTAGAAAAATTCTGGGCTATTACGAAGGGCAAGTTTCGGAAAACAGGGAAGGTCTTCAAATACGACGAGGATTTGAGAAAGAGTGGATGAAAGTGTCTCATAAAGATGGCGCAAGTGTTGCATAAGACTGGATGGGTAGCGTTAAGTCCAAGGTGAGAGCATTTAGCCTAGGAACCCTGAGAGGTTTGAAAATATCCGACATTGAATGAATTTTTATTGATCATAATTGTCTGTACATTTTTTCGAGTACAATCTTTTTTAACATTCCGCAACTATAGAGGCGTTTACCCTACCAGGATTTTTTTAAACTTGATTAGTGTTGAGATGGCAACCACTGCACCTTTGTTGCCCCCATGGTATTCCATTTGATGATTTGTTGTAATGTTAACATGAGAGAATAAACAACTGCTTTTTATCGCTTCTTGAAATCGCGTTTATAATCGTTTTATTCCTCCTGGTCCATACAAAACCCACTTTAATTAGGCTGCATTTTAAGTGCTGTTATCCGAAAAATTTCGCCAATTTAATAGTTAAGTAAACTATTATAGTAATTGCTGAGTAGAACCATTAAATTGCTGACTATAATAACAATTATCCTAATAGTGCGGGTGTGCAAAACGCGCTGACAGCTGACAAAGCAAATCACAGAGCTAACCGTAGTCACAATATGATAAACTGTTCTGTTGAAATGTTGCCGTAAAATATGCAAACTAAATCATAGACATTGTGCCAGTCATCTCACGCGGAAGCCTCCCTATCGTTATTTTCCAAAGGGAAAATTATGGCATGCACCCTGGGTTGGTTTTCAGTGCGTGCGTGTGTTTACCTTTTCGATTATTTTCTATGCAGTTCTGGTGCCGCGACACTCCATCAACTACTATGGCCGATGACGATGGTGACGATTTTAGAATTGCAGCTGACCTTCGGAGCAGTTTACGTTTGAATAGAAAATTACTTCCTAGTAGGTATTCGACGGCAATTGATCAAGTCACAGCCGGGAACACTCGAGAGAAAGCGTTCCGTAGATAACGTGTGATATGTTAGCGGTCATATTTTGACATTGATAAAACCGCTCGGAAAATGTATGCAAATCACATTTCATTTGCCAAAATAAATTCATTTTTCATTTCAAGCCTCAGTGCAGTCGCTAATGAAAAATGTGAAATCACTTCTCCATTAATCTTATTTCGAATTCCTTCCCACTCTGCATTGGAAAGGCACACTTGACTCTGAAGAACGAACTGCGACCATTTCATCTTATAAAAGATGCAGAACCCTTTCTTCGTTCGTCGGGGTTTCTTTGACAGTGAACCCTTTGCACTTTCAGCCCAAGCGGTCGTGCATTGATTTGCTGCATTTCAAAAACTCTTCATTATTAATATTAATGACAGAATTATGAACAGATGACGACCCACAAATGTCAAACGTCACGCTATATGATCAGACCGGCTGCTGAAGATGGAAATGCATCTTTTCTCCCCAGTGACTGCTGAAAGTTTCCTTAGAACATAATTAAAACTTCAATCAATCAAACTTCAATGCAGTGCTCGAACGCTGTGGACGGATGCATCCGCCCATTTACGGGACCGTTTTCGCATTTGCGGTGAAATTTTTACAAAAGTGGCGAAAAAAAATTGCAACCAGTCACTCTCGTCAAGCCGAACGAAATGCCCTTTGCTGTCAAGCTGAAAACTTCATTCTTTCGGTGTAAAAAATATGTTTGGTAACCAGCACCAATCTTACATTGGAGAACACAAGAAGGTGGGCTTGAAATACTTTCCAAAGTGTACGTCAATCAAAAGTTCAACTTTATGATGGAATTCGATTCCGTTTGTCTGGACAGGAATTCTGCGCGGTTAAAAATAATTGCATCAGTTTCCACATGTTTTCCAGCAGGTTTGCATCTAACATTCAAATCAGACAGCAGAAACCAACGTCGTGCTGAGGCGATGCAATTTCGCAATCTGTCCACATGCAATTAGCACGAAAAATTAATGGCAATTAATTAACAACGTCTGAGACATAGAGACATATACAGTTGCAACTGGAACCACAAACAAGACTAAAAAAGAATCAGCAACTTGAAGGAGACACTCGCCTGTGTCAGTCGTGACCGTTTCATTATTATTATACTTTTTTTTGTTTGTGGTCGTCGTCGTCGTCGTCGTCTCCAACAAGCTTTCAGAGTTGACTGGTCGTAAAAAATGCGCTTTGAGGCATATTTCAGGATATGAGCCATACCGGCAACGGCGCGCGGCTCCTGGAGACTGTGGATGCGGTTTCGGCGTGTCGTCATGTCTCGAGGGACTTCCAAATGGTTCAACCAGACAGCGATTTTTAAGCTGCCAGTGACCCGAACTACCGGTGTTTTTTTTTGTTTTTCTTCTCTTACTTTTATTCAACTGAACCGTAATCGTTTAGTAAGCGTGGGAGGGACGTGTTGGACGTGATGTTGGCATTATTTGCTGTTGATGGATCGGTTAATTATAGCTTTTTGGTGTTGGTTTGACATGTGCTCGTTCCAAAATAAGACGATTGTTAACTTTGAAACTCACTGTTATTAAGCTTGCGGGTTTAATCTTACGATACTATACACTTTTACTATACAGTATTATCAAACGCAGAATGGTGGAATTCTATGAGGCTGAGTAATATTGATACATTGATACGGTTGAAACCAATTAAAGCAGAATAGTAAAAGCTTTTGTTTGAAAATGGTCACATTGGTGGCGATTATTTTCCATGCTACCATTTCACACTGGGCCAGAATGAAAAATTAGCAGGTATAAATTATTTTCACTATGAAGATACAACTTTTGAACAAAACTGTCTTCAGCAAAGTTGCAGCTTATAATTAGGGCTTTAATTTGAAATCAGTTTCAGTTAGGGTGGTCCTTGAATATATTGAAAAAAAAAACTCTATCTTTCTCATTTCTTGATATAAAGCAATTTTGTGTTGGACAAAGTTGTTCCTTATTAAATTTAAAGTAACTTTGCTGCAAAAACCATAGTCGTAGGTCTTTTGTGTCAATAGTTATGATCATTTTTATGCTTAATAGTAGGGTGGTCCTGAAAAAAATAGTGTTTTTCGCCTAACTTTTTCATTTTAAGTTTTATGAAAACGGTGTCTTCAACAAATTTTTAGAACCCTCAACGAGTTCTAAACGAGTTTAAACACACATTTTGATGAAGAAAAAACGTAGTTTATTCATCCGTTTAAAGAATATCGCGATTTTAGTCAAAAAATTATGACTTTTTCAAATTATATTATTTTTTAAAGGGGGAGAAACGGGGATACATATATGATTGCATATGAATGGTAAAAATAAGAGGTCTCTTTTGTATATAAATGTTCAGGTGAATTTAGAAGAATTTGAGGTTAAATGGTACTATGAATGTATGTCCTTTTTAAAATAAAGTTCTTGATTTTATTCTTAAATGTTGATGATCAATGACAAGTAAATCACCATATTTCAATAAAGAACTAATATTTGCAATGTGTTCATTTCTATAACAAACATGCATGCTAAAACGTACCAAAATTATAAATTGTGCTACTAAACCCCTAAGCATCATTAAACATAAAAAGGATTTTTTAACGCCATGGGTGTTTAAGGGTTAGCAAAATCTTCGAGTTTGAACTTTCTTGTGTTGTGATCTCAAAAACTTTAGATATGAAGCGCTTCAACGTGTATACGGCTGTGTTTGCATGTGTCTGGAACCAACATAAATTTAAACTTATATCAGTTGACCTCAACTGCTTAGTTCCCGAAACAATAGTTCAAAATTTTAGTTTGTTTAACCACCGTAGGAAGTCAAATCAAACTAGATGTTTGTGCCCAATTCAACGTGAAATTTCTGTTAAATGAAACTAGAATATATTTCCGTTTAGGAATCTTTTTTCTCAGTTCACCCTTAGTAAAACGATATTTTTTCTTCTTTGCTTCGGTGGCTTTCCATTGTGCTGAAGGTTTCAGAGCGTCATACATTGAGAAGTATAGTGCGCCATTTAAAAGTGAAAAAAGCTGCTATTTTATTCATGTCTTGCTAGCTTTCGGATTTTTTCAAGTGCTGAAAATTTCTGAATGGTTTTAATAACGATTAATAACGGTTTTTAGATTATTCAATCATTTGCTAGTACTCAAAGTCTGTAGTGTGTTTATGTTAGTGTTTGTTATGTGTCGGTCTTAAGCATAAAATTGGATCTTTTCATGAATGCAAGTTCGTCCCATTCGATCGAATTTTTATTAAATGCAGTTGTCATACGGGTTTCTTCCTGATTTTATGATTTAAGGCATTGCCAGCTTTATACGCTTTACCCAACAGAAATTTTCTCAAAACAAACTAAACCGAATATGTTTTGAAATACTAAGAGATTTTTTCATTTGGTTTATTGGCCCGTTGATAATGAAAACAATAATTCACTTTGCACAGGTTTTGTTTCTTTGGTTTGTATTTAGATGAGACATTTGGAGAATATATAATCAAAACTCATACATTTCCATTTTTCATTTTCATCAATTTAAATTGAACACATTGCAAATATTAGTTCTTAATTGAAATATGGTGAATTAATCGTCATTGCCATTAACATTTAAGAATTTTATTTTAAAAAGGACATACATTCATTTGACCATTTAACCCCAAATTCTTCTAAATTCACCTAAAAAATTTATATGCAAAAGAGACCTCTTATTTTTACCATTCATATGCAATCGTATTTGTATCCCCGTTTCTCCCCCTTTAAAAAATAATGTAATATGAAAAAGTCATAATTTTTGTTCTAAAATCGCGATATCTTTTGAACGAATGCATTAAATTACGTTTTTTCTTCATCAAAATGTGTGTTTAAACGAGTTTTAAAAATTTGTTGAGTACATACGTTTTCATAAAACTTAAAATGAAAAAGTTAGGCGAAAAACACTATTTTTTTCAGGACCACCCTACTATTAAGCAAAAACATGATCATAACTATTGACACAAAAGACTTACGACTATGGTTTTCGCAGAAAAGTTACTTTAAATTTAAAAAGGAACAACTTTGTCGAACACAAAATTGCTTTATATCAAAAAATGAGAAAGATAGATTTTTTTTTTCAATATATTTAAGGACCACTCAAACTGAAACTGAATTCAAATTTAAGCCCTAATTATAAGCTGCAACTTTGCTGAAGACAGTTTTGTTCAAAATTTGCATCTTCATAGTGAAAATAATTTATTCCTGCTAATTTTTCATTCTGGCCCAGTGTGCATTTGTGGTTGATATACAGGCAGAAAATGCGTCTAACGTAGATTTAAGGCTTTTGAGCTTTTTAGTCATGCCAAGAAGACGACTTGGACCCTACATATTGAACACACCAACCGATTGCACAGCGGTCCAGAATGCGAATTTAGCTAGAAAGATACACTTTCAGCCTATGTTTGAAGTTTTGGAGCAGAATTGTCTTCTACTATCTTAAAATAGGGTCCTACTTTTGGTGTGAATGAAAACTAAAGTGGTCTTTATTTTCAGATAAATCGAAAATCTATTTTTTTTTATTGATAAATAAAGGCTACATCCTTGACAAACGTTGTGGATCAGAAAGTTTTAAGCAACTTTGACTGGATAAATTTTTCTGTAGCTTTTGAAAGGACCGAATTAGAACAATTTTTCCAAACAATTTTATGTAGCTTAGGATGTCCCTATGAATGTTTTGCTCTAATTTTTTTATAAATTTTTCAGCAAAGTTATACTATATTAATAAGTTATAGGTAACATCGAAATTAAAGACCTTCATCAGGACAGTTTAGAATATCTAGGGTGTCCCTTCAGAAAAACAAGTATTTTGCTCTAACTTTTTTATTTCAAATTTGACAAGTTAACAAAATTGCCTTCAGATGGTTTTTAGAACATAAAAAGATAAAGCTTATGGCGTATAATTCTTGCCAGTATATTTTACCGGTAGCGAGTTATTATTGATTTGCTTCTAAAATTTTGCCCTCTTGAAATATATTTTATTCAATTGAAAAAAAAAACAATTTCCATTTTTCAGCAAAAATTAAAATCTCTTCAGATTTTGTTGAGAATTTTTTTTTGCCCCCAAAGAGATCAAAATTTGAAATAGGTCTATTTTTTACAAAAAAAAACCATAATAACTTTTGTTTGATATACGATAGCGACGATTTGAGCTCACCAGAAATTAAATGTTTCATTGTTTTAGAAGACAGTTTTGCTTGAAAATTTTAAATAAAAAGTTAGAGCAAAATAACTGATGTTTATATATTATTAGATATGGAAAATTGCTCTAATTCAGTAATTTCAGAAGCTACAGAAAAATTGATTCCTTCAAAGCTGCTTAAAACTTTCTCGTCTACAACTTTTGGCAAGAATGTGTGCTCTTATTTCTGCAAATAGAAAAGTTTGATTTTAGATTTATCTGAAGGTAAGGACCAATGAAAACTCATTTACACCAAAAGTAGGGCCTTATTATTAGAAACAACTTTGTAGACGACCATTCTGCTCCAAAGCTTCAAACCTAGGCTGAAAAGGTATCGTTCCAGCTAAATTCGCATTCTGGCATTCTGCCGCATTCTGCCGAGACCAACGGCTTCACTCTCATTCCAAAGAACGTCGTGAGAAAAGATTTTTCGACGCAGAAAATACCAACGGCTCCGACTGGAATGGATTTTTTTCCTCTGTTCGGGACCTAAACCACTGCGACCAGTAATTAGATCTATTGTAGTATATCCCGTAACCTTTGTTTAGTGCATGTCGATTTACCTCATCACCATTGAGAAATGGTAAAGTATTCGGTGTTGCTACAGTTGTCATTGTTTGTTTTGTTGGCAATGAATCGAATTTTATTGAAAGTTTCCGCTATTTAAACCCTTTGAGGAGTGAGAGCACTCTTCAAAGGCGCGCCCCTTTATCAGTCAAAATCAGATTCATTGCAAAAAAAAAACAAACTATGACTCCGATACAGACCATGCAGTCCACTAGTCACTAGTCATAACCAATTCTATCTATAGAACATCAAATAGACAATGAGAATTCAAATAAATGAAGGCTAACAATGTTTTACTTATTCTAAGCTCATCCTCGCACAAGCGCAAAACGAGTATTGTCACTTTTCATAAGACATAAAATGTAATAAGGACTAACATATGTTCCTTTGACTACAAAAAACAAATATGATCCCTAGTTTGAATTAATTCGGACTAGGGTTCGGTGGTAGATCTGGTATCCCGTAACGCACCACAAAAAGGTGATCTACCAGCGTTACAGGTTAACTGGAATGGATAACGGACCCAATGGAGTGAAAAGCAAACACGCTTTGCACTAGACCACCGTTGCAGTATAATTTGCGTCTTTGAAACAGCAGCTCTATTCCAGCCATGGTTTAACGCTGCGCAGAATTGCAAATTACATACTAATTCAATACTAACACTCAACACTTACATTTACAGTGGCTCTATTGTAAGTATTGTAAGTATTCTATTATACGTACTGCGAGGATGTTTCGATAAGGCTGGGGAAGACGCATTGCGGGATGCAAACTGTGCCGATTTGGTAACGGTGTCGGCTAACCAACCTACTGGAGACAGAGAATAGTCATAATTGGATTGTTACTTACTTACATACTACTTTTTCTGATCCAACGTCCCGTTATGATCATAGTTGCGTAACAATGTTTCCCCACGCAATTCAATTAAGGGTTGTCTAGAGTTCCTCGTACCCTTCCAGCTTTAGTGACATTCGGGATACTGTATTTGCCCCATTCATTTGCCTACAACATACCCCAAGAAACTGATAAAGGGCGATACGGTCAAAATTTGGTCAATATCAACTTGACGTATTTCTTTCAATTTTGCATTTAAAAACCCTGAACACCCCTCATTTTGAAGGTGTGTGTGTGTAGAATGTTGCTCCTATTTTGATTTTGGAATTCACTCTTCAGTTGTC
This sequence comes from Aedes japonicus, assembly GCA_034211315.2. Lineage (NCBI taxonomy): Eukaryota > Metazoa > Arthropoda > Insecta > Diptera > Culicidae > Aedes > Aedes japonicus. The sequence continues at coordinate 175,783 of JASCZW010000472.1, forward strand.
AAAATGCCGTCCAAGCAAGAAGAGCAGCGTATCAAAATTTTGCTCGCGCATCCCGAAAATCCGAGCTACTCGCACGCAAAGTTGGCAAAATCGCTAAAAGTTGCCAAATCAACTGTTACAAATGTAATTAAAGTGTTTGGGGAACGTTTGTCGACAGTCTGAATCGGGGGGAAATCGAAAACCGGAAGCCGCTGAGACGACAAAGAGAGTTGCCGGTAGTTTCAAGCGAAACCCTAACCTATCTCTCCGAGATGCCGCAAATAAGCTGGGTGTATCGTCTACAACCGAGCATCGAGCCAAAAAACGAGCCGGACTATCGACTTACAAGAAGGTAGTGACTTCAAATCGCGATGATAAACAAAATACGACGGCCAAAGCGCGATCCCGGAGGCTGTACACGACGATGCTGACGAAGTTTGACTGCGTGGTAATGGACGACGGAACCTACGTCAAAACCGACTACAAGCAGCTTCCGGGACAGGAGTTTTATACGGCAAAAGGATGGGGAAAGGTAGCAGATATTTTCAAGCACACGAAACTGTCAAAGTTCGCAAAAAAATATCTGGTTTGGCAAGCCATCTGTACCTGTGGCATGAAAAGCAGCATTTTCATAGCTTCCGGGACTGTCAACCAAGAAATTTACGTGAAAGAGTGTTTAAATAAACGTTTGCTGCCTTTCCTGAAGAAACACGGTTGTTCCGTACTGTTTTGGCCGGATTTGGCATCTTGCCATTACGGTAAAAAGGCCATGAAGTGGTACGCCGCCAACAACGTGCAGGTGGTTCCCAAGGACAAGAACCCTCCCAACACGCCAGAGCTCCGCCCAATTGAGAAATACTGGGCTATTGTCAAGCGGAACCTAAAGAAGACCAAAAAAACTGCTAAGGACGAGCAGCAGTTCAAGGCAAACTGGCTTTCTGCGGCGAAGAAGGTAGACAAGGTGGCTGTACAAAATCTGATGGCAGGGGTCAAGCGTAAGGCCCGGCAATTCGGATTTGGAAAAGCGGAAGCCTAACTGAATATTTTTCCTGAATTTTATACTAATTGAACTTGAAAAAAAAATTTAATTTGATTTTTTAAATAAACGATTTCACCGATTTACACGCGTTTTCCCTTGACCAAATTTTGACCGTATCACTCTTTAAGGTTAAAGATTATTCTAGGATATTCGAGAAATCTTTGCAGTTGAGTTATTGTATCTTCAATCGAAACCACCTGTCGTTTGATAATTTTTGACCAAAGACCTAAATTGAAGCAAGTGTTAATGTGATAATTAGTTCTGGATTATCCAAGAACTGTCTGGAATAAAGTTTTTCATATCTTCAAGCAAGAAACCCAATCTTTTGCTAGTTAATGTGTATGATATGAATTCATAGAGATTTGAAGCTACCACAGATCGAAGCTGATTCAAGATTTGAGATTAGAGGTTATGCAAGGTTTTTATATTTCAAAGCAAATCCCCACGGAATATGCATCGGAACCATTAATTGGAAACATATCTCTGATAACGTCATAAGAGTTAAGACCTTAGTTTCAGGGTGAACCCCTATGGACCCCTCGGAATAAGCACCAGATCTATAAATAAGCAACATATTACTGACTACGTTTGTTAAAAACAAAATAAAAACAAAATTGGTTGAAAAACCACACATTGGAAAGGCCGAGCGTTCTTCAGAAATAAGAAGTAAATATTCAAACTCACGTGAACTCTATCGCAATTTTCCTGTTGTTCAGCTGATAAGTTAGTTGTTTCTATTAATGTTTTTATGATTTATTCAATTGTAGGTGCATGTCATATCGCCATCAAATTCGCATGATATTTTTCTTCTTTTGGAAAACTGTGGTATGATGAATAAAACGATAGAAAATAATACGCAAAAAAAGTTTATCCACTTTTATAACTTAATAATAATATTATAGTTCAATATCTTTTGTTATAACCCTTGGCTTCAAAAATAGCTTGGCGGCTTCGCGTTTGGTGTGGTGTGATTTTGTCCCATTGAGTTGCGATTACTTTTCGTTATTGCTGAATGCTTGTTGAATGTTGTTCTTGAACCTTAATTTTCAAAATAGACCAAAGATGTTCTAGTTCGTGGTCAGGTGACTGACCACTCCAAAACTTCGATTTTTCGTTTGTTGAACCATTGCGATACCAGTTTTGACGTATGCTTTGGGTCCCCATTTTGCTGGAATGTGTTTTCGGCCCATTTTCAGTTTTCGAACGGTTGCTGCAAGTTTTCGTTGCAATATGTACAGATAAACTTCCTTTACCATTATTCCGTCAAAGAATTCAGGCTCTCCAACACCAGACGATGCCGTCGAGTACCAAATCATTACCCTACCTGCATAAACAATGAAAAATCTGGCTGAGTTATTTGAGAAATAATGATGTTGCAAGAATTACACCCCGCCATGTTTGACTGTCGGCCTTAAACACTTCTTTTTCAAGCTTTTAACGGTCTTCCGCCATTTTATGTGATAAAGGGTGCACGGAATCAAATTGCGACACACATAAATATTCGGCAAAATTCGCCCGTACAACCAATCGTCTTCAAACTTTCAGTAAGTAAAATAAATTATGTTATGAATATTTTCTCATGTTTGTTTTATTCAATTTCAACTCCATATTCAAATGCACGAATCTTCTTTTTTACACTACTCATAAGGTCCTGTACAAAATTTGGACCAATTGTTTTTTTGCGTGACATTCCATTTTATTCTTCATATCTTCCTCCGATTTCACTTCCTTAGGATGCTTCGAAAGTGCCTGCTTCATGATGGCTCAGTACTTTTAAATTGGCTGCAGTCCCAGTGCGTTCGGGGGGTTGAGATGCTTCGGCACGAAATTGACCTCCTTAGCCTTATACCACTCCAAAACCTCTTTCGAGTGATGCTCCATTTCTGGCACGAGGCTAAATCCGACCAGAAAATCGTAGGACCATCGTGTTACCTCAGAAGAGGAAGTAGACGCTTTTGGAGTCACGAATGGAGTGCTCCACTTTCCATACGAACAAATTTAATCATATATTTTTTTGGCAAACTTTGACATCTTCTGCTTTCTAACATCCTCAGGGACATGATATACACATATACTTCAGACCAAACTTCAGACATTATATATTAAGAGGTTTTCAACAGCATTGGTTACTAGTCGTTTTGCTCTGGTTATTCAGTGATAACAAATATTATTGTGATTACTTGATGATTATTTATGATTAAATGCGTGATACTTGATGGCTTTCCTTAATTGAACATTGCTACCCAAAAAAGGGTTATTTACATGACTAAAGGGCGAACACGAAATTATTGTGACACCGAAAATGTCATGCCAATTTTCTTATAATGTTTAGAATCAAACCAAAATTTTAGGGTAGTTTTATACATATATTTACTTCAAAAATCAAAAGAAAAGTTAATCGATGGAGCCTTTAGTGTAAAATTGAACGCATTTTCGCTTGATGCCCTCCATCAAAGTCTTTACAGTGTCATCCGGTACCAGTTTCTCAGTTTTTTTTTTTTTTCATTTTCTTAACATGTCCTTCTCGTCTTTGACTGTCTTCTTGCTCTTCCGAAGTTCCCGCTTCATCATTGCCCAGTACTGCTCCACCGGGCGCAGCTCCGGACAGTTTGGTGGATTCATGTCCTTTGGAACAAAATGGACAGAATTGGCCTCATACCACTCCAGGACACTTTTAGAATAGTGGCATGATGCCAAATCTGGCCAAAATAGCGGAGCTTCGTCGTGCTGCTGCAAGAACGGCAAAAGGCGCTTCTCGAGGCACTCAGATTTGTAGATCTCGCCATTTACTATGCCCTTTGTCACGAAAGGCTCACTCCTCAGTCCGCAAGAGCAGATGGCCTGCCAAATGAGATATTTGGAGGCGAACTTCAACATTTTCTTCTTATTAAATTTATCGTCCACATAGAACTTGCTCTTGCTGGTGAAAAACTCTAACCCCGGAATTTGCTCAAAATCGGCTTTTATATACGTTTCGTCGTCCATCACACAGCAGCCATATTTTGTCAGCATCTTCTCGTAGAGCTTCCGTGCCCGAGTTTTAGCCGTCGATTGTTGCCGCTCATCGCGGTTTGGGAAGTTTTGTACCTTGTATGTATGTAGTCCAGCTCTCTTCTTTGCATTCTGGACGTAGCTCTGCGACATGCCGATCTTCTTAGCCGGATTACGGCTTGAGACGTTGGGATTTGCTTTAATCATCCGCTTCACCTTTCCCTCCGTCTTTTTGTTCTCCGGTCCCGATTTTCTTCCAGCTCCTTTGGCGTGGTCCAACGTCAACCGCTCCTGGAACCGCTTCAACACTCTGGAGACGGTTGAATGGTGAATGTTCAACATTTTTCCCAACTGCCGGTGCGACAGGTAAGGAAATTCCTAGTGTTTGGAAAGAATGTGTTCTCTCGACTCGCGTTGGTTCTCCTCGATTTTCGTTGAATCGAAAAACACGACTTCGAGTTTGACAGCATGTAAACAATACACATCAATGAGAAAGTGTGCAAAATTTGGTTGATTTTTACACAATGGTAAAAAAGTTATGCCCTGTTGAATGTGTCGCAATAATTTCGTGTTCGCCCTTTATTTAGGTTGTGTTAGTCGAAACCAAATGTCAAACGGTCAAATCAAAACAAAACCGCAAGCAATTTCACGCCAAATTAAAAGTAAATGCGCAAACGGATGCACTCAAGAATCACGAAGGCTGAGCTATCAAACGCTAGGTTTTGGTGTTAAATAAATTGTCTCGTACTACGGGTTTATTGGAGGGACAATCTGGTGACCTCCGAGGACTAGGGTGGTGATGGATCCATTTCAGTGATAACATCATTATTAGCATGAAAAACCACGACGGTTGAGCCGTCGAACTAATAGTTTTGATATGAAATTTGAATTGTTCTATAACACGGGCAGCTCTGGAAGACATTTAGAGGGCCACTGATGACCAGGCTGTTCAATTGTTTATTTCAGACCTATAGCTTCAGCTTAGCTTAGCTTGACTGACTGCACGAATCAATGGTTGCTACGCCGCGATTGATCAGAATCAGTGAAATTGCACAATGAATCAACTGAATGGGGATGGGAGTAACCGACCATTCTCACTGAACACGTTTCAGTGACTCATTTTTTTTAATAATCAATAACGGCGCCAGCCACGTCCTTGCAATCAGTTGGGAATAGGGAAAGAAAGTTAGTGTGACCTTTGCTGATTAAGGACCGTGTTTACCTCTACATCCCCACAAAGGTCACAGGAATGAGGTTTTTTTATGTTAGTAGGGTTGGGCTCGATGGATCAGGATTCACCTTGATAAGTGATGTGATCATATAACTCAACAATTACCTGTTTCGCTCCGCGTTTTTGAGAGCACTTACCAACTCTGAATTGTCTGAAAATCCTTTGCGAGGTCTTACGTTCTGCTTTTTCCGCTGTACCTAAATGATGCCTATCCAAAACGGCCAAGCTTGCCCCATATGGCATTGCAGGTGAACGAAAGTAGCATCGTATCTTGAACTTAACTCCTCCAACTGTGGAACTGTATCTACAGCAATGCCACATCAGTAATCCAACTGGTCCGAGGTGGAACTGGTTTACCAAGAGAAGTTTGCCTAACATCGGTGTTTGTAGGATACCGGGTGTCCGGAGAGATTTTTCCGAGTGCTGGAGTTGAGTTTGTTAGACAGGTACAAGCCGGTTGAGCCAAGAATGGCCATGGTGGCGATACAGTTAAGGGCCAAACATGAATTACTCCGAAAATAATTGTGTTATAATGTCGGAAAACACAACGGAAGAAAATGCACGTCAAACTTACTATCCTAACCTGTTATGGTAATCTGAACTAATTATCGTTCCTCTTACGAAAAACGTCAAATAAATCATTAAAATGGAAAGCGCTCACCCAGATAATCAGCAACAATCAGCAAACGTGTACCAGTCGGTTCGTTTTTGATATCCATTTACACCGGATTTTAGTTCTATTCAACACACAAATGATGTTTAGGTATGACTCTGGTCATAAACACAGCATCCACTATCACACGTGACGGTTATTATTGAGATTCTAATAAGGATAAATTTCATCACCCAAAAAATACTGAAAAAACGTGACAGCTCACCAATGCCCAACCGTTCGTGGTCAGAGCATGCTGCGATCTATCCAATTGTTTATTTTAGACCTATAAAATAAAAGGCATGAGACATCTTAAAGACTGAGCCGTGGAAATCCTGTTTTGTGTACAAAAATTCAATAACCCACATTATGGGATTCTCCGGTGGACATTATAAGGGCCACCGATGACCAGGATGGTCGATGGTCTATTTTTGACCTGAAACAATCTTGGGTATGAAAAATCGCGAACATCACGAAATCATGATTATGGTGCAATAATTGAATAGTTCCCATTACGGGTTTCTACAGAGGACATTTTGAGGGCCAGAGATGACCAGGGTGGCCAATGGTTTATTTCCTACCAAACCAAATCTTTACCAAACCAAAATCACAAAGATTGAGCCGTCGAAACCATGATTTTGGTGCAAAAGCTAAATAAACCATATTACGGGTTTCTCCGGAGGACTTTCCGGTAGCCATTGAAGATCAAGATCTTCATGTGATTCAATTCAATAAAAATAAATAGAATAGCATCGGTGTCTATTGAAAACAATGCAGTGCGTTGTTTGTAATTGACACCGACGCTATTCTTGTGCCTGGGAACTTGACATCGAACTTCTCTGAAATATTCAAGACACTATCAGCACTTGTTTCGAAAGACTACTTATCAAGTCTGGTCTTCGTGCCACCGATTCACGGGTACCCCAAAGTACGTTAATTTGGTAAAGGTGATGAGCCCCATTACCATATCAAATATCAAAAGGAGATACCTCTAGAAAAGCCTGCTGCCCTTCTAGGGTCACCAGATTGTCTCTCCAATAAAGCCGTATTACGGGACAATTATTTTCTAACACCAACACTAGGCTGATGCAAAATTTAAAATATTTGCTCCCCTAAGCTTAATCGACGCCAATTTGTGTCCTGATAGTCCCCAAAAAATTTTAACACATTTGGTTTTAATTTGGCTTTGCACACGCTATTCAAAGTTTGTACGGGAATTAGTATGAAGAATCTCAAATTTACATTTCCAGATCCCTAACATCTTGATATTATGTCCTTACTATCTTACTAACTATTTTTGTATAAAATTTACATGTCAGGAATCTTCGGCATTTTGATAGTTGACAACTTACACTATATGAATGTGTATAAGATTTGGTTTAAGGACATAATATGTTAGGGATCTGGAAATGTAAGTTTGAGATTCTTCATACTAATTCCCATACAAACTTTGAACAGCGTGTGCAAAGCCAAATTAAAACCAAATGTATTAAAAAATTTTGGGGACTATCAGGACCCAAATTGGCGTCGATTAAGCTCAGGGGAGCAAATATTTCGAATTTTGCATCAGCCTAACCAACACCTACACTGAAAGTTAATTTTAGTTTATATCACAAAATCGAAAGTAATACTCACTAATCCATTCGTTGTTTTCAGCAACGAAGCTGATTTGTTCTTTTTATGAAGATACATTCGTAATTAATTGCACGTGCAACTGTCAAAAGCACGAAGCTTTTGTTGACACAGAAGGAACATTCGTACATTGTACGGAAACAATGCAAAGAGCTACGAATATTTGGTCACTAATTAAAAAGAAACGTCCCTCTGGTGGTTGTTCGAAGGACTGACAGATCTACTTTATCGACTCAAAATGTAATTAACAAAAACAAGCGCAACAAAAACAAGTGTGGAATTATCCAGCGTTTTTTTTTTTATTGTTTCTGACATGGGGTTCGAACCTGAATAAATGAAAAGTGCTGATTCTAAATCCGTGGTTGATCTCACTAGGCCACGCTGACACGTGAGAACAATTTTGATTAATGAGCATGAAGTTATAGATCACGACAGCGCTTTGATTTTCATTTTGGGATAGATAATTTATTTCCGCCCATACCAGCAGCAACACCATCATACATTAGTACGGTATAAAAGAGAAACAGCGATTGGCTGGTCATCACGAAGGTTATTTCGTGCACCTTACAAAAAGGTGTAATGATAACATTTCACCAGATAATAAGCATTATGGATGTTTCATACAATATACGAGACATTTGTTCTATGTACAAAATCCATGTTTACGAAACGCGTGAAAGCTACTTCATGAAAATAAATGTTCAGTGTAGCGTTTGATAGCTCAATCTTCGTGATTCATGAGTACATCGGTTTGTGCATTTATTTTTATTTTTTTAAATAGCCAGAATCACGTGAGATTTGGCGCGAAATTGCTTGGGATTTTGTTTTGGTTTGACCGTTTGACATTTGGTTTCGACTAACGTCGTGAATAAAGATTATTTGGGTTAACTTATGTCATATAAGTAACCCTCTTCTTGGGTAGTAAGTGATCATCAAGTAATCATGAGCAACCATGAATAATCATAAGTAATCATCTGTAATCACTATAACCTTTGTAATAACTGAGTAATCAGAGTAACTTAGGGGAAAGTGACAAGTAATCCATTCGGTTGGAAACCCCTTGATCGGACCCAAATGGCATCACTTTTGTCTCATCTGACCATACGCTCTTCTTCCAGACATAAATTATCCATGAAATGTGCTTTAGTGCCCACTTAAGCCGTTTTTTTAATGTTTTCCGCGGATAACCATGGCTTCTTAAGTGCCACTCTGTCATTTCCTCGTGAAACAAGTCAAAACTTTGCACTGTTTGAGGTGTCACATCAATTGAAAACGCATTTTCGATTTGTCTTGCTACTATGGGAGCTGATAAGCCTCGGTTTTGCTTACCTTTATTTACGATAGCCCTGTCAATCCGACGCCTTGTCTGGTAAGATGGAACCACATTTTTAACCCTTTGTACTATCTTAGTAACCGTATCTCTACGAACTAGTACAATATCAGGAATTCTACTACAGTTTTTACCGGACTTATGATGTTATATTTAAAATGTTCGTATAGGTATCGAAATGTGTAGGTTTTAAGGCAGCGAAATAACATAAACTTCGATATAGAAATGCACCTAACGACGGAATGTGCGATGTTAACAATGTTTACATTCGATAAAGTGACAGGTACCGCGTAATACACTCTAAAATATTATTAACTATACTATATGCAGGTGTATAAAGTTTTTTTTGTGATTTTTTTTCTATCGTTTCATTGATCGCACCACAGTTGTTTTTCATTTATAAAATGCAAACTTATGAATTTGTTCGCAAATAAATATTTTCCTTTAAGAAACAGGTGTCCACTTTCTTTAATGAACCTTCCTTAAAATTCTGTTTCCATTGAATTTCTTGAAACAAATCTATTTCGATGACATTTTCAGGCCTCTTGAGAAAGGGCTTTTCTTCCAATGAATCATTCTGCAAACTTCCCATTAGTTCAATCCGTCCCTTCATAAATTAGCTCGACATCTATATGCATATTTTGATTAATACTTAATCATACATCATCATCTTAAATCCCAGCCCTACGCCCATCCCATCGATCACACCAGTTAGTCGATGATTATAATTATAAACACATCAGAAGGAGTGCAAACAACCGGCAATCATGGATTGGCGCAATATCATGCAGGGCACCTAACAACTAACCCACTGATGCTGCTGCTGCTGCTCCTATATGTACCAAATGGTAATGAGTGAGTGAGTGAGCGTGTGAGGAGTCGTCTATGAATCAATTAGACGCGTCGCCGGCGCTGCCACAAATGTGATGAAACAGGTTTCTTCCAACTCTGAATGGCTGTCTAGCTCTGTCTGTCTGGCTGTCTGGCTCGTCGGGTGCTGTTACTATTTGAAGGACGTTGCTAACACGTGCCTGAATGTCATAATTTAGTCGTTGTCGTCACGCGTTGACCAGTCAACCAACCAACCAGCCATCATCATCAGCCAGCCAGCCAGTCGCAGAGCGTCTGAAGTGCATTCTTGTTCACCCTTCGCTTATTATTGCTGCTACTGGGCTAATAACATCGCTGTGCTACGCTAATTTGACCTAATCGACCGTTTCTGTTGTATTCATAATGAGCAGCCAGCTTCAACGATCGACGCCGCGAAGAAATGGAGGAAGAAGTGGAAGCAGGGGCATCTCAAGAGCCCATCCACTTGACACAAGGTGACAAGAATCTTGCCATAATGGCTGACCGAAGCATCTACATATCTCGTACACAGTCTAGTGTTTAGGTGCTGCAGAAAATATTACTTAATATGCACTGAAATTCACCAATCGTCTGACCAGAGCCAACTTCCATCGACTCGGCTTCAATGGGGACCAAATCAAGCAAACCCCTCTCTAATGCAAGCAACTCGCCGCCAAAAATGTTCACCAGAAGGTGTCTACTATAATATTTACTCTGTCTTCATCATTTCTCATTTCATCACCCATTTAGTCGTAATAACTCCTCACCACCTACCGCAAAATTCCCCCTATGCCATCACCACCCCTATAGGAAAGTCTGGTCCACCCACCTGCGCGCAGTAGCAGATCCTTCTGGGTTCACCCTTTCGTAAAAAGTTTGCTAGACTTTGGTTGTTGTAAAAGAGACCGTTTTCGGTTGCGTCTCGTCTGTCTAGTCATCGCCGCCGTCGTCGTCGTCGTCGTCATTGTCGAATGCATACACCAGCCAGCCAACCAGCCAGCCAGACATTCGCACACAAATTCTGAGTGTGCTTTCCACCGACCGACCCCACCTGGCACCAGGCTCGCTAGTCTACGTTCGAGAAGTGCACCCGTTTTTCCCTCTTCGGGCTCGTGGCCCGTTTACAAAACTACTCGACGCAAAATCGGCGTGTGACTCATGTCTGGGACGATTTTTTTTTCTCTCACTGTTCCGTTTGATGACGAGAGCACTATAGGGTTGAAGTCTGACGGATAGTTGCCCTCCCTCGGTACGCAGTTGTGCGAGAGGGGGATTACATGCGGCGATTAATGAGATGATGTTGGAAGCTGTACTATTTATCAATCGATTTTCGTAACGTTTTGTTTTGCACAAATTCATCAAAAAAAAATTTGGTGTTTTTACCCAAAATTATAAAGGCTACTTATTCTCTGAAACCACGTCAAAAACCATCACTATTTTCCTTATTAACTAAAGGCGAATTTCACGCCAACTCGTCTTCGTGGTTGGCAGCACCCTCTCAGAATCCAATGAAACTTTATGGGTGGGTAGACTATGTCTTTTCAAGCAACTTTGCATACTTTGTTTTTTTCAAAATTTATCCAGACAACCATTTGAACAGGGCATAAGTTTTTTGATTGATTTTTTTAAATCAACGTAACTCAAAAAAGGAAAGACCTGTATGTATGATGTACAGTATGTAAAAAAAGTTTATCCACCCCTTCTCACTTGACACATTTGCTTCAAATAGTCCACCAAAACATTGAAAAACGATTTTTAATATTAAGTTTATTTCTAAAGAGATAGAAAGAAAGTCAAATAACGATAATTTGATGTAAAGGCACGAACTGTTCGTATCAGAGACCAAATATATAAGAAAACGATAAAAAATAATGCAATAAAAGTATATCCACCATAATCCTGAACATCATTCAATATTTCGTGTGACCTCCCTTGGCTTCATGGACAGCTTGACATCGTAGTGGCATTGACTGGACAAGCTTAGCAGTCGTTTCTGGTGCGATTTTGTCCCATTCAGTTACAACAACTTGTTGTAATTACTGAATGCTTGATGGTTTGTGTTCCTGAACCTTAATTTTCAAAATAGACCAGAGATGTTCTATTGGATTAAGGTCAGGAGACTGTGCTGGCCACTCTAAAACATTGATTTTCTTTTCCTTAAACCAATGGTATACCAGCTTCGATGTGTGCTTTGGATCTCCATCTTGCTGGAACGTGTATCTCCGGCCCAGCTTCAGTTTTTGTGCACTTGCTGGAAGTTTTCGTTTTAGTATGTCCAGATAAACCTCCTTTGTCATTATTCCGTCAATGAATTCGAGTTTTCCAACGCCAGACGAAGCCATCGAGCCTCAAACCATGACTCTACCTGCACAGAAAATGATAAAAGCTAGTTAAGTTAGTTGAAAATTAATGATGTTGCAATAACTCACCTCCACCATGTTTGACTGTAGGCTTTAAACACTGGGTTTTCAGACTTTCACCGGTTCTGCGCCATTTTCGTGTGATACCATCAGACCCAAATAGCATTATTTTAGTCTCGTCTGACCAAATGACCTTTCTCCAATCATCGACTGTCCATGTACTATGATCTCGAGCCCACTTCAATCGTTTTTTAATGTTTTTCGCTGACAACCATGGTTTCTTAATTGCCACTCTACCCTTCAGACCTTGTAGATGCAATCGATTTCGGATTGTTTGAGGTGTCACATGGATAGAAAATGCACTCTCAACTTGCTTTGCAATTTTTGGAGCTGACAAACCTCGATCTTGTTCCGCCTTTCTGACGACAGTCCTGTCAATCCGGGAATTTGTCTTCGCCGGTCGCCCTGATCGCTTTTCTGGTGTGAAAAAACCACTCTTTTTGTACTTCTGAACAATTTTGGCAACCATATCTTTACGTATCTGAACGATATTAGCAATTTGACGGTAGCTTTTACCGCACTTGTGATGCTCTATTATAAGTTTTCGGATACTCAGCGAAATTTGTGCATTTTTAGGCATTTTGAAACACGAGAACTCAAATTTGAATCACGAAAGCTTCTACACTACGAAAGGATAACTGTATGCAATGTTTACATTCGAAAAAGTGACAGGAACCGCTCAATACACAAAATGTTAAATGGTACTTAGCATGTTTGGGTGGATAAACTTTTTTTGCATGTTTTACTTCCCTTTTCTGTTGATCTTGGCATAGATTTTCAGGAGCAAGATTAATTCAAGTATATTTAATGGTATAATGATAGGTACTATATAATGGACCAAACGCATAACAACACACATTTTATCAAATAATATTTGAATCGATAACAGGAAAACTGTGAATTTGAAGCAGGAGTGGATATACTTATTTTACATACTGTATGAGAGACTTTTAGGAAATTGTCCTTACTTTTATGACAAAATTTGGTCACATTGTTAAATCGATTCTTACACGCTAAAAACATATATTTTAAAATATAAAGTCGACGTTCAAAAAATCATTATCTCAGAATTGGACGAATTTTTTTTAATAATAATTGCAATATAATTGTCTAATAGTTCGCCATACACTGAAAGATGAGCAGTTAAAAAAAACAGGTTTTTCTAGAAACAAATTTTTCCTGTCAACATAACTCAATCAGGAAAAGACTTACAAAAAAGTGATGTACGAGTAACTTTTAGAAAATCGTCCGAACTTTTATGAAAAATATTGTCAAAATTGTAAAATTGATTCTTACAAGCAAGAATTTTTTTTGAAATTGAAACAGAATATAGGCAATATAAATGTCTGAAAGTTCGCCATACATTTCGAGGTGGGCACTTTTAAAGAAAAAAAGTTTTTCTAACAACAAATTTTTACGTCCAATTTTTACCGTGTATCACGCCAACTCGTCTTATAATTTGGTCCTAGAAACTCACAAGAGCCAATTAAATTTAATTATAATGACAATTTGGATTTTTTAACGGTCTTTGAATGTTTGCAAAATCAAAGCATTGGAAAGGACTTATTTTTAAATTATTATTTTTTAAAACTTTAGTGATAATACAATTAAATCAGGTGGTTGATCCTGTTTATTACCAAACCTTTGAAGAATTTTACATGATGAACATGAGCATGGCTGACCGCCCGAGGTTGCTACTCTGTTATTGCCAGATCAGCTGTTATTACACAAAGAACCAAAACAAGAGGATGAAGTTTTGCTGCAGCAGATAATTTCTCAAGTGAAGTTGATTATTAGAAAATACTCTTAGCTACTCTTAAGCTACTTCTATAAAGCTCAACCATTAGTCGATGAATGTATACTGCAATGTGCATGTCATAATATGTGGAAATAACACGATGCTGCAAAGAAACACAAAACGATACACATATAAAAATGAAATACAGCGATTTGTTTGAAACTCTGAAACGGCGAAAATTCAAACGTGATATAATGAAATAAAGTCGATCACCCGACAGCCCAGCGAAACAGCAAAAAAAACTCAAGCAAACAATCATACGAAACAAACTTCATAGGAGTATGACCACTGTTCACCAAAACACGGAAATCTAGCAAATCAAACATAAAAAAAATGAATAAAAAGACAGGAAATTCGAATTCTCCGAAAACTTCTGTTCTCCGCTGGGCCCATAAATGACTCCACCTATCCGTGAAATAGAAAATGTAGGACCATAAACAATGTCAGTTCTTGAATCAATTCCCTTTTGCAGAATCCGTCGTAAATGATCCTTTCTGCATTTCTGTGGACGCGATTGAATGGGCTGTGGGCTTCATTTGTTTTTCTAAATTTCATTCAATTAGATTACTTATCTTGAATATCGTAGAAAAACAAAGAAAAAAAAGCAACTCAAACCAAAAGTCGAAGTCCTACGGTTTAAGTAATATTCAAATTAATGTTTCATCGGAAAATTAAGTGAAGCTGCCCATGCAAGCTAACTCACTAATTATTAATATTTTCCTTAAGTTTTAACCAACTGTAAATCGAGTTACCAATACCAATTAATTAGATGTAATATACTGGTTGCCAGTTCGAGAAGATTTTTTTTTGTTTGTATGCTGCTTTTATTGGGTCCAGTTTGATCGGTAATGGCGTATTAATAAATTCTAAGAAGTTAGTTTGCATTCCTAGAGATAACGCTCATGCATCTTGAACGGCGATATAATAATAACAATAATAATACCAATAATAATTACAATAATTATAAAAAATAATAATAATAAATATTCAAATGGTAAACTAACAAACATGTTCAGGATAAATTAAATTTTCTGTCGGATAAACCATTATATTTTCTGGCAATTGCGCTAGAAAATATAAAAATTAGAAACAAATAAACTGGCAAGAATGGTTCCTTGAGTTTCATCATGCTTTTCGTAACGGTAGTTGCTATAGCAACGATGAATGAACGGACTGCTGTGTTTCATTATGTTGAAAAATAAATTTCCAAGCGAGTGTACTCGCACACACACACCTATACAAACCATATGCTTAAAATTTTCAACGCACAGCTTACCAGTCGATGGTTATGGGATACGTATCTATTCCGGATTTTTTTTTACTTCACCTGTTTTCATGCCTGCATAGAATTTCCATCGGATCCAGATTTACCGAGATCCTCGAAGCAACAGAGCAGTAGGTAACGGAACCTCACCAGCCGAAGCACATTGAACTGTCTGTCATGCTTTCCTCAAAACTACACTCCCGATGAGAATGATTTCGTATTACTGACAGCGAATTTGCAGCGCCTGATGAAACTTTATTAGAAAAGATTGGATAATGTAGTTTCGGATGCTCAGCTAAAGAAAACATTTATTCAAGAAATGCACTTTGTGACTGTTAGAAGCCTTCAGTGATTTGTTTGTCTTATCCGAACGGCAAATCCAAACAAAAGGAAAAAGACCAAACCATCGTTCACCACCACACATATACTTCTTCTTTTCTCTTCTCACCCCTTTGAAGTATTTTACAAGATGGACAATAAATTTGTAAACAAAAGCTTTATCACCATATCTGACGTATTGACCCATGACTCAATAGCAGTTCAGTGGTTTATATCAAAATTGATAGATGTCATTTAACAAAATTCAAAACATTGCTCAAAAATTAATATCATGTCAGATGGAGCAGCGGCCCATTATAAGAACAAAAAGAACTTTGCCAGCATTGGGAAAGGTCCGTGTAATGCTATTGGTGGTACTTTCAAGAGAATGGCAAAGAAAGCAAGCCTTGCTCAAGATTATGGAAACACAATCAAAACTCTTCGACAACTATATGACTGGGCAGTTGAACAGTCAAATAAAAGTATAACAAAACTGAATGTCTGCTTCATATCAGCTGAACAGTATGCAAAAATGTCAGAAGAACTTGAGGAGCTCTATAGCAACGTAAAGACAATACACTGAAGTTTTTTTTTACGACGATAATGGTACCGCCTTAAAAAAAACCGCGTAAAAAACCGCGTTATTTCAAAAAACGACGTAAAAAAACCGCGTTATTTCAAAAAACGAAGTAAAAAATACCGCGTTATTTCAAAAAACGACGTAAAAAAACCGCGTTATTTCAAAAACCGACGTAAAAATAAAGTCAAGTAAATACAAATTATATTTCATATTCATATTGAAAGGATATGGTCTTAAAAATGTATTGGTGGTAGCAAAACATGGTTCCAGTAACATTGGCCACTGGGAATCTGCTACAAATGGAAAGAGGTTGTGGAACTAATATGATAATGTCAAAACACGACGAATGACACACTGAGAAATGTTGCCGAAGACGAAAACTCTTTATAACCACTTTGAACTGCTTTGCTCACACATTGAATAAACAACCTCTTTCCATTTGTAGAAGATTCCCGGTGGCCAATGTTACTGGAACCATGTTTTGCCACCACCAATACATTTTTATGGCCATATCCTTTCAATATGAACATGAAATATAATTAGTATTTCCTTGACTTTATTTACGTCGGTTTTTGAAATAACGCGGATTTTTGTACGCGGACCGCGTAAAAAAACCGCGTGAAAAAAAATTGCGTAAAATAAGTTTAGTGTACCTGTAACACAAGTTCATTGCTTTGTACCTATTTCAGAAAATCAAATTTTAGCTAAAAGGTTTTTTGATTCAAAGGATAATCCAAAGAAATTGACTTTGTATGTGGTAAATTTATAAATTGAATATAGGGTAACGGGATGTAATGTTAGCCTAGCTCCTTCATTCGGCCTATGTATCATATATGTCATTATTTCGGCGATAATCAACAAAATCATGTTGCTATCAAGATGACCGATTTATTTCAATGCAATTTACACATATTCTATCAATTTATAGTTGTTCACTTGCACGTAATTTTAGATTTCCTTAACTTTTTAGACACCATGATTTTACTGGTTAAGCTGAACAGATTATCTACACAATCTTCAAATGATCTAAATTTGCTGAAATTGAACCTATAAATCGAATAACGCAGCTAAGATGGACAGAAAATAGTCACACGTTATAAACTAACAGGTCACATAGGTAAAATAACAATGATTTAACATGAAAACCATAGACCCAATGTTAGGAACATATTTTTTACTAGGTTCCCAACTATGGCCCGTTCTATGGAAGCGTGGTAAAAATGTTGTTATTGGTAACATTTACAATAAAAATGTCTGAGTTTCGGTTGAATGTTTTTCAAATGACTCATCTTAACACAAACTGAAGAAACAAAATCTGTGTAGAGTGAATTATACTGTGTTGATTGCAGAATGGCCGCTAAATTATATGCAAAAGTCACTGAACTGTTTCTGAGTAGTTTAAGTATAGTTTGATTTATGAAATTGTTTGTATGGTAGAGCGAATACAGCTGGCAACACCTTGAATCAGAAAATCTGGAAAAAAATTCGTACGTTGACAACATCTAATGACAAATCTATCGTATGGGACGAACTTGCATCTATAATTAGACCCAATTTGGTAGACATCAACCGACATTAAATCCATATTCCTCGCAAGTTTCTTACATCATAATTTGAGTTGTGTAACTTTTCGTGATACATACCACCAAATGGCTTATTAAACATATCTTTGCAAGTGTATAGCTAGTTAAATTGTGTTTCCAGCTCACATACCTTATGAGATATAATAAAAAATGTAATCGATTGTTGCATATTAGGCTGAGTCAAGGGACACATACCCTATGAAGCGATGTCAATTAGTAATACGTGAAGATGTACATATAAAAATTAATTAAAATTAAACCCTTACCAAGCAAAAACCTATGAGATTTCATTGATATGAACAGTATTTTGAAAATTTATTTAACGTCATATTTGAATCGTCTTTTAATGAATATGCATCAAGTCTTAGAATTTTTTAATTTGATAAGACTTGATGCATATCCACTTATAGACGATTCAAATATAACGTCCTCTATTCTTTCAGATTTATCAGCTCCCTTCTATAACATTTTTTTCCATACACTTTCTGTAACAAATCTTGACCTTTCATACGATCCGCTTACCGCCCCCCACCTCCCCAAAGATATGCGAAGCCTTATTTTAATCGCCCCTAAAAATAGGAATATCCGAACAAGCAGTTATGAATTATTTGTACTTAAACGTAAACTTTTGGTTCTGTTTTACTGATGTCAAGAGAAATTTAATATGATTGACCCTTTTCAAATGTTAGTCAAGATTATTATTGTCTTTTACCAAATGTATCAATATAGAATTGCTAAATTTTGATGAAGACCATAACTAGACGAGTTAGCGTGATGCACGGTATTACGGACATGAAAAATTTGTTTTGAGAAAAACTTTTTTTCCTTAAAAATGCCCACATTGCAATGTATGACAAAATTTTAAACTATTATGTTGCCAAATTAAGAAAAAAATTCGTCCAATTCTAAGATAGTCATGTTTTGCAATTTGACTTCAAATTTTAAAATATATTTTTTAAGTGTGTAAAAATCTATTTTACAATTTTTGCAATTTGTTTCATAAAAGCTAAGATAGTTTTCTAAAAGTCACTCATACATCACGTTTTTTGTAAGTCTTTTTTGAGTTATGTTGACATGAAAACATTTTTGATAGAAAAACTTTTTTTCCCTCAAAGTTCCCATGTTGCGATGCATGGCGAACTTTTAGGCAATTATATTTCTTTTATTGAAAAAAAAATCGTCCAATTCTCAAATAGTAATTTTTCGCAAATTAACTTTAAATTTTTACATTTTGTTTTTTTTTTTTGTGTGTAGGAATCGATTTTACAATTTTAACAAATTTTTTCATAAAAATATGGACAATTTTATAAAAGTACCCATACATCACTTTTTTGTAAGTCTTTTCCTGATTGAGTTACGTTGATTTAAAAAAAAACGATCAAAAAACTTAAGTCCTTTTCAAATGGTAGTCTGCATAAATTTTGAAAAAACAAAGTATTCAAAGTTGCTTGAAAAGACATAGTCTACACACCCACAAAGTTTCATTGGATTCTGTGAGGGTGCTGCCAACCACTGGATGAGTTGGCGTGAAATTCGTCATTGGTACTATTTTGTTTTAATTGCATGAGAGTATTTAAATAAGTAGATATTTTAAAATTCCACTGTTATTCTCAAATTTTCGTTGTTTCATGTCAAGTTTGAGGTAGAACTCTTTTTCTTATCAGCACCATCAGCCAAAGCAGATATTGCAGTGAATGTTTACACACACTTCAAGTGCACCTCCCGAGCTAAGAGTAGAACAGCATCGACAAGACTCGAAACCCCCTACATCTCCGTAGTTCACCCCTGGGATTCACTTTTCTGCATTTTCGATTACGGCATCGATGCGAATCTGTTTGTCTGTCTGCCGGCCTGTCTCGTGCTCTCCCGCCCGAATAATTCCAAGTAGTAACTAGAGCTGGTGGTTTGCAACTCGGTTGTGAGTGATACCGCATCGACAGTTGCGCGCCAGAAGTAACCGATTCTGCACCAACGGACAACTAACGGTCGTCGGTTTCAACGGAAGGGACGAAGCTGCCTACAAACTAGCTCGTGCAAGTGGAGCGGTGCAGAGCTGCACTTTTTTTTTGCAGCATTTAAATATCGCACAAATTCGTCACGATTGAGTTCTCCCAGTTCTCCACTCAGTGTACAGACGAAAGAAAAAACGTCGGGTTATTGTCAAAAAATTGACAATGAGTATAAATGTAAATATGCATAGACGGACGTTAGACGTTAGACGGAGTTTTTCAATGTCATCGACGCTGTTGACAGAGGTGAGCTTGCCATATGCAATCGACTATAACCACCCGGATATTTTCATCACTAGTTTGCTATTTTTGAAACATGGTGTTATTAAGAATGACCTTGAATTTCGAATTTTCATCGATTATTTTCGCTAGCGAACATTCTTCAAAATCGGCTCTCACCTTAGCTCACCGTTTTGAGT
This sequence comes from Aedes japonicus, assembly GCA_034211315.2. NCBI lineage: Eukaryota > Metazoa > Arthropoda > Insecta > Diptera > Culicidae > Aedes > Aedes japonicus. Next base: position 195,877 of record JASCZW010000472.1, read on the forward strand.
CTGAAGGACACGATTGATTGCAGAGCGTGCGAAGGAACCGCGACGCAACAACCAGAAAAGCAGAGAATGTCGATCATTCGAAGCATGAAAGCGTAGAAGAATTCCTTTCGCATGAAGCCGACAACCACTCGGTCGGTGGTCGGAGAGAAACAGACTTAATTATATAATAATAATTAGAGGATGCATAAGTGCAAAAAAGTTGTCTACCCATTGCCGACGACGACGACGACAAACAACAAGTGAATTTTACCATCCTAGAAGATGGTCCAGACAGATTATTAAGTACTGACTGAAACCGCTATGTATCATTTCGAGGGTTACAATTGAGAAGGGATTTTGATTTTGGTGGAACGTGTAAGCCGCCTTTAGGCGATGTTGTTCTCACGACAATGAAATGGAAAAATTGTTATCATCACCACCCTCATCCAAAAAAGCGAGGAAGAACATCGGAAAGGATTCCAGAATCAGCAAAAGAAAGACGAGCACAATCGTGGGACCTGGAACATTCACTGGAGCTGCGGACGAAATCGATCGTAAGTCTTCGGTGTTTAAGAACATCAAGTGGCGTAAAGGAAATCTTATTTTCTTATTTAGATGTCTGTTTACCGATTCCCAAGTGTGAGATCCTATTGGAGTGAATGTGCATTTCTGCCCACCCAAAACACAATGACACGAAACAGATTCGATGAAATTCGCCGATACTTACACTTTAACGACAATGACACCACAGGCTCAGACTTCAGAGAATATTGACAAATGATATAATATCAGATCCGTCATTGAACATTTTAACAGTAAATTCAAATCCGTTCCACAAAACTGTCTTTATGCTTTTCATCATAAGGTATAAACAGTACGAGCGGTTTTGAAGAAATAGGCGATTTAATATTTTTGGTATTTTATAAGTACGTAACTTCTAGAAACTAGTAATACGTTTTCCAGATTTCTCATCACAAAACTAATGTAATCTAGTTTTTTCACGCAAATTTAAGATTTGGGTACTAGAGGGTTGATACTGCGTTTGAATGTGAAATGGTCTCTTCAAGGCTTTTAGCTGCAATGAATAACACGGTATCTCCAGCAAAAAGATTAACATCACGAAATCGCAAAACTCGTCGCATGTCATTAATGAATAACATAAATAAAATGGGCCCTAATACACTCCCTCGTGGTACGCCAAGGTCGTTCTCCACAGGGCTCAAAACAGAATCATTTAAAGCAGTCCGTTGAGCTCTGTCAGACAAGTAGCTTTCGAACGATCTATTTGCAGAACTCGAAAATCCAATGTTTCTAACTTGCCTTAAAGAAGCACACAGGAACTGCTGGTAGACAAATCATTTTGGAATAAAACTAAAATTGGTACTTGCACACCTCGAAAAACTAGTGTGATTTTTTGTTGTATGTTTTACGTCACAAAACATACAAGTTAACATAAGTGTTTTAAAGTTCTACGTTATTCCATTCATTGCGGGCTATGTTGTATACAAAAGCTCGTCTTTGTTACAACAATTTCATGCAAGTTTCTGCTTCGTGTGGAACGAAATACAATTTACATGCTTTTATAATAACACCATAATGAAAATTCAATTCAATTTTCTGTGTGGGATTGACGTGAGAGTTGTGGATGTGATCCAATTTACCGGTTCCAGCATGCTTTTCTTCGTTGAGCGATTTTCTTGATCGATTTTTTTCTTGGGTTAACATAGATATACGATCACGGCCATAAATGAAACTCAGTTTTAAGCAGTTCTTGACCAACATATGTCAAAAGTGGGGTCACTCAAATTTGAATGTAATGTAAATGGAATAGTCACCGGAATTGTCGACTTTTCAATTTACACAAATTTAAGAGACTCCACCTCTAGCAAAAGTGAGTCAAAAAAGACTAGAATTTGAGTTTCATTGGTGGATGTGATTGACTGTATGGCCTTACTAACAGCTTACACTGAGAGAATAAGTTGTTAGCTTGTACAGGGTGGCAAAGGTTGCCTGTCAATGTTTTTTTTACTGTCTCAGTATATCTCTTGTACAGTTTTGTTTTCTGATATGCCCATATTTTCAATGGTAAAGTTTATCATCTTGCATTTAACGGATGTGATTTGTTTTGGAAGATATTTGTTTTGATTATGCTATAAACATGGACGCGATACGAGAGCTGGTAGAAATTTATACAGTATGAAATTTTTAGACGGCTTGAACAGATCGGGTTAACGAGAGACTTATCTTCCGCACTATAAAAAGATACAACGAGACAAGGTCGTACAAAATCTGTCAAACACATTAACCTCATCCAGCGGTTTTGAACAAAATGTTTGTGAGAAACCCATAAGGAAGCAAATTCACCGGAATCGGCACAATCAGGATGAGCGATATCCAGGATATCTGAATATTTCCCATACGTCGATCCATATTATCATCACCCATGATTTGAAACTGGGCTGCAAATGGGGAACCAACAATTTGGAAGGAGCGTCCAACAAAACTCACGCTCTCACAAGTTCCTTTCTCACGCTTCAACGGGTCTACCGATAACAAACGACCACCAGCGAAGAATTGCATTGCTTAACTGGTAGCGCAGCCAGGGCCCTGACATCAGCTGCCATCAGCTAAGTGAGTGAAGTTTCTGTAAATCATGGAGGTGCCGCCAAAGCAGCGTCTGTTCTGGTATCCAGTGGCTGAATAAGAATTACTCTTCCCCGGAGGTTATAGCACCATCACTGGGACATGGGCCCTTGATCTAACAACCTCCAAAACATCATGAATGTCTAAGAAACCGACGGAGAAAGATAACGGACTGATTTAACGGCAATGACCTTAAACGCAAAATAGCGGACAAGAATTGGAACGTTTTAATCCTGAAACATCAGGGTAAATTGGAACCACTTACCTATGGAGCACACCGCACGAAACTTGAGATCCAAGACAGAGTGAAGTCCATTGACCAAATTTGGAGAACACAGGATGTCATTGGGACAAATTCTGCTATATTCTTACGTGGTGAGCTCGGGGATCAACGTGGCGTCCGCTTTAATGCACGTCAATTACTATGCAATTCGACTGCACCAACCACTCGCGGTACAGTTTCCTGGCGTGGGATTCGGCCACCTTGTTCTGTTTACCGGTTCGGCTAGGCACCTTACTTACCTTGAAGACATGGACTCCGGCCCGCTTCATTGTCTGCTGAGCTAAATAGACGAAAGAATTGACCTTCCTGGCCACGTCCCGAATCAAATGCTTTGGATTGCGCTTGAAGTAATTTCACCTTCCCACTCGAGACCCAAGTGGCCACGATACGGCTGACACCAAACTAAGCGGACTCGGCCCTGAACGTGGCAAAGCTCAAAGTGGGATAGCTTGCGAGCGGACACATGTCCTGGGAATGCAAAAACCCAGACTGAAGTGAACTGCATAAAGCCGGCAAATATCTGACGTGCTCTGCGAAAACAGACGATTAGCACATCATGGGAGGGTAAAGCTAGAAGCTAATCGCAGTGCAGATAACTCAACTATACCTGAACCAATGTGAGACAGTTCTGCAACTGTTGTTACAGGCAGTACCTAATTCTGGATATTGCCATAATATCTGATCCATACCGATCCCTGCAGGCAATGGCAACTTGGTTACGTATTAGTCCAATATGAATGATGGGCAAGTTCCCGTTTTAGGAGGTTGAGTCCACCTCAAAAGCGGGCAAAGCTGTCGAAGTTGCAAATGTGAATGGAGTGTTCTTCAGAAGCTGTTACGTTCCGCCAAGATGACAAGTTTTGAAAAATGGTTGATCGCATGACCACGGAGCAGACTGGCCGAAATCCGTTCGTAAAGGGTGTATACGATAAAAATGGCACACACATATTTACTCACCAAAATTAAACCGATTTTCTTGAAAGTTCATCCATCACGATGCAACACGATTTGATGAGCACGATTTCCAATCCGGTTTGATGTTTTTTGCACCTTGTAAACTGTAACCTAACACGCTTTATGGTTTTCTGCACAAAACCGAGTGGCACCTCTGACCTTTTGCGATATCTCGAAATGACATGGTTGGACGGTTCTTGAATTTTTGCACCACATTTCTGGCCATTTTACTGTCTATTGGACCACTTTTACGACCACTCTCTTCCTTCCTTTGGACACTCAGTCGCTCTTTTGAAGTTTTTACCACACGAGACCTAGTTGTATTTGCAATTCCAAGCTCTTTCGCTATCCATCGATCGGACGCCTCATTGACGTTTTCATTGTAGGAGCACAAAATGATTTCACGAATAATTTCTTGTTTCGACGACGTGACTGGAACACTGAATAAATAACTCTGAAACTTTACAAATGTGAAAGATACACTTTGAATACTATGTGTTCAAGGTTTCAAGTCATTTACTCATATGGTTCAAAGGATACAAAAGATTTTCGTTGTGTCATTGTTATCGAATACACATTTTAATAGTGGGTGATTTCAAAACCTGCACACTGGAGCGGGGACGGCGCTTTGCCAACCCTAAGGGCCAGATCTTGTTTGAAGCCTTGGCTAGGCTGATCGTTGACCTGACCAACATACTTTGCGATGGCTATACCCATAGCGACTACTTTGTGTGTCCACAATACGAGGCAGCGTGCAGAGGGAAGAGCACCCACTCTATTTGCCCGCAGATGAAGGACATCAAACATCCACAAAAAAGTATATAAGGAAGAACAAAATTATGAGCGAAACGCAGGACCCGTGCGACGATTAACTCGTAGCGCTACTAGCATGTGTATGCAATGCAACCATGTATAGGAAGGGCAAACCTTGAGATTGGAGGTCGTCGGTGTATTTGTGGACCTAGTCGATTCATGACCTGCGCAGAATTGGCCTCCGCGCATGGTTGGACGCAGTACGAATGAAACCTCGAGGGGCGCTAGGCACCGCAAAGAGGCCAGCAAACAAAATAAAGGCAAGCAAACGAGCTTGCTTCGAGAGCTTGTGTTTGAAAGCCAATACGGACCCATGGTGTGATACCTATACAATGGTAATAACCAAAGCCAGGCGGCTCCTACCAAGCAATCATCGAAGTTACTACAGGTAATCATTGGTGGACTCTTTCGGCGTCACGATCAGAGTTCCTGCCCTGGCTGGGAACTGATGGTTGAAAAACCCAGCGGACATCCAGAATTACGTGGGTAATAACAACGGCGCCGCAGAGGCCTGGAGTGAGGCGCCGGTGACGAATGATGAACTTGTCTCGATAGAAAAATCGCTGAACGCCATGACAATACTGAATATGGCCATAAAAACGGCTATTTTGCTGGCTCTCAAAATGTTTGGTAATGCAGAGATGTCTGGGCGAGGGCGTCTTCCCGGACGCCTGAAAACGCCAGATCCGCTCATTGCTCCTCAAGACAGAGAAGCTACCAGGTTGAGATCCATCAGGCGTTTCGACCGATATGTTTGTTGGACACGGCGGGTTACATGCTTGAGAGGGTAATACTCAACAGGCTGTTGAAGTACACGGAGGGCCTGTCAAACAATCAGTTTGGCCTCCGTTATGACAAGTCAACGGTGGATGCCGAACTGTCTGTCAATAAGACGGTAGAGGTACCAATTCACATAAGTGGCGGGAGTCCGCTACTGTGCAATGGTTACCATTGACATGAGAAACGTGGTTAATAGCGCTAGTTGAGAGGCTATTGCCAATACGCATCAACAACCCGGGCTCCTGTATAGGAATCTGGGAAACTACTTCCAGAATCGGGTACTGGTGTACAACACAGAAGCGGATCAGGGACGTGTCCAAATCATCGCAAACAAGAGAGCAAGCAAAATCTCTTCCCAAGTAACAATTTTAGTTTTATTCCAGCCGTATAGCACTCCTTCCCGCTACGTCGATAAAACTGCATTTAAAACTGCTTTGTCCACCAACACCTCCTCTCTGCTTCTTTAAAGTCGAAATGTGTACAAAGTGGCCCACTCTATAGACGGCTGTGGAAACAAATTAATAAGACCTTTACGAGACCATAATACTTTTGAAAATGTTCTAGTGAAAGATGATATGACCACTTGAAAACCTTCATGAAACCTATTGACTGCCATCAAAACCAGCATAGGGCCAGATCGCCACAGCTGTCAAACTTCACGGTGAACTATCGTGGTTGGTTTTTGTTGTTCTGCTTTGTTCGATTCTCCGCTCTTCTGGTTCATTTAACAATAATCGGATTGTGGGAAAAAATTTTTGTTAGCAAAACATCCAAAACAAATTGGTTTTTTTTTATAGCTTATCATGCTCCAAATCATATGCGCATTTAATTTTATGATGAATGTAGGCACGATATAAGCCGAAAATATATGCGCCTCAGAAATTATGCGAGATTACATCAACAAAAACAAGATTGAAACAACTATATTCGATAAATTATTGGAATTGGAATGAACATTTATGGAATTCAATAAAGTTATCTAAAAGAATGCCAGAATTGGTCTCTGATCTACAGATTATTTGTATTACATTAAAAATTTTGTGTGTTTATTTTTCCCACATTTCAATTATTTCATATACTTCAATATGACGATTGGAAGAAATCACAGTTTTTCCGAAAAGCCGATTTGGCAATGGCTATGGCTACTATAAAACTATTTGGTCATTTGGTGACTTTCCTCAATGCCAATTTATCGCTTAATGCATATACTGGAGGCAAAATGGTTTTAAAATGCTTTTTTAATTTGAATGAGTTCTGAAACGGCATTTTAAACAGCATTTTATGAGTGCGTAAAGTCAAAACAAAACCTTTGATAGGAGCAAAAAGAACTTTAGAAGACATGGTTTTAAGATCGTTGCAAGGAAGCTGTGTAAGTTTTCATATATCTGACTTATATTTGAAACCTGGCACCTCCCACTGCCACGATAAAACCAAATTTATTTCTACTGGCTTTCATAAAACATTAATAAAACTGGATAGTTTTGAAAATGTTGGCTAGTGTCTGCTCAGAGAACTAAGAGATACCTAGGTTTACTCGAGAGTACGTAGAGGTTAATGTGCCTTAGAATGGTCAGTGCCTACTACACAGTGTCACGTTACGCAGTCTGCGTCTTAGTGGAGATGATGACCACAGGTGTCATCATAAAAGAATACAAAGAGTTCTTCGAGCATCGTGGCACAAGCGGTATCCAGAAGACGATTAGAGCCGCATCTATAGTCAAGTGGCAGAGGAAATGGAAGATCTCCAACGACTAATTCCAGATTCATCCGGATGGGTCGGTTGGCCACGTGGTGAAGTACACTTACACTTAACGCATATTTGGTCAGGCCATGACAGGCTTTAGCCAGTACCTGCATGAGTAAGGGGAACGTTTAATTTGGCTCTTCTCATAGAGTGACTCACTATTATGTAGATTTTGTTCCAATGTTCGCTCTGAAATTGCAAAATATTTGACTAGAAAAAAATGACCTTCACAAATGAAAAACAAATTAGTCAATATTGATGATCAGTTCATTTATGCGATAACAACTAAGAACAAAACGAGATCTGGAACTGTATCTCTATATTATTTTACATTCCTTGGGAAATCTAACAACGATTTAAATCCACTGATATACACTTGCATGCGTAGTAAAACAAAAACAGGTGGTGCGATGTCATCGTCACATCCGCTCATCTGTTCGGACGGAGAACTCCCGTCATCGATTCAGCATCTCCTCTGCCGGCATCGACCGTTTGCCGCCCACCCGCATCGTGTTTAGATGAACGGCCAAGGCAGACTAAACAGCATGCCGCCTCCCTAGGCCAGACCACACCAGCTAAGAAACGGGGCAACCGCGGAGAGGCACGACATCCGTGCCAGACAGACGACCGATTTGACCGCATTTAAAGTGCTTATCTATATACCGTTTTGATTTTTTATTAATGTTCTTCTTATTTATTATAAGTACGTATACATCGAGCCCGGTTTGGTGCTACGGGACGGCTTGGGAAGGACAAACTTGCGGGTGGACTTGGACGTTTCTAGACTAGAGGACGGAAGAGAGCAAGTGTATTTGTTTGTTTTATATTTTATGGCTCTTTATATTATATCTGCCCGTGCCAGCGCCGTGAGTGAGCTCTTCTTCATTTTTGCGCAAGGTAAGGTAGGTAACGTTTTCGATTCGAGGCGAAATAACAATCTGTCAGCGTGAACGGGGGTGCGGAGGACGGGTGCGTGGGTGTTTGAACGTGGCGGGGTTTAAATTGCCAGACGGAAAGTGATTCAAATTCGGCAAGAAATAGGTGCTAAGTTGATTTGATTGAAGCGCTGTGATTTGGATTCGAAATGTTGGCTGGTGTCTAGAGTCTGGGTTTTTTTTTGCTGTCTGCCAAAACGATCGCCGGCTGGCGCGTGTTTTGCAGGTGAAGGCAAGTCGAGGGCGATGATGTAATATAATTGTGTTGTCGTGAAGCTAGGATTACCCATGGCCATATTGTTTCTCTGTTTGAGTGATGAAATCATACCGACTTGGGATTGCTTTTTAAGGTTAAATTGAGGAGTGGCTCATCCATCATTCACTGTTTTTTCATCGTTTCAGGTGTGTGATTAATAAGAACGAGTAAGATATGCCACAGTAGGCAGGATGAAACTGATCAATCAAAACCAAGCTAAAGCAATGAAAAGTTTTAGCAAGAATCAAAGCTTGATTATTATACGAAAGACAAAGCAACCCGGATTTTCAGCCGGGCAACTCCGCCAATATTCTATGTAAAATCATTTATTCTATCAAGCAACGCAAATCAGCAAATTGTATCACTTCTCCAGATTGCTATTCCCCGAGCATTCATCTTTCATAAGGCGCATCCGAATCGCTTTATCTTGCTTACATTTTCTTTTCAATCAACAACCCGCTTCTCCGTTTGGCATCCGATCGTCCTGCTCCTGGCCACCGGGATGTACTGGGTATCAAGTCATAGCAAATCGAATCGGTAAGCTATCGCGTAGTGACTCCTCGATGTTTTGTCTGGAACCTTTCGAGGAAAAATTCATTTGTGCAGCCAACTCGACGAACCTTCTCCTCGGCCGACTCTTCTGCCATACTAAGCACAACAAAGTTGCTACTGAACTGATTTCCTATTCCATCTGCGGCGAGGCGGCTGCAAAGCAAGCAGCCCGTCCTTGACTTGGGAGCACTTTATCTACTGGAAAGTCTGCAATGACGAGACAATACACGGTGGACTGCATTTGAAAAAATAGATGGCATAAACCTGGTTCGAGAACGATAACCACCATATTAGAAGTTCCATTGAATTTAAGGACCCAAGTGATATCATGACTCAAAACTTGGTATCTTTTGAAAGAGCCTCACATCATTGAAAACCAAGATCCTTTTAATAAATCTGGAGACCACTCTTCAAAAAGAGTAAGGAAATTTGACAACTAACCATTGAGCTGATATTCCAGAATATGATACTGTCGACCATCATGATTTTAATCATGATATTCATAAACACCGGAAATATTAGTATCAATATTAATGAAAACACTTCAAAATGCTACCGTTTATCGCTTTGCGATTTTTTTTTCTCTGTTCGGGACATAAACCACTGCGACCAGTAATTTGATCTATTGTAGCCTTTGTTTAGTGCATGTCGAGTTACTTCATCACCATTGAGAAATGATGAAGTATACGGTGTTGTTACAGTTGTCATTGTTTGTTTTGTTGGCAATGAATCAGGTTTAATTGAAAGTTTCCGCTGTTTAAACCCTTTGTGAGCGACAGCACTCTTCAAAGGCGCGCCCCTTTATCAGTCAAAACCGGATGCATTGCAAACAAAACAAACAATAACTCAGATAGTGACCATGCATCAGAACCCTAGTCATAACCAATTCAAACTATAGAACATCAAATAGAAAATAAGAATTCCCATAAATGAAGACTAACCATGTTTTATTTATTCCAAGCTCATCCTCGGTGGCGCAACCCGAGTATTGTCACTTTTCACAAGACATAAAATGTAATAAGGCCAATTATACGTTCCTTTGACTACAGAAACAAATATGTTCCCTAGTTTGAACTAATTCGGACTAGGGTTCGGTGGTAGATCTGATACCCCGTAACGCACCACGAATAGGTGATCTACCAGCGTTACGGCTTTGCGATCATCTGAAGTAGTTTTTTTCCCCTGAACAGTGGCTCCTTTTTCCCATTGTGTGACTCCTTCGCAGCTGGTGGATTGCAAAGACGACGAGAAGCGATACATTCTCATCTGGAGGAAATCACACTTTGTTGCTTGGCCGCCATGCCGTTCGCATTCTCCGGCCCTCTCAAGGGCAACTGTACGGGGTGGCTCACCAGTTCGATGCAATTGTTACGAGGGGTCTACTTTAGTGAGGTATACCGGGAAAAGTAGAAAAGGTTTTATTTTTAAGTTTGAAACTCTCTTAAAAATTGTACATCAACATCGCTCAGAAATTTTTACATCTTATGTTTTGTGGCAGTGTCTACAATATAGACTGTTCTGAAAAATATAAATACACATTTTTCTCAAATAAAAAAAATACTGTGATTTATGATAGATTTATTCTCAAACATAGTAAATAATTTTTTTTTCCTTTCATCTTCATTTCAATTTGATTGATTTAACGTAGGTGACTTCTATAATTTTTCCATTAACACTACTTATCTGCACAGTGCTTCTTCCTTCAATCTTCACCGCTTTTGGCCAATCTTTCTTGAATTTTTCAACACTATCCGCTGATTTCATGTGTTTTCTCAAGCACAGAAAGTTTCGATTGGACGATCTCTAGGCAGTTTGCTGGATTTATCTCCTTTGGTGTAAATACGACACTTTTCCATTTGTAGCCATCTAGTGCATATTTAGAATAATGGCAGGAAGCAAGATTAGGCAAAAAGATTGAAGGCTTGCTGTTTGATCAAGGGTAGCAACCATTTTTGCAGACACTCCTTCACGTAGATTTGACCATTCATTTTGTTTGTCGTAATTAATGGACGAGATATTTTCCCACATCCGCATAAGGCCTGCCACACCATTACTTTTTTGCCGAATTTTTCAGTTTAAATGGTTTTCAATGATCCAGGAACATCCTTTCGCTTCGGCAAGGTATAAAACTGTGGTTCCGGCAAAGTTTTATAATCGATTTTAATGTAGGTTTCATCGTCCATGATAACACAGCCCGAGTTTATGGTCATCAGTTTGTCGTACAGCTTTCGAGCCCTCGGTTTCACAGGTTCAGCCTGTTTGGTGCTTCAATTTGGCTGCTTCGGCTTCCGATGATTCTGCAGGCCCATTCTCTTCTAGGACGCATAAAATTAGTCGCCGAAGTAATTACCTTTTTCGCCACATCTCAGACTGATGCTGAAGGGTGATGCATGAAATAGTTCCTTAACTTTTCTGTCGATTGTAGGGTCAGCAGGACCGGGTTTTCTATCCCGTCTCGGGGATTCTACGAAAAAGCACTGTTGTTGTTACTTCCGTAATGCGGTTTGAACTGCTCCAACGCTCACACCTTCTTCCTTAGCCAGTTTTCTGATCGAAAGACCACCCTTTTTGTTTGCCCGTGAGAAAGACCACGCATTTTAAAACTTCCGTGCAAAAAATTGAAACCAATGACAACATCAGTTTAATTTGGATGTTAGCAACGGGAAGCAGCTAAAAGTTGATTGAATACTGCACGCATTTTGAACTGACGGTTAATCACTAGTGTATTTATAATTATCGGCACAGTCTATGATATAGATTGACAATTTAAATATTATTTGCTTGTCAATTTATACAACATAATTTGTGCTGTATATTGTTTCAACTTGTCCAATACTGTGCAGTATGGCACAAATGACCAAATTCCACGACAAAAATTGATTACTCGAAAACCATTAACTCTAGACAAATGATGTCTTGAGAAGAGTAAACCTTAAAAATTAGATCTATATTTTGTTTTGGGTGGTGACAAAGGTGATCCTTTTATGTTCATGATAAAAAATTTATTATGGTATTTGTATCATTTAGAGGAAATTTTGCTGTAAAAAATTAACTCCTGTCTCATCTACGTATCGTTTGATAACAGTTTTTTTTTACTGTCCTTAGGATGGTTCTTAGAAAACTATTTCTCTGCTCTATTTTTTTATTTAAATTTCAATTTGAAAACTTTGTAACTTTGTACTTTACCTTTAGGACATAAAATGACGCACATTTTAAAAATACAAGATAGTTGATGGTTGTTGTTTAGAAAAACTTGTAAAGGTTGAGGTGTAAAAGAACAATTTTTACTTTTTTTTAAAGATATTCTACTCTTATATTTGCAATTATTTGCTTACACGAAATACGTGAAATAAAAGTCAAAACTGCCATTTACAAGATCGATGCAATATTGGTTGTCCCTTTTTGTCCCCTTCTAAACAAAAACGCATTTTAAAATGGGTAGTTTTGCATTCTTTCTGCATATTTTTCTACAAGCAGCATCGAAAATTATCATCAAAGAGCGAAAGAGAATGAGTTTTTTATGACAACATTTATATTAACCAATCTCCATTTATTTATTAAACGCCTCTGCTGTACACAGAAGTTTTCTCCATTGAGTCGGCGTCGCTGTCTGCGGAGAGTCCACAGGTCGCCTTCTACTTGATCAAACAACCTTGCCTTGAAATATAGTAAAACCATTGAAATTTGTTTTGAGCATAACTTCCCAGCAGACGGTCGTGGACGGACACCACTTGAAAGCTCATTTAATGTACTATTTGATACAGCCAACTGCTCCTACCTGCTGTTAAGTGTGGTAAAGCCTTCGAAAATACGACAAAAAAAACGGAAAAATGTTCAATAACTCATCCTACTGAAACAATGCAGGTATAGAATATATTCAAGAAGGTTTTGTATTTAAATATTTCAAATAACTTTGTTAAACATTATATTGTCCTCAAGATTAAAAACAAAATTTTACAGTGAAAAATGTGCTTTTTGAGGTTAGTTCTTATAAAACGCTTTCTATCTCCAATTGGGTGAAACATACAATTTTTATGTCTTCAGTAAAGTTGTTTGTATTGACTTTTTCTACAATTTTGCTCAAGACATCATTTCTCTATCTCAAAATCCTCAAAAAAATTGAATTTTTATCTCACTTTTAGGGGGATTGATCACAAAAGTCATACCACTAAAATATGAAACTTGTCATATCTAGCAACTTTGCCAAAAACGTCATCGCTCTAGCTCCACTATTTAGGGAGCTAAGATTTAAGAGCGTTAAAATCGACTTTTTGACAACTGTGCAAGGGCGCATTTGTCCTCCGCTAGCAATGTCAATATTTCGTGGCCGAAGCGAACTAATAATTGTCTCGTAAATGGTTAACTTTGTAGTTCAGCGTACTTTTTCCGATCTTAGCGTCTTTCGAGGTCCAAAGAAGGCACGATTGCCAGGCAAAATGCGCCTTTGTATCTCTTTGCTGGTGTCGTTATCTTCGGTCACCGATGAGCCCTGATACACGAATTCGTCTACTTCCTTGATTTCATCACCGTCGATCTGAACTCGTGTTTTACTATGATCTGAGTGTTAACAGCTAAAGAAAGGTGGATTAGTATAAAAATATAAATATTTTCATAAAAACTCACGTTCATTCTCTTTAATTTACCGTTTGATGCTGCCGTCCATCTATCTATAATCCCAATAGACAGATGGGACGTTGTCGCAATTTTAAAACACTATAATTCAATTATCGTATTTGTACGCAACAAAACATAATTAGTTATGTATTCAATCCGTGATGGGGTTGCCCTCAAGACATGCTTCTGCAGAGGATCAGCATACAGTACCTTACTTCCGAGAGAAATGCGTTAGGTAAAGGGCGACATACGGTCAAAATTTGGTCAATATCAACTTGACGTATTTCTTTCAATTTTGCATTTAAAAACCTGAACACCCTCATTTTGAAGGTGTGTGTGTGTAGAATGTTGCTCCTATTTTGAATTTGGAATTCACTCTTCAGTTGTTAAAATGCCGTCCAAGCAAGAAGAGCAGCGTATCAAAATTTTGCCCGCGCATCGCGAAAATCCGAGCTACTCGCACGCAAAGTTGGCAAAATCGCTAAAAGTTGCCAAATCAACCGTTACAAATGTAATTAAAGTGTTTGGGGAACGTTTGTCGACAGCCAGGAAGTCTGGATCGGGGGGAAATCGAAAACCGGAAGCCGCTGAGACGACAAAGAGAGTTGCCGGTAGTTTCAAGCGAAACCCTAACCTATCTCTCCGAGATGTCGCAAATAAGCTGGGTGTATCGTCTACAACCGTGCATCGAGCCAAAAACGAGCCGGACTATCGACTTACAAGAAGGTAGTGACTCCAAATCGCGATGATAAACAAAATACGACGGCCAAAGCGCGATCCCGGAGGCTGTACACGACGATGCTGACGAAGTTTGACTGCGTGGTAATGGACGACGAAACCTACGTCAAAGCCGACTACAAGCAGCTTCCGGGACAGGAGTTTTATACGGCAAAGGAAGGGAAAGGTAGCAGATACTTTCAAGCACACGAAACTGTCAAAGTTCGCAAAGAAATATCTGGTTTGGCAAGCCATCTGTACCTGTGGCTTGAAAAGCAGCATTTTCATAGCTTCCGGGACTGTCAACCAAGAAATTTACGTGAAAGAGTGTTTGAATAAACGTCTGCTGCCTTTCCTGAAGAAACACGGTTGTTCCGTACTGTTTTGGCCGGATTTGGCATCTTGCCATTACGGTAAAAAGGCCATGGAGTGGTACGCCGCCAACAACGTGCAGGTGGTTCCCAGGACAAGAACCCTCCCAACACGCCAGAGCTCCGCCCAATTGAGAAATACTGGGCTATTGTCAAGCGGAACCTAAAGAAGACCAAAAAAACTGCTAAGGACGAGCAGCAGTTCAAGGCAAACTGGCTTTCTGCGGCGAAGAAGGTGGACAAGGTGGCTGTACAAAATCTGATGGCAGGGGTCAAGCGTAAGGCCCGGCAATTCGGATTTGGAAAAGCGGAAGCCTAACTGAATATTTTTCCTGAATTTTATACTAATTGAACTTGAAAAAGAAATTTAATTTGATTTTTTAAATAAACGATTTCACCGATTTACACGCGTTTTCCCTTGACCAAATTGTGACCGTATCACCCTTTAAATGACGACGAGAAAAAAATTACCGGTAAAATAAGAAGTTGTGTTTTTATACCTCTATTTGGAAATTGATTTCTATCACATGTGGTCTTCAGGAACTGTAAAACAGAAACTTCACATCACTAGAACCGTTCTGTTCCATTGGCGGTGTATGAGCACGATCAAGAGCGCACTCTTTTGCCAGTCAAGATGGGGGATTCATTTCTGCCTTGGCCTATTCCGCATGGGGATGTGTGACAAAGAATTGAGTGCTTGCTTCGAAACACTTCTATTCAATTTCACAGCCTGCCAAACGCTATTAGACCTATCTGTTCACAGCTTTGGTTCGTGCAGAAATTTCTGTGCACTACTAGGATTATGATGGGAAGATATTTCCGATTTCAAAAAAATATCTGATGGTAGACATTGAAGGTGTTTCACTTTGATTTCCTCACCAAAAAGAGAAAGCGAATCATTGAACGATATTGATGCATATGCAAATCGATAAGTCTGTCTGAAATGTTGACAGCTATTGTTTTTAAAATGGCGTTAAATGATGCCATACACATTTTGCGTCAGTGATGCCATCAGTCGATAAATGCGGGTGCACTGAGGAAAATTCCATGGTTGTAGCGACAATTAAATCATGGTCAAGATGACTATTGCACATAATGGTTGCAATGACCATACAAATGGTCAAACTGCCCACGTTCATGCCATTATTGACTATGGTCATGGTAACAAGGATTATTCCCACCTTATATTAAATGTTGAATCGACTAATATTAAAGGTTGTTTTGACCATGATCATAGTATGTTTGTATGTATGTAAGATAGCCACCATCCTTTCTAAAACCTTGTCATGTATGCAGCTCTACTTAGCATGATCAAATGGAGTTGCCGGTATGTATTTAAAATAACGTTATATGAAGGGCCAAAACCGGTGGGTGGACTCGTAAGCAGAGACACTTCACAGAAAAAAATAATTAATTTTAACAAGCGCGTAAAATTTCCCCTCGTGTAATTCCAAGCCAAAGGAGCATAAACAACGATATTGTTTGCAAACTTTCATGCAACAGGCTCGATGCAGGCGTTATCTGGCTTAAATTTACATGAAATATCCCATTATGTTCTGCCAAATCTAGCATTCCCCTTATGTGCATTAGATAACGCAGAAAATTCAGTGTTTCTTTTATCTGTGTTGAGCGAAACGCGCGTGAACATAAGATTCTCCATCCAACGATACAACCCAACAAATCGAATAACTCAATTTGCAATACTTTATTAAGTTGGAGTAGAATTGACAGCATCACAATCGAATCAACAGGATAATAAAATGATATTGTTTGTCCTAGACTCCGCTTGTCATACCACTCCATTGTCCAATTCCAGCTAGAGTAATACCCTGAATAGTAATAAACAAGATATAGTGGATGATAATTATGTCAATGAATGGTAAATAATATAGTGAATGAATATGAGCATGATAGTAACAATTCCATTAGGGAATCTGAAAGTTTGGACAATGTAGCTACGAAAATAAAATTGATATAAACATATTTTACAAAACTTGGGATCCTGCTGCAATTGTAGACGGACCCACGCATCCACCAACAAACTTTGACAATGTATCATAACCATGAGAAAAACAAATATTTAAATTATTTTACAATATATAGGAATTCAATGGGTGACCTGAAATTTCATACCATATAGAGAAAAGTGTATCTACAATTTCAGGATGTGCTGCTGCTACATTGGAAAAAAGAATTGATGTGATATAACCAGAATGGAACTGACTCTAAGCTTTGGTTCCTGACGAAGAATTCCTGCTGGCGATCCAACACACTGCTAGTGTGCAACAGTTCACGGACTACAACCTGCTTAATTCGGAGAACACTTCCGTTCACTCCCAATGGTGCTAAGGTGTGGTTCATCTAGTGAACTCGCGCCACAGAAACGGCACAGAAAACCCAGGGAGAACGATCCGGGTCAAAACGCGCCCTATCACTTACGCAGTCTAATTTTCTCCTCTTTATTTTCGAGAGACAATTCAAAATTTTACAAAGACGTGCCGCCATCATTTCATTGCCAAAGCTTTATTCGTAATGTTTACTGCGTTCTTTTGCGCCACGAGGGAAAACTTGACCTAACTTTGATACAAACGCAATACAACCTAAAACGATAGTTTTACCCCTAAATTCAAAGCCTACTAACATAATGATTTGAATCAAATGTAAAACAAAAACAACAAACTAAACTTTTAACAGATTCAACAGTGGTGAGTATGTTGCTGAGCGTGTGATGTAAACAAAAACAAAACATAACAGACACGTAACACGGTCATGGAAAACAAACGAATATCCTTATGTTTAATTGTCACCCTGCACGCTCATAACTTAATAGAAAACGACTCAGTATCGTTAAAAGTGAAACTACCGTAATTAGAGTATTTAAAGGGTTATTCGTTTTTCATTGATTAGGTCACCAGTCAAAACTAGAGTTAGCATTACTCAGTCACGCTTGTTTGTAATTTCTCAAACCCGAGTAGAACACGACTCAGTTTGGTTAAAAGTGGAACTACTCTAATTACATAGAGTAACTATAGAGTTACTCATTTTTGACTAACTATGTCACTTGTCAAAATCAAAACACTACTCAGTATCTAATTTCAGCTGATTTAACAATCTGAGTAAACGCTACTCATTACCATATATTCTATAATTTATTTATTATTAATTCCATTTTTTTTTTCTTATGATTTTTCCGGATCGTCTGCACTTGCAGAGCCTGACGGCGTTCGTTCGACGGGAATCTTGTAGTATTGGTGATACGGTAGAGATGTGTCAGCTAAATCCTTTAAAGTAACGATTCTTTAGTTCTATTTACATAAAAAGACATTTTACTTACCTTTCAACTTCCGAACCGTTTCTGAATCAATATCCGATGTATCGACTATCTTGGACCAACTTACGTTTTTAGCTTTTGACAGCTTTATTATACTTTCTCTATTTTAACAGGTATAGCGCTTTTATAATCAAAGTAGCATTTACTCTGTTTCCTAATTTTAATTTACTCGGTTTTTTGACAATTAGCATGGATATACGAAACTGAGTGAAACTTACACTATTTAGAGTAGATCTGAACGAGCGTGTAGACGAGGATTACAAATCTTCATGATGCTTATACAATTTTTTTTTGAAATATTATAGGTAAAAGAGATGTATTGTAAGCCTTGCTCTGTTGTTCGGCTTGTGCACCAAATTTGTCATTAATTCAACGATAATCAGAAAAATTATGTTGCTATTAAGATGCCTAATTTAAATCGAAGCAATTGAGGCATTAATAATCAATATTCTATCGATCACTACCGTGTAATTTTCGATTTTCTCACCTTTTAGACATCATGATTTCACTGATTAAGCTGAACAGATTATCTTCATGATCTTTGAATGATTCAAATATCCGATAAACCAAATTATTGCAGCGTAGATGTACAGAAAATAGTCACAAGATATAAACTAACTATTCAAATAGATAAAATAACAAATATTTAACAAAACAAACGTGAACCCAATGTTAGGCGCACATTTTTTTCTTGTGTCCGTTGCCTGAATAATTCAGTAAAATTTTTGTTATCGGTTAAATTTTCAATGGAAATGTATGAGTTCCGATTGTATATTTTCCAAATGGCTTATCTAAATACAAACCAAGGAACAAAACTTTTGCAAAATGAATTACTATGTTTTAATTAAGGAACGTCCATTAATTATATCACGCTAAAAGTGACTTTTTTTTTACTTTTTGAGAAGTATTTGTTTTTAATGTTTGGTGACGAACTAGCCAAGGTGGCTAAAGGTCATGTTAGTAAAGAAAAACGAAAAGAAGATAACGTTAACAACTACACTGATAGGCAAAATAAAGTGCCCACCTCATCGTTTTTTAAATTTCTCTCATTTATTTGGTTCAGATTAAAGTAAACACACTGTATTTTTTTTTATTATCTTATTTTTTATGATGTAGAAGGAGATGTTCGCTCATCACCATGAGGCACCGAGAGTGAACAACAATGTTTTTGGCTAGAATTGAAAGATATGAAGAGAAAGTTTTGATAGTTCCGCTAGTGTGCGGCAGGCTTGGAAATTTAACAGATGTTTTTATGAAAATTGAGCGAAAAGGGCATGTGTACAGTGGTACTCGAACCAACGACATTTTTGCCTAACATCCCACTGCGGGGTAGGTCGAAGCACGGACTATGTCCGTCACTTCAACAGGCCTTTTAAGGCCTTTTACTTAAAGAAAAAAAAATCAATTTGTGTTGAAAAAACAAAATTAGTGACAAAATAAAGTGCCCACTTCATTTAGGCTACAGAAAAAGGGCGCGCTCCAGGGCTTCAAAATAGTTATTTTCATTGGTAACACCAGTTTTGTCAACCCTGGTATAGAGAATCGCCCACAAATTCTCGATGGGATTGAGGTCCGGGCTTTGTGGAGGCCATTCCAGCAGTTGGATCCAACAAGACCGGAAGAAAGACTTCACACTTAGAAAAAGTCATGTAAATTTAAGCCTACTTGGATGCACATAAAGGGAGCGGCCCATTGAACATAAATTTACGTCTGTTCTGAAAATTACATGACAGTAAAACTAAATTGAATGTTTACAGGCCATGACGTAAATGTAAGTTGTGATGAAAAAAAAATTTCTTAATGCACCATCGTTCAAGTAATTTCAAATGCATGCAGTAGGCAAACATTCGATCATAACTAATTTAGATTAATTAAGATTCGAAAATCGATTTTTAAACGTCATTTTAACATTATCCACCAATGGCACGAAAGGATCATTAACTGGAGAAAGAATAGTCCATTTTCTTTTTTTTAGAAATTATGATCTTCGAACGGTTGGCCCAAGAATATCCCACTTTAAATGCGCATTAAAAATCAATTTTCAAACTTTGTGAAGATGCTTAAATATGCCCGCTCCTTGATTTAGATAGCCAGAACATAAGCATTCTTGCGGCCTTGTGTCACGTCTCATGTTGTATTATTCACAATCGAGTGTCGGGCAGTGATGAAAAATTCAGTTTGTTTTCCTTTTTAGCGATGTAGCCTGCACGAAGGAATTGAATTCCACTTTGAAATTAACTTCGCGCTAGCATGTTTCTAAGTCTCGATGCACTTGAAATAATAAGCATATCAAGGCACCGTTCCGGATAAACTTATCACCACGTATGAAATGAACTTCGGGAACTCCACAGCGCTAATGCTGAAATCGACAATATTGACTTGAAGGGTACATAGATATAAGTCTGTTAGTAGATTTTTCTAATGAAGATTTAAGATTACATCCAAATGCACTTAGAATGGAAACATTTGTAATTTAAGTTTCAAAATATTTACAGGTTCGAAGGATTACGTCACACGTATAATTCATTATTTTTAAGAGTGTTGGTCTTCTTGGCAGTATGCTTCGGGTCGTTGTCCTGCTGGAATACGAACTTCTCTTCAAGGCCCGTCTGGATCAGCGAAACCTCCTGATTTTCTCTCAAGATGTTGATGTAAGAATCTGCTGTCATTATCCCGTCGATTTTCACAATGCTTCTCACTCCACCCCACGAAAAACATCCCCAGACCATCACATTTCTTCCTCCATGCTTCATCGTGACTTGATGTGGCGCTCCTGAACTCCTCTCCGATCTGCACCAAACACGAACCCCGCTTTCGGTTAAACAGCTCAATTTTGATTCGTCCGTCCAGAACCGTTTTCAGAACTCTTGGGGCTTATCAGCATGCTCTTAGCAAACTTAAGCCGTTTGGCTTTGTTTGCCTTGCTGATAAATGGGCGCTTCCGGGCAAGTTTGCTATTCAACCCCTGTGCTACGAGACGGCGACGAACAGTTCGACCGGAAACTGATAACTGAAGGGTTTCCTGGATCTCGCGGACAGTTACCTTCGGGTTCTTCTTGACTTCGCGCATGATCTTGGTGTCCGTTCTCGCATCCGTTTTCCGCTTCCTGCCTCTGCCAGGGCGATCCACCACTGATCCAAACGTTTTAAGCTTCAGAAGAATTTTGCCAACCGCTGCCTTACTGATACTGTACTTCTTAGCGACAGCCCGGTGCGATTCACCGTTTTGCACATCACGAACGACCAATTTTCGGATACACAAGGTAATTGCTTTCGAAAGCACTGCGTTCTCCATTTTTTTCAATTGAATCAAATGCGATCACGTATACAAATGCACCAGGTTGAGCCGTTTGCTTCAAAGCATGCCAAAATATCAAAACATAAACAATCGAGGGGTCTTCCAATGGAAACTTATCGAAAACATATCGATTTTTGAAGTGGGCACTTTATTTTGTCGCTGTTTTTTTTCAACACAAATTGATTTTTTTTTTTCTTTAAGTAAAACTCCTTTTTTTCAGTATTCCATAAGTGAAACTTAAAAAGAATATAAAAAATAAAATAAGAAAAAAAAACTACACTGTGTTTACTTTAATTTGAACCAAGTAAATGAGAGAAATTGAAAAAACGAAGAGGTGGGCACTTTATTTTGCCTATCAGTGTATGCACTGCTGCATGGCTTTACAAGAATTCGCCCAAGAAAATCAGCTATAAAAAATAAAATCGTAAAAACAGAAAAGTCTCTGACCAACATTTCTTAAAAAACATTTGACATTTTGATTTGGTGATGTATTTCGATAGCTTGGTTTACGAATATGGAATGAAAAGGGATTATCACAGAAAATGTATTTTTCAAGCTAAACGCCTTATATTATTAGAATTTTTGGAGACTGAATAAATTTCAGATCAAATAGGCCGACGATTATTTTAAGATTGTCTCTTCCTCGGTACAGCTAAAAAACAGCAGAGTGTATGCAAATATAGGAGTTGGATAAGTTTTTTCACCTTATTGCGGAAATCGTGATATTGGGTGAAAGGAGAAGGGTTTGTAAAATTGGGGGAAGGGTATACCAAATAGACCAAAACATGTACCACGATTAAAAATTATCTTTCAAGCAAACTAAATAGCATTCATTAAAGCATAGTTTCAAGCGGTACAAATCAGCAAACCCCGGTGAACCCCTTGGCAGCGGGCACACAGGCCGTCATGTCGTTGATGATATCCCTTTTCATTTATTCTCGGCACACCAATCTGTTTTGTCTAGCAGCGAGCAAAAGCCTGCCCCCACCCTCCCTTCCCGCTGTCTTCGCCATCGCGCGATGAGACGAAGAAAAACTATTTTCCCATTGCCCCATCTGACACCCTCTCTCATTATCAATTTATTACGTGTTTGCTGTATATCGTATGCCACTCCTGAATAGAACGACAAATGTGTATGTGTGTGTGTGTGTGTGTGTGTGTGTGTGTGTGTGTGTGTGTGTGTGTGTGTTGGAGAAATAAAATTGCATTATTGCTACAATCGCTTCTATGGGACTTACTGTCTGGATTGATTGCATTCTTTTCTTCTCACTGAATGTGTTCGGTACGAACAAGATTTATGATGGTTTCTCGCTACGAGTAGCAATGCAATTACGTCGTCAGTTCTTAAAGCACTTTATTGAAGACAGTTTGATCTTGCACATCCCTACACATCGTTCCCGAATCAATCAAGATTCTCGCGAAAAGAACGAGTCCCCGTATGAAACCTCATCCTCGAGCGGAAAAATCAAATAAATATGAGAAAAGGATCAGCACCCGAGAAATTACCGTAAACATTTGCTGTCGCGGTCGCATCAATCGACGCTGACGACGATGACGAGGACTGTTCCCTGGTAACATCATTTGACGTTGTTGATGGTTAGGAGGCGAAATGTAAACTGTCCATGAACGGATGTGTTGATTGTGAGAGACTGTTTATTGAAAATTGAAAAGCTCGAAGATTTTCAATGTGCAATTCATCCCCGAGCACTGGGTGTGTATGCAAAGTACAATGAAGCGTACTTACCGCCGAAAAGAAGTCGCGACACTGACTTCTTTTGTGTTGCACCGCGCGACGCAATTTTTTCTTCTCCCTAACCCGAAGGGTGAGTGGCACGGAGGGGATGATTTCCCTGATGGGCAGACGAGAGTTGCAATTCATTCCCATTCATGGCATGAGATGGCAGGAAAGTAGGAACCTTCTTCTTGATGATATAGGACGAAATGATGAAGCAATAAATAATAATAAAAAAATCTGCAAATTTCGTTGACACCGAGTTCGTCAAACTATAAAAAAGGGGGAATGCGGCGGCAGAAGTGACATGATGGATAATGGTCTTTTGGAAGAGTCCCTGTGCGTAGCAACGAACATTTTTCCGTAAACATGTGGCAACCGAAAGTAAACCGACTGACTTCAACTGATTTGCAGGGGTTTTCTTTTTCAAACTTCACGCATAATGGACTGATAATGGGAGGAATCATAAATCATTATTTTATTACCGATGTAAACTCGCAACAAATTTTCGCAAACTGCGACGCTGGTTCAGCCTTGGGTTAGAGGAGTGGTTCGGGCATGATTTGAACATGACATGCATCATGCATTAACGAAAGGAAACGACAACCGGTCGGCACTGGCGTGTTGTTTTATTGTTGTGACAGTGGATTGTTGATCGAAAACAGTAATGAATCAATGATGACATGACAGAAAAAAGTTTAATAAAACTTCGTAGTTTGCTGCTAAAATTGAGTAGAAGTCGATTGTAAATTTTCTAATGGCATTATTCCCGAACTCATGTCGTAATTTCAGATCGACTTAAATTTTTACTCCAAGTTCAACCCTTTGATTGTTCTTTTTTGTATTCTCCCAATACGTGGAGTAACGATCTATGATGAAATTTATCAGATGCAGATAATTTTCCATCTACATGAGAGGCTTTAGGAGTGGACAGTAACTTATTGCTAGAACGAATAGAAATGAAGAGAAAATACTTATAGTTTCCAACGGCAGGCTTTGAAATTGAAAGATCGAGCGGAGGGCATTTGAACGGTAGTATCCGATCGGGCACAGTTTTTTTTTTTTCAAGCTACCCCAGTGCAGGATAGGCAAAAGAATATGCAATCGATCGTGCTCTTATACTACCTATTGCTTGGATCTGATTCTAGCGATTTCTTTGTCCCTTTCCGAATGCCTAACCTAGGTGAGAAATTATCTCCCGCTGTTGGGTTTATTTTTGGCATGCTCCGACTATTTCACACGTACTCTCGTCATACTATTAATTATAGACATCGGAGACCATTGGGACAGGGAAACAATCAAATCGCTAGAACCAGATCAAAGCAATAGGTAGTATATGAGCACGATCGTTCACCTATCCTGCACTGCGGTAGCTTGGAAAAAAGACTATGTGCCCGATCGGATACTACCATTAAAATGCCCTTCGCTCGTTTTCAACTTGTTCTTTCAATATCAAAGCCTGCCGTTACGCTAAATGGAACAATCAATACTTTCTCTTCATTTCTATTCGTTCAAGCAATAAATAACTGTCCACTCCTAGAGCCTGCCTTGCCTGCTTCTGACAAATGCCATCTAAGTTCAAGTCAAAGCATTTTTAAGTTTACAAGATATTATATAAAGGGCATGATTGCCATTTTATGCACTCCTCCGGTCGATCGAAACTCATGGACATGATTAATGAATATGACTCATTTGTCATAACTAACCATAATGGCGCTAAACATACCACCGACACCTCAAATAACATGAGAATTCGAACAAAAAGTTTTTGTTGTTGTTTCGAATTTATGTGACTTTCAGCCTCAGGCTAGTTTTTCACGATATGGAGATAACCTAGACCCTACTTAGCAAACCCATCAACACATGGGCCAAGACCAATAACTTTACTTCCCATTCAAAAGAAGGCGTGATTAGAAATTTTTCGTCTCAGAAAATCCCGAAGCTGCCTACTGGAGTTGATACAAGACCTACTGGGGTGATAGGCAACCAGCGCAACGCCATTCGAAGGCAATACCAGCAAACTGGTCTGCCTACTCTCAAAAGTCATTGTAATAGAATGACAAAAATGGTTAAGGCCAGAATGCTGGACCTCAGAAATAACATTTTTTCCAACAAGATCCGCTCTCTTCCAGATTGTGCAAAACCGTTATAGTAGTTTATTTGGAAATTTTAAAAACTAAACCAAGGCCCATTCCACCGTTGATCCCACTAGACAGCAATGGCTCCAAGGATCGCTTGATCACTCTTGCAGAGAAGGCTGCTGAGATAGATCAACTCAGCTCCCACAATCTTGGACCAAACATCGTCAGTCTGCACGAAGCAGCCGTTAGCGAGCTTGTCAACTACATCCGTCTAAATCCCAACGACTTCTCGGAAGAGTTGGAGATCTCAGCTGACGAATGGTTGGCCTATATCAAAACGTCTAAGAACATGAAAGCCCCAGGTTTCGACAACATCATGAACTTGGAGCTCAAGCTTCAGCGTGTTTAAAATAAGCTCCTCAGGATGATCCTGAACACCCCTCCGAGAACAAGAACAACCGAGGTCCACCATCTGGCCGAGATAAAATTACTCGAAGAGCGATTGACCGGGAGGTCGGTTCAACCGGCCAAACAGTAGAAAAGTACCTGGCGAACATTAACATACATGACAGGAACCGGAAGTCGCGTCCACTGGTTTCCGAGCTGCAGGCAATTATGCAGCGGCTGAATAAGATGGTCAACTCGATTTTCCCGGTGAATCGCGACTTGGTGGTGGTGATGGACGACGAGACTTATCACACCCTGTATGGCAACGACTGGCACGGTACTTCGTATTTTACTTCCCCCACGAAGGAAGTGAGCTCCGAGGTGAAGTTCATTTCACACACCAAGTTCCCCAAGAAGGGGCTGCTGTGGCTGACAATCAGCAAGAGGGGTTGCCAAAGCCGCTCTTCTTTAGCTTCGGACTGCGTCCGTGAACGGGGAAATTTGTAGTACGACATGCCTGCTGGAAGCTGCGTCCTTCATCAAAAAAAAATAAGGCAAAGACGCGGTGTTCTGTCCGGATCTGGTCTCGGACCACTACTTGAAGCGATCGTTCGAGGAGATGGAGCGGCTGAATATCGATATGGTACACAATTCGGCAAACCCTCACAACGTCCCCATCTGCGTTCCAACGAGAATTTCTGTCCCAACCTGAAGTGTAAGATCTACTCCAACAATTTTGTCGCGAAAACAGAGGAGGAAATAAAATGAAGAAAGAACTCAAAAACATGCCTCCACGCATGCTTTCGTCCGATAATGGCGAATGTTCCTGTTAACTGCCGGAAGGTACTCGTAGCGTAAGGGCGTGAATTTTTTTGCAAGTAAGCTCAAATAATTACCTTCCATGGGAAATTTATCAAAAGCACTTATCTGTTTAAGCTTCTTTTAATCACCATCCGAAAAAGTCCATTTTTTCAAATGCCAACGGATGGATTTTTAAATGCCATTGTGGATCGTACGCAGCATCATCCGTTCAAAGACAAAGACGTGGCCTGCTCCTTGGTTTGGTGCGTGAGCCGAGTCTGTTAAGATTCTATTCTCAGCTTGTTGAGCTCCCAAGTAACAAACTACAATCATTATTAGTTGCAGTAACTCGATTCTGACGTAGCAAGTCATATTTATGTTATCTCAACCGAATGGCAACAAGTGTGCTACTAGGGTATCCTATCGAAAACCATTTGTTTACTATTAGATTTGCATTCCTCTAACCTCAGCCTGGGATAAAAACTCCTGAAATTTTATGGGATACTCCTTGGATAACTTCAGGTGCAGAGAACAGCACTCCAAACACTTCCGATCCAGTTTGTTTATAGTCGTTTGATGCTATCTTTGATGAGTTCCGCTTCCATTTTCCTGACGATGTTGGTAAGGGTGCATGTCCGTATCTTCATCCTATGACTTATTGATAAAACCTTAGATTGTAGGCATTTCTACATCCTTCCTAAGTGCGGCGATGGTTTTCTTCAATCTGACAAATTTGTTGGGCTCAGACGGCTGGGTACTTACTTACTTACCAATCAGACCAAGGCCGGTTTGCCCTCTACTATACACGGTCCAAAGCTGTACCTCGCCAGCCTCGCTGTCTGCCGAGGGTCCGCAGGTCGCCTTCTACTTGATCGATCCATCTTACTCGTTGCGCGCCTCCCCTCCTCTTGGTTGGTTTTCGAGAATCATTTTAACTGGGCACTCTTATTACATGCCCAGCCCATCGTAGTCGACCGATTTTAACAATGTGTACGATGCCATTCGTGGTTCATTCGCCTCCTCCACGTTTCGTCTTCCATCTGCACTCCACCGTAGATCGTACGCAGCACCTTCCGTTCAAGGACACCAAGGTTACGTGGTTTTTCCACTAACTATGTCCATGTTTCGTGGCCGTAGAGAACTACTGGTCTAATTAATGTCTTGTTATTGGTCAACTTTGTAGTTCGGCGAACATTGTTGAATCTAAGCGTCCTTCAGAATCCAAAGTAGGCACGATTGCCAACCATAATGCGCCATTGTATTTCTCTGCTGGTGTAGTTATCGGCGGTCACCAATGATTCCAGATACACGAATTTGGTTACTACCTAGATTTCATCACCGTCGGTCTGAACTCGTGGAAGGGGGCTAACATTGTCTTCTCGTGAGCCTGGAATGGAAATTAATGATCATTTTCTAGTAACAAGTATTCCACTTAAAAGCTCATACTGAATGGTAAAAACATCCATTTAACAAATACATTGTGTAACAAGCAAAAGAGTTAGCTGCCTGAAAAGGAATATTGGCTACCCCGAAAAATAAATCGAGAAATAGGTTGGACCCACAAGAAAAGAATACGAAGCGCTGCAATGCTTTGAAGACAATAACGTTAGTAAAGAGAAGTCATGAGAAACATATTATGTCTCTGTGAAGAATGATGGAGAGCGGCAACAGATACAAAAACGCCTGTTGCTTTCATCCAATGTTGTTGTTGTTGTTGATGTTGTTGTTGTTGTTGTCGTTGTTGCTAACTGTTGAATTGTTGTTAGTACTGTTGCTGGCTGTTGTTGTTGAAAGTTGTTGATAAACATAAAAGTTGTTAGTATGCTGTTGATTCGTTGCTGTTGCTGCATTGTTGATTGAAACATGTATGTTGATATAGTTGTTGTTGTTAGTTGTTGTTGTTGTTGTTGATTGTTGTTATTGTTGTTGATTGATGTTGGAAACGACACCAACTTTGGAATTGACACCCCACTACCGAAGCTGTCTATAATCCGTGAAGAAAATTAATAATAAACACAAAAAAAAAATCTTAAGATACTATTGAATTCATTACTTTTGCAGCATTATGACCGAAACATGGTAAATTATTCAATTCTTGTGAACCTAATTCATGGGAGTATTGATTGATTTTTTTCATAGTTTAAACAATTTTTGTTTGTTGATTGTTAAAAACATGTCGAAAGTTTTTTGTGTAAATCATCGATAACATCCAAATATATTGCTATCTCCGTGAATGTGAAAATTTCCCTAAGCGAAATTAATATCAATAATTAGTCCATGAGAAGCAAAACTTGTTTGATATATCTCTTGCACAATAGATCACTACTGATGGAAGTAAATTAGAAACACTTTTGAAACCAATGGATCGATTTGTAGAATATTTCAGCGATAAAGAAGAATAGCTATTAACTCATGATTATATTGAAATTCAGCAATTTCAGTTTAGAAAAAAGATACAATATTAGTAAACCTTATTCCAAACACAGGGTTAACGATAACCTACAATGCTCATTTTTTACAGTATGATGCTGCACTAGATTAAGCATCATCCAGCCAGAAATGAACGTTGTGAGTTAGGGGCTAAGGCCGTTCCCTTATTCTTCTTATTTAGCATTTCAAGCTTATTGCGTTCACAATTTGCTTATTGCTTGCTCTCAACTGTAAAGTAAGATCCTGCTAAGGTTCTCAAGACTACCTGATTCCCGGCTTATGCGCCAGACGATGGTCGCCTGCCAAGAATTCCCGATTTACTGAACTGATTCCAAGCATTCAAAGTTGCGGTGCATTAGATGAATTTATTAAAGTCAAGTTTTAAAAACTCTCTTCAAGGAGTCAAACGACAGCTAAAACTTTGCTACTACTTTTCCAATTTCAGTTTAATTTTTTTTTGATCCCTTAATTTATCTCCTTATTGTTTATGTGTGTGTGTCCTTCGTGAGTCATCCTGTTCTCTATGGTGAGTTCTTCCCCTACTAAAACAGTCCTGGTTCCCTACTAGTAAGTGGTGTGTAGATGGGTGATTCGCGTACTTACAGTTGGTTGCTTGGCTACCTGGTCGACCTCCGTTTCCGTAAGTAGCTGGTCGGCTGGGTTACGATCGATGACCAATGATCTCGCTCGTTTGGAACACGGGTACGATAACTCCGACCGTCGTGGCTCTAGGGATCGCGCCAGTAGGTTGGCCGATCGGAAAACCGTAGCGGTTGCGATGGCGCGCTCTGCAAGAGCTTTTGGGGCACTGGGTATACAACGTAGATTGCACCGTGTCCGAACCGTGTACCACGTCTGCGGCGCGATGATTCCGGCGGTCAGGGTTATAGCTGGAAAAGTAATTTTGATGCTCCGACGGATTTCAGCGCTCGGAAGGAATTCAGCGCTCAATGGATTCCAGGGCTCGAATGAGTTTCAATGCTTGAATGGATTTCAGCGCTCAGACTAGTTCTACGCCCGGGAAGATACTAGGAGGGAATCAGGCAGTCACGTAGAGCGTGTGACGCACGTGGGGCTGAGTTTTCTACCGATGACCAACGCTCTCCGAATGCCCTATAGAGGTACGCATCCTCGAGACGATAGGGTAACCTCGCCTGGCAACCACCAATCCACCGAATCGTTTTCGCTACCGATCTAAACCCTCACTTCCTCCGAGATTCCAACCTCTAAATTCCGGTAACTCGTAAACCCAAGCCGTAACTCCTAAGTGCTGGCCACTAACTCGTGGCTTCTGTTGAGGGAAATCTTCTTAGCATCACCCACACAATAATCTCAAATCCACTGAATTACCTGTTATTTTCTTTCAGTCTCGACGTAGTTTTTCTATATCTACACCGTGTCCAATATATTCTCATACACTTCTTCCTTGCATTGGTGCCAGTGCAACTACCTAACATGCTTCACGTATGTGTTGGTGTAGTTTGCACTTATGTTTATACAAACGCTTTTAGGTTATGTCCGATTGTTTTCATTCGGTGTTTATCTTTTACCAGCGGTGAAAAAGTTTCGTGCTGTGGTGATAAAAAAGTTTTTGAAAGGTGAGCGCCCGGGCGCTATTTTCAGAAATTTGTAAAACCTCGGAGTAACGCGGGATTTTGTGTACCGAACCATCCGAAGGTACCGTGACACCTGCTCGTTGGATGACCAGTAGAGATCCGGTCAAACTCGTACGGTGCGGACTGCACGAGTTGTTAAAGTGGTCAGGGAACGGATTAGACGAAAATCACAGCGCTCTGTACGTAAAATGGCCGCAGATCTGAATGTATCGAGATCGTCAATGCACAATATACTGCAAAATGACCTCGGATTCCAAGCTATCAAGAAACGTAAGGTTCACGGAGTTTCGGAACCTTCCAAGCAAAAACGACACGAAAGAGCAAATCTGCTTTTGTCGCGGCACGGTGGGGAAGAATTTATCTTTTTCGACGAAAAGTTATTCGTCTTGCAACAATCCCACAATGTCCAGAACCAGTCAGCCCAACGGTGTTTTTAATATTTTGACAATTTTCACTGTAGCTCAGCATCCAAACTTATTAGCTCAGCATACCTTCCTCGTATACTAGTTGGCATTAACGGCACCATTTATTCACGCAGGATAACATTTGGTAAAGACATTTTCCTGCAGGAATCAAGGTGAATTGCATATATTCTGCGGCTGTTGTTAAGTACCTTTATAAACCAGAGGACTGAAGAGAGCGTTAGTTCTTGAAGCCTGCTACTTTTGGTGTGGCGTTAGTGACGATTTTAACATTTTAAGCTTGGTTCACAATGGATTATATTTCTTAATAATATTTCTTCTACCAAACTACTAGTATCAACTTTTTGAGATAAACCATTATAATACCCGGCTACTAAAAATACTATCGTTGTGATAACCGCTGCACAAAGTACAACACGGAAGATTTTTCTCTCGAATCAAATTAACAACAAAACACGACAACTTCCACCGCGAATGTTATGTTTGCTGCATACAGCCTTCAAGAAAACCGCTTCAGTCCTGTGATATGAACGTTATATTGTTATGTATATACCAACTTGCGAAAACTTGTCAGAACATGCAAAAGAGTAATTGCACAATGGAATAACTGTTTTGAGAACTGTCATATAGATTCAAACTACAAAAAATCAAAAATAGGGTTGTTTCAATATAGTTTTTCAGGTGGATGTCATTTTCAAAATTGTCTTAAGTTTTACTTTTGTTCAATTTCTTTCTCATGCCAGTTTGTTGATCCTGTGGTTCTTGCGTTAACAGGCAATTAGTCCGTTGGATAGTTAAAAAATATATGTGGCTGTGCTCTGTAAATAAGTTTTGCTCGGATATAACGGGTTTTAATTTTCCTATCAATTGCTCGATATAATGATTCTTGAAGAAAAGTTCATATGCTTTGGTTTTAGAGATGACTTGTAAACATGTTCTTGAATAATTTCTTTGACATAGATTGTTACAATTTTTTTTAACGATAGGTTTTTCATATAAAAATAAAAACAGAACAAGGAATGTTCCATTATCCACCACTAGTTTATATAATGCATATATTATTTTGAAAAATCGATTTTTTCCTAATCGATTACTTACTTCGATATTATCGTGGATCGATTTTTTAGATTTAAACAAATCGATTTGATTGCATCGATTTTATTTTCCAAAATGCCCATTCCTAAACCAGTGATGTCCATATCCTCAGTGTGGTAGAGAGATTTTAAATTTTCCACACACTCTTCCTACCTCAACGAGAGCTCTTCTCTCTTGTTTATATTCACCCCCGTGTTTGCATGCGGGTAGCGCATGTGAGTGGAAAAAAATGGTTTTTATTCACACTACACTCGATCGCTCTAGAGTGAGAAGAAGACCTCTCAAATTCACCGAAGCGAATGCAGTTAAATTCCCTGAAGCGTGCGGCCCAGTGAGCTCACTGACGTGGGCTCTTCTGCTAATATACAGCAGTGATTGCAAATTCGCTTTGACGCTACATAACAAAGGAAGAAAGAATAATGTTTCATCCCGCTTCCTTTTTTCGGACATTTTCTGCAACTCCGACGATGTTTTAACGTTCAATCGCACCAGCGAACCACAGAAAGAGCACTGGTGCGTCCTCGCCGTAGCGTACGCGGCAGTGATCTCAGGCGAGAGCACGTGGGCGAAGACAGATGAGAGCACGTGAGCGCGATCGTTTAAAAGAGAGAGTGATTCAATCACTCCAGGTTATCCCATCACAGGCGCACACTTTCACTCTGTCTATTTTTCACCGAATAAAAGCGCACTTTGCATTATCTGAGGTGAGTTATGGTTGTATCCTCTGTGAAGGTACAAATCTCACGCGCCGGCGTAACATTAGTGCGAAATGCCATCTCTGTCCAGAACGACAGATTGTGGGCTCTCTCTCCGAGAACTGTTCCAGAGAGTGATAAGAATATTCCACGGTTCCAAAGTGCTGCGTCAGTGATGGTTTGGTGAGGAATTTGCAAGCGAGGCAAATTACCACTGGTTTTCATCGAAAAAGGCGTTAAAAGTAAATGCCGTATATTATAAAACGGAAGTTTTGGAGATAGTTGTCAAGCCATATGTACAAGAGGTGTTTGGAGATGATCACGTTTCAGCAGGACGGAGCGCCATCGCATAAGCAAATCTTGTTCAGGCATACTGCAAATCTCGTTGCCGAGAAAATTTGACCGACTTTTTGGACAAGAATGAATGGCCTCCTAGTTCACCAGATCTGAATCTCTTGGATTATTTCGTATACATACATGCTGGCGAAGGTAAATTACCACAGTGTGTCTAATATGAACTAATTCAAAACCGTAGGCAAACGAATATGGGACGACATGCCGATGGAAGTCGTGCGTGCCACCTGTGCCGGTTTCAAAAAACGTCTGGAGCTGGTCAAGAAGGTTAAAGGCGGTGTTATTCCAAAACAGATGATGTAGTTGATCAGTATTCTATTGCAATATAATGGGTAAAGTTATCAATAAAATCTGGATTATTGATTTGAAATAAATAGAGTTTTATTTTGTATGGGAATATATTAGACACGATGTATATAGCTTCGACTCACTCCTATCACTTCTCTAAAATCAAATCAATCCTAATACTAACTCAATTTTACTTTCTTTCAAAAATTATCACTTTCTTTACTATTGCTTTTTTTGACATGTGACTCACGATGTTTTTTTTTCTAAAATACATGACATTAATCAAAATAAATTCTGGAAAATAGCAATTTACCACATTAAATTTATGAACTGATTTTTAGCGATTTGGCAACGCACTTGAATTTAATTTAATTTTGTTCACTGCACTATTCAACAAAATAGATTTCAATTTATGACTTCTTTACTCAGCGGTCCAAAAGGGAAAGACCAAATAAATCTCCCTGTCCAACCAAGAAATTTCCAATTCCAACTTTTGGTAACGTCCATTAATTATGTTCCGCAAAAAGTGACTTTTTATAACGAAAAATTCCTAGAGCAGATCGGGAATCAAACCCAGCCACCTCCAGCATGGCGTTGCTTTGTAGCTGCGTCTCTACCGACTGAGCTAAGGGAGGCTGTCTCTTATTCTTGTTATTATTTGATTTTGCAGAAAATTATCTATCTGTAAGTTGCTCCATCTTGATACAATTTCTATTTCTCTTCTGAACAAAATCGTTCCATGCAGTTCCATTTGTAAAAAAAACTCGAGTCACTCAAAAAATTCTCATGCATTGCATCAACCGTAAACTTTGAAAAAAAAATCAATTAGCTCTAAAATATCAAATTTTGATTTCCGAACATCTATAATTGTATAGAATTGTCTAGCAAGGTTGGAATCTACGCCAACAAATTGAAGAAATAAAAATATTTGAAATCTGCTCATTTCATTAAATGGTGTTCCTCTCAAATCCTTGTGAATTTATGATGAAAATTTCATTGGAATAGATTATAAAAAAAAATTAAACTTCAAAATGTCAGTACGACGTCGATGTGATCAGCAAATCATCAATAATAGTGATGGCATTGTAAAGTTCTAGATTCTCCAGCCGCGTTTGTTCTCTTACCCAAGGCTCAACGCATAGCTCAGATTGCCCCAGGACACCTTGCCAGTTCGATCCAGACATAACCCTACACGCTAAGACCAGAGTACCGAAAATTCGGTAAAAAATACCGATAACCGCACAAAAGTGCACATACTGAAATTATCGGTAAACATGGATTACTTAAATTTCGGTACTGTTGGTGACAAGCAAAAAACGTTAATAATTAACTATTTGCAATCGTTTATTTTTACCGAAAATTAAGTTTTCTTTTTCTGTTTTGGGTTTTTGCAATGCTATAATAAAAATGTTTAAAGCAACGTTGTAAGATCTATTTTTTTCGGATTTATGCCCCACTAAACGGATCAGAAAAATGTGAACAGGCTTTAATTAGGTATTTTATTTCCAAGTATTTTTATTCCAAGTAGACATGGCTGTTTGCTGACCACAAATTATGATTTTTCCATGTAAATACACATAATACTCTCCCTTTTTTGGTGCAGTTGCCAGACAAATAATGTAAGGGTATTCTCCGGGTGGTAGAGCATTGGATCAACATTCGACAGCCTGAAATATATAGAATAAATTAGTATGTGTATATGAATCAAGTGCAATTCATTTCAATTTTTGAGATTCGTCGTATGATTTACATAAAAATTGAATAATTAACTAACCTTCCAGTTTTTTCCTTGTATCCGCATCGGTTAATCATGTCAATTCCTCCATATTTCCAGTGATCTACAATTGAATGATAAAAAATATATTTCATTGGAATGAGGTAAATATTTCAATTCTGTAGAAATTTGCGAAGCCGTTTCTTCGTTTGTAAACAAACTTTCCAATCGTCAATTTTTCACGAATTACAGCTCAGTTCCTCTATAGAATTTTGCTGTTAGTGTCCTGAATTGAACTATAGCCCGCAACTATTAGCTAGCAATCGACTATGGGAATGTTTATTTACAAGCACAGAACCATTCGCCTTAACAAATTTCTCCGGATTTCATGATCCGCTTATGGTAAATATTTCTACTCACCCTTCGGGTTGGCTGCCACAAATCTCAGTCTCTACAGCTGGTTTCTTTCTTTATTTTAAAACAAAAATCGAAACTATTTAGCCTGAAGGTGAGGAAGCGGTACAATTGCAATAAGTCATAAACTTCGCAATGGCGGTAGTGTTGATTCTCAGATGCAGCGCAGTGATGAAATTTTAAACCAAATTTAGGTAAAAAAAATACGTAAACATTTGAAAATCCACTTTACTTAATAAATAAGTTAAATTTGACCGAAATTTTAGGTTTTACTACCAAAACCTAATTTTCGGTAAAATTAAAACGTAATTTTCGGTAATCTTATCTTAGCGTGTATCGAATGAAGAACACAACGTCACTTTTTACATACTCTCTTTACGTGCCAGCCGTCGCCGTCGGTCGTCCTCCTTTCTGCCGGCCACGTAGCGTTCAAATATACACACGTAGCACACCCCATTATATGCTGTCTGAAGCATCGCCCGGCCAGAGAACGGACCGGCACCGACGACGTTTATGTTACACATTTTTCCACCGATCGCTCATGTGACCTTCAATTTTATTTTATTACTGTCTGGTATGTATTTCTGGTGTCTGCCGGGGCTGCTGCTTCTACTGACTGCCGAGTGCAAACCAGCGAACGAACGGTGTTTATCGAGCTCAGACATCACACGGCGCGCAGCTATGGATGGCGGTGGTGACGGCAGTCCCCCATATTTCCAGCCAACCCATCGACAGACACTGCATTTTGCCCGCAAGAAGTCACGGACGCATCGATGGAATGGCGGTGGTGTCGGAAGTGGACATACGGGAAAAGTAAGAGCACTAAAATCTAAGCCGATTGAGCTTGCACAAAATGCATCGATGCAGTGGTTGTAAATTTAGAGGCTCGTCACGGGGAAACGACCAGTTCTATAAGTTGGAATTAAACGAAAGTGACACAGTTCGAAGGAGACAATTTGCAAATTTATTGGCATTATCTGGTGCGAGGAGACCCAATTTATGCTAGCATTTTCTGAATTAATGTGGTTTGACAAATTCTAAAAAACGGCAAGATCTTAGCATTAAAAGGTCTATGCTGAGTATAGGATCACCGAATCAAGGCTGAATTTGTGGATTTTTGTTCTTTCTGTGTTGCACGCCGGAATCAACAAAGTTAAAACGACGGGGTGCTGCATCAGCATTTGTCTCTTACCGGTTCGGCAAATGTCGATTATTTTGGCAGACAGTGGCAGACAGAGGCCACAATCGGTTTTGTCTGTTGGAAAACAACGGCCACGGAATCACAGCCATTGGCAACCATGCATTCGAGCCGGTAGCTCGGTATGGGTTTTCATAATCAGCTTCAAGCGCTAGACAGTCCATCAGGCTAGACAGTACGACGGGCATCGTTTCGAGTCGGAGGTGGTGGAGTGCATACGGACATGTATGGAAGTGATCTGACAATTACCTAGCTAGAAGAAATTTGTTCGGATAGCTTCTAGACACTAATGAATTGTGAGTTTTGTATGGTTTTTGTTTGTCGTCATAGAAATTTGCTGATCACATGAGGGAGAGTTTGCTCAATAATTCTTCCGGTCGGCTTCCTAAAATCTTTCTATCTATTCACCAGGTAATTGGTGGCCACTCACCCACCGATTGCCTGTCGATCTGGTAAGTCGATTGCTTAGAATTATCTCAAATTCCGCCCTAACTATATAACAAAATATTGCGAGTAGTTGCGGAGATAACAACATATTCATAGGTTCATTAATACCTTAAGTTTGATCTTGATAACTTGCCTTGGTATTAAAAAGCTCAGATTAGAAGGAAAAATACCTAAACAAAATACCTAACAAAACAAACCGAATAACAAAACTTGTTATTTCGGATACCTAGGAAAACCTGCGAGGTACTATTTTGGTATTGCATTAGCTCAATTCGGTATTCGCATAACATTGTTGCAACAGTTTTAAGGTATTATCCTCAGGTATTTTACCACTTAAGCTGGGCCTTTAAATACCAAGCTCTTTAAATACCTGCTCGGAAAGGAGGGCATTGGATAAAGGACCAAGTCTCCCTGGTTGGTACTAAATAATTGAACGTAGGACTCATTTTTTTTAGTATGTTGCGTTGATTTTTTCGATATTTACCATGAATACTATGGAAAGCTGACCTCGTTTACTAACTGCCTTCCAAACCTTCTCTGACTGAGTGCTGATTTTGGATGCCCACAATCGACGATTTTGCGCTTTGTGAGGTTGCTCCAGCACAAACAGATTCTCGTGCCGCGAGAGTATAAACTTAGGTCTAAGCCACCAGTTGCCGTATTGAGTGATTCTTTTTGAGCGTCTTGATGGTTTGTTGCGTCTTTGCTGAACGTAGCCTGTTGGATCTTACACGGTTCGCGATCGAAGAAATCTCAAAGTCCCGCTTGGACGTCTAAATATGTCACCGGATCGGCACCAATCGAAAAACAGTTCAAGATAATTTTCCGATATCGACTGACTGACTGACCACATCCGTTAGTGTATGAGGTAAAAGTATAACATTGCAACCTCCAAAATGCTGTTGTTTTTAAAGCGACTGCAATACATTTTTTTTCTTAAACTCTTGAAAAAGTTATAAAAAACTGACTGAACTCCATTCAATTACAACAATTAATTGATAATTTTCGTTTTATTCACGATGTCTTGGTAGCACAAATTTGTTTTCATTTGTTAAGTATATTAAACAATCATTTAATAATTCAAAGAAAATAAATAATTAAAGAATTGAAAATACATTTAGAGCATAGATAACAAATAATTCATACACAGTGCATTCAAGATACATTGTTTGAGAAATTGAACGTATAAAACATATTATTGCAGTAACACATACGGAAATGCGAGAAAATTCCTTCAAATTCCTAGAAAAAGCTTATCCTTTGACAGATAGGCCTATTTCGTCTGCGACTTACAGACTTCTTCAGCACTCAACACGGAAGAGGTCTGTAAGTCGTAGATAAAATAGGCCTATCTGTCAAAAGAAAAGCATTTCCTAAAGCCCGATTCAAAGTAAATTTGGACACATTCAAGTGATCATAACTAAAGAATTTAACAATATACACGGCTGATCAAAACGTCAAACAAAAGAGTATTTATTCCGCTTTCAAACGATGTATATGCCATCATGATCATCACAGTCGCTGGTGACTTTACCGCATCCTCAAAGTTTTCGCTTGATAATTGCCCAATATTTTTCGATCGGTCTGAACTCAGGGCACTTCGGACGATTAATCTCTTTGGCTCCGCAATTAACATTGTTTGCAGCACACCATTCTAGTACCTCCTTAGAAAGGTGGCAGCTGGCTAGATCCGGCCAAAACATAACGTTTGCCTTGTGATGCCGAATGAAGGGTAAAATCTGCTTTATCAGGCACTTTTTAATGTAAACCTTCGACGCCATTGTATGAGATGTGATGAAAACCTTGGTTTTAAGGCCACAACTGCAGATTCCTCACCAAATAATTAGTTTCCGAGAAAACTTATCAGCAAAAACAAATTTATACCTGGAAGGATGCCCACGACAAGTTCCCAGGTAAAATTTTCGTCTGGGGATTGGTTTATAATCCATTTTGACATATGTTTCGTCATTTATTAAAATACAGCCATAAAATGTCGTCAAAAGTCGTTGGTATAGTAATCGTGCTCGCTTTTTGGCGACTAAATTTTGTTTCAGGGAGTGATTCGGATGTTTACTGACAGAAATAGACTTATATCCTTCTCTTAAAAGGATGTTACGCACGGTGGATAAAATGGAAATTCTTTGCCAAATCACGTATGGAGACACTTGGGTTGCTTTTCACGTACCTGAACACCTTTCTCCTCAGCTCTTTGTCCCTAGTGCTACTTTTATGATGCGCTGTGCTGTATCCACACTCAGAGTATCCTTGTAACGTTTGATTACAAGACACACCGTTTACTTTGAAAATTTTAACACTCTTGGTATTGTTGAGACAGACCACGACGGATTCTCTAGATGTTTGTGCACAATTAATTTTCTTTTCTCAAGTTCCATGATCCGTAATTTGAAGATGCGTTGATCAATCGAGGAAAACTTTTCACCAATTTCGTTAATTAAACAACAACAAATGCCTATCATACGTTTTTGGTTCCAACCACCAGGGACGTGGTGGTGAATTAAACCGTGCGTCCAGATTTACTTTGAATCGAGCTTTACATAAATTCTTTTCTTTGCACGATGGACGTTACTCTTTGAAGTACCCAGCTTTTTGGGAGCATTTCGAGCAGAACTGCTCCTTTTATTCGAAAAAGCCGTCATGATCTTTCGGGCGTTGTTTTCGACCTCATTTCAGTGCGTCCGGTGGATGGCATTTCAAACCGCTTCGAAACTCCGAATTTCCAGTTTCGCCAGTTGACTTAGTGAATACAAGGAATAGGGAATCAATAGTGAATACAGCACCATGTGTGCACAATCTGTTCACGGTATCGGGAAAAATGCTTCGCATCTTAATAACATCGTTGCTTAAATCCTATTCTGACACACAAGCTAATTTTTCAGAATGTTAACACGTCATCCAGGTTCGTGCAGTTTCACGAATTTAAAAAACAATTCTGGTTGATTTTATTAATTCAATTCCAGGTGTGCTTTGAATTCCTTTATTTTAATTAAAACTTTTCCACTAGGATTAGTGTTATGATGCGCTTATTTGATCTTGTCAGTCGTTGGATTTCGCTTGATTGATATTTCTTTAGAATTGCCATTCCTCTTGCTGACGTTTGTAGCAAATAATTTGCTGTATATACAGCTCTTGAAACATCTTGTTGGTTTGCTTGTTGGATAAGTGGTGTAATCGGAAAAGATAATGCCAATTCAACCAACGGAGGAAAATTTCTGGATCATGAAAAATAAATTTTGTTAATTTGATTTGTAAGAATTATTAAGGTTTACTTTCCGAAAAAATTCTCCATGCGTTCATGCCATGGATGCATTATGTCCTTTCCATAAAAAAATGGCTGCGTTATCAGCTCTTTCACCTCTTTCCATACAATGAATTGAAATAAGCTCAAAATGAGAATATTGAACATAATTAATATAAATTTTCATACCTATGAATTCATCCATATCCACGTTTTAATTTCAAGCTCCTGGATGAAAATCGCCTCCGACGACTCCATTTTGCACCCAAGTAACAATTCTACTGCCTTTAGCCTTTGTTTAAATTTATGAGAGTTTTATTATTGCAATAGATTTGCTACTTTATTTAAAAGCAGCTTTCTATGATGCGAAAGATGTGTCGTTAATAATTTTACTTTGGGTTGTTTTTACCATTTCTAGTAAGAAGGTGAAGTCTGAAACAGTCTTGCTTTAAAAAATAATTGAAGAGAAACTCTATCCCTTCATAAAACCGTTCAGTCATTCAATAATAAAGCTTCTTCATATTTGCTTAACAGAGCCATGATAAAATATTGCATAAGCACGCTTTATCATTATAAAAACCACCACTAAGCCATTTGGACTCTGACGAGAGCATACAGCATTTACTGTAGCATTTTGCACTACATAAAGTTTATGATAAGACTACCAATGTTGTTATAAAACAATTAAAAAAAGATGGATTCGCATTGCAAAAACTAAAAAAAAATGCACGTTTGATCGAATTATTAAGCAAAACTTATTGAGCAGTCTGAAAAGTAATTTGGCAACAACCCATCAATTAAGGTCGTTTAAAAAACTTCAACATCAGTCAGTCTCCCATCCAGATGGGATTATCTTGAGGCATGTATCGCCTGGTATACGGCATTGCTTTCCCGTATTCTGTCGTATAAACTTTCTTAATCCTTTAAATGTAGCTTGAACTGTCAAAATTTTTCTGGCAGCAGCTTGGTTACCTTATGAGCTGTTTGACAGCTAAACGGTCTTGCATAAAGCAAATTAGCGTCATAAAGAAACAGTTTAGTCTCAAAATTATTTTCGTAACTGCCAATTCAAACATCCACATTTATTGATGATTTCATGAAAACAAAACAGCATTTTCAATAATGGCTCAGGAAATAGCATTTTTCAAAGCCGCTGGCATTTTCTTTTGAATCTTAATGGAGGTTTATAATTTTCATATATCATGATTTATTTTCTTTGAAACGGCGTATTGTTATATGGCAGTCAATGTGGGATAAAAAAAAGGTTTACACAAGAGTAAATGAGCAAAAAATTATCTTCACTGAAGAATTAAACTTTTTCTTAATATTTTTTTAGAAAGTACAACGTATTTCGGAGGCGCACCAAGTTTTTCAGGTCTTTTCAAGCACTGAGCACTTGAGCACTGTAGGTTGAAACTAGTCATAAATTATTGTAAATCAAGCTGAGATAAATATTTCACTCTGAGAATACTAATATTTTGACATGGATATTTTTTTTCCATCAGAGTTATTTTTTCCGAAATGAATTTGTTGAGAGTGAATGAAATGTATGAATACGATTATAATATGAATAAATCTGTTTTGAGTGGTTTCAGCAAGCGTCTAGTGGAAGTGGCCCAAAAGAGGCTTTTATAGACGTCAATTTGCTTTTAAAGTCTTTCTATTTTAATCTAATCTAGAACTGCCTCTAAAATATATCTGCCAAGGCCCACCTATAGGCACATTTTAGTCTTCACGAGGTTTTGAGGGGAATCAATCAAGACAAATAAGCCTTGACCAGAGTTTTATGGTTGTTGTTTTATAACACCCTTGTACGAATTCATAAAACTTTAAATGCTACTTGGGCAGTTATCGTGCTATAGTAACAATGGCTCGGAAGACATACACTCATGCGCAAAACATCATAGCACTTTGAAAAGATTTTGTTTTCAAATGAAATGGATATATTGTTGATTCAAATATATATTTTCTCAAACTAACGCTGAGTGATATCAAAAATATGAAACAGAGCCTTAGCAAATTTGATTGTAATGTGCTGTTTTTCTCTGCGTAAGTATCCCTGCTACATTTATTCTGATTTAATGCGAAAAACTTTGCACACTGCACTCCATTTTATACTTTTTACTCACTTTTTACATCACTTTTAAACAATAGCTTGACGAAATACAGTCCACTACGATCTACACTTCACTGTAACCGGCCAGTACCCATAGATGAGTAAAATATCACCCATTTCGAACTAAAATGGGTTAACTCCATAGATGGGTAAAAAAATGAATACCCATCAGTCATCAGTCATCAGACATCAGTCAAATTGTGCTACTTGAATAAATTTGTTCAAACGATGCGTCTAACAGCTAACCTATCAAGCTAAAGCTCTGGTCTTATCAATGTTCCGCACAAAGATACTCGGAAGTACGATTCTACTGATGAAATTGAAGCATTTTATATAATTATATTAAATTATAAACGTACCTCTCAGTGTTTGAAAGTTTCCACTTCCTATTTTAGCCTCCAATTCTTCCATATTCTACGCGTTTTCGTGAACTGGATTCCGACGCAGAGATTTTTTTATTTTTCTGACAGTGCACTTTCAACTTTTTAGTACAAAACGAGCCAGGATAACGCTGGGATATATTTTTACCTATTAATTGGAAGAATAATACCCATATTTTGGTCTCTCATTGAATATAAAGATTGGGTAACTAGTATGCATTATATTCATTGTAAAAGTACCCATTTCTGACAGCTTCATATACTACCGAAAAATGGATACATTTTTCCCATAAATGGGTACTTGCCGGTTACGGTGCACAGTAGCAATCAAAAACCCATTAGAGGATAAAATTTCACCCATTTTTAAAACCTGTATGGTCAAATTGGTAAATAAAACACACGAAAATGGGTAAAATATTACCCATTTGGATAATTTGTTATTAAAATATATATGGATATTTTTTTACCCACAAATGTTTATTCTCGCCATTTCGGATTTCGGGTTCGGATTTCGCATGAGTATCTTTTGGAAATTTTAGTAGGTTTTGCCTAACTACAATACAACATCACTCGAAGAGCAACCGGTTTAAACTGGCTTTTGGCAACATAGTTGTGGCAAAAAACAGCAATAATCGATGTATTTATACTATTAGCCTGTTCAGAACCACGTAGACTCCTCCCTCGTAGGCTCTTCTCCATACACTTTGGGAAGGTCCATTAATTTCCCTATACAGCAGAAAGCGAAATTCCATTAATGGGTGAAATTTTACTCATTTTACAAAAAAGGGAGTCCACCAATAAAATGAGCTATCTCAATCCATTCT
The DNA here is from genome assembly GCA_034211315.2 of Aedes japonicus. Classification (NCBI taxonomy): domain Eukaryota; kingdom Metazoa; phylum Arthropoda; class Insecta; order Diptera; family Culicidae; genus Aedes; species Aedes japonicus. Next base: position 239,397 of record JASCZW010000472.1, read on the forward strand.
TCATCAAGTAAATCGCACAAATGTTAGAAAATGTATATATTTTTACCCATTTCCTAAAAAAACATCACTTTCCAAGATGTGTAAAAAAATACCCATTTCTCGACCCCTTAAGCCATCTATCTATCTATCTATCTATCTATCTATATATATAAAAATGAAATGCTGTCCGTTCGTGACAGCATAACTCACGAACGACACGATGGAATTACTTGATTTCTTTTTCATTTGATTCGTCTTGAATCCCAACAGGTTTTTGAAATAAAAAATGTACGAAATTTTTTCGGGAGAGTAAAAAAAATCATTTAAATTAAATTTTCACTTTATATGGAAATATCATAATAGAAAACAACAAGACCATGGAAGGAGAAACCGTTGGAGACTTTTATAATGGCGTCTTAATTAACAAAAAAAGGACAAGAGAGGAGCGAATCTCTCATTGTTATTTAGGACTATTTGAAAAATTATGCGAAAAACGATAATACACTGGAATCGTTTATTATGCGAGTTTTTTTCTACGTGGTGTTCATAATTCACGCGAGGAGATACCGTTCACTTTGATTTTGTCATTAACGCGTTTAAATAATCACTTTTGTTGCTTTTTACTAGGTTTCCGTAAATTACGGGTTTGTACGTGAATTCTAGGAGTTACTCAGTTGTTTTTAAGCATTTTTTTTTCACCGCACTCATTCCTGCGTAAAAAGCAACCTCACCCAAGTAACATTGCCAAACCAACTAAGTTTTACTAAAGTTTTATGAAAGCCACCAGAAATCAATTCAGTTTTATTATGGCAGCACGAGATGCCAATAGGTTTCAAATTTTAGTCAGGTTTATAAGAACCTACACAGCTTCTTTACAATAATCTTAAAACCTTGACTTCTAAAATGCCTTTTATCCCTATCAAAGGTTTAATTTTGACTTTGTAAAATCATAAAATGCTGTTTTGAAATACCGTTTTAGGACTCATTTATATTATCTTATAATGGTCAGTTGAAAAAGCATTTTAAAATTATTTTGCTTCCAGTAAATGCATTAAACGGCTAATTGGCATTTTGAAAAGCTACCAAGCGACCAGATAGTTTTATAGTAACGATTGCTACGATAAATTGGCTCATTGGCAAAACTGTGATTTCTTGCAATCGCCATATTGGAATGTATGAAATTATTGAAATGTGGAAAAATAAATACAGCAAATTTTAAATGTCATACAATTGAACTGTAGATCTGAGGCAAATTTCAGTATTCGTTCAGATAACCTTATTGAATTCCATCAATTTTCAGGAGTTTCATGATTAATTTATCGAATATATTTCTTTCAATTTTGTTTTTGTTGCTGTAAACTCGCATAATTTCCGAGGCGCATTAATTTTCAGCTCTTATCATGCCAATATTCACCATAAAATTAAATGCGCAAATGATTTGTAGCATGATATGCTAAACAAAAAAACTCAATTTGTTTTATATATTTTGCTTGCAAACATAATTTCCCGCAACACTTTTTTCTTAGCCATTATTTACTGTTGAATGAATCAGAAGAGCAGAGAATCGAACAAAGCAGAATAACAAAAACCAACCACGATATCGCCGTGAAGTTTGACAGCTGTGGCCACTCGGCATTATCTTTCATAATAACATCTTTCACTAGAACATTTTCAAAATCTTTATGGTCTTGGAAAGGTTTTATTAATTTCTTTTCACAACAGTCTACAGAGTGGGCCACTTTGTACACATTTCGGCTTTAAAGATGCATAGAGGAGGTGGACAAAACAGTTTTGAATGTAGTTTCATCAACAAAGCCGGGAGGAGTGCTATATGGCTGGAATAGAACTGAAATTGTTACTTGGGCAGTGTAAACGTGTAGGTTCACGTATAAATTGAAACGTTTGTATTGGTGATATCTCGCAGCGAGATGTAAATAGGAGTGAAGTTCAATGGAGAATGAGAGTATTAGTTTTTGTATTCTATGTTGAACTGACAGGTGTATAATAACATTTTTGTTTATATTAGTATCGTTCACTGTAAGATTGATAGTGCATCAGGAAAGTGAAAACGAACATATTACTAGAAATTTAGAAGAAACTAATTATGTTGCAATTTCAATTTCAATTAGTATTATTGTGCAATGCCTCCTACTAGACGAAGTAATATTGGTCGCTGCAGCCGCACGACTGTTAGCGCAGCAAAATCTTGAATGAGACGTTCAGCGTGCAACTCAAAATGACTTGGATTGACAACGAATGGCACGGGCTCGACCGATGTTGGGTCAAGAAGAGAGAGCAGGTCGAAATACAAGCGATAGAGTTAGAAAGAAGCGTAATCGGGAATTATCAGAAAGATCTGATGACAATCGTACCCAAAATAACATCACTAAACGACTATGACAGCAAACCTACATTCTGCAAAATCTTCAACGTGCTGCATTTCAATATGATCCTTTGGTTAATTTCAGTGCGGATATATCAGTCGCCATTGAATCAATGAGTGAAGTTTGTTCTCATTGTAATGCATTGTAGCTCCCAAATGAAACACCAAATGAATTGTGTTGTGCAAGTGGCAAAGTTAAAGTAACGCCACTAAATCCACCACCAGCGTTTGCGCTCATTGGTGTCTGGATCAGGAAGTGATTCTTAACATATTCTGCAGAACATCCAGAGTTATAATGGTTGTTTTCAAATGACTTCGTTTGGGGCAACGAACATAATAAGAAAACAGTTCATGCCAACACCTATGGTAATATCTATAATGTTCTATAAGTTTTCTTGGACATTAAACCTTACCTTACAGCAACACATTTCGATAAAATCATCACATAAAAGTAAGAAATTAACTCTAAATAAATGGAATTAAAACTTATTGCAAATAAACTTTTTCATTTATAACTCCTTCTCCAATTTTCCATTAAGTAATTATGGGCAGGACAACGTCTGCCGGGCCAGCTAGTCTATATATATAAAAACGAAATGCTGTCCGTTCGTGACAGCATAACTCACGAACGACACGATGGATTTACTTGATTTCTTTTTCATTTGGTTTGTCTTGGTTCCCAACAGGTTTATATGAAGAAAAAATTGGAAAATTTTTTCTAGAAAATGAGAAAAAATCATAAAAATCAAATTGTCATTTTGTTTGGGAATATCATAATATACTAGACACCAAGACCATCATTCGATTTGTAAGGACAAACCGATGGAAACTATTATAATGGCTTCGCAATTAACTAAAAAGAACGAGAGAGGAGAGAATCACTGATTGTTACCTAGGACCTTTTGAGAAGATGTACAAAAAATGATAATACACTAGAGTCGCTTATTTCGCAATTTTTTACGGGGTTGTCGGAATTTGACGCGGTTTTCGTCATTCAAACGAGTAGATAACGTTCGCTTATATTTGATCAAAAACGCGTTTTAAACCTAACTTCTCGCTTTTTGCAAAGTTTTTGTAAATTACGGGTTTTTACGTGGATTCAGAAATTTACTCGATTTTTTTAAGTAGTTTTTTTTTCCATCGCACTCACTCCTGTGTAAAAAGAAACTTCAGTGTATACGATTTATAGCGTGTAGATGCACGTATAAACTGAACGTTTGTATTGCTCGCAGCGAGATGAAAATTCTCGATCAACAATAGAATAGGGCCTATCAACATTTGTAACCAACTATTCCTGAGCCCTTTTTCTCTTAAGCCATAAGCCACCCACGCAAATCAATACCATAATAATGTAGGGAAAAGTTTCTCTACACGATGATGCTATAGATTTGCGTGGGTGGCTTATGGCTAAAGAGAAAAAGGGCTCAGGAATAGTTGGTTACAAATGTTGATAGGCCCTATTCTACTGTTGGTCAAGAATTGGTATGAAGGTCAATGGAAAGTGAAAAAATTAGTTTATGTCTTTTGTGTTGAACTGACAGATGTGTAATTACGTTTTTGTTTACATTAGTATCGTTCGCTGTGTGGTTAATAGAGCATCAGGAAGGTGAAATCGACGATATTACTAGAATTTAAAAAAACACAAACTATTTCGGTTTCAGTTTCGATTTCAGTTAATTTCAATTAGTATTGTTGTACAATGCCTCCAACTAGACAGAATAATATCGGTCGGCAGCTAGCACAGCAATCTCTCGAATGAGACAAAGCGACGATCAGCGTGCAACTCAAACTGAATTGGATCGACAACGGATTTCACGGGCTCGAATGATGTTGAGTGAAGAAGAAAGAGCAGCTCAAAATACAAGCGATAGAGTTAGAAAGAAGCGTAATCGGCATGTATCAGAAAGATCTGGCAACAATCGTGCCCAACATAACCTTATAAAACAATTTCGAAGGCAATCCTACATTCCAAAAAATCTTGATGACAACGCGAATATATCAGTTGTAAGAGACGAACCAGCCAACGGCTGAAAGTCTCTCTAATAAAGTGAAATCAATCAATCAATATCAGTTGCCATTGGATCAATGAGTGTAGTTTGTTATCATTGTAATACATTGAAGTTCCCAAATGAAACATCAGAGCCTTTGCGCTCATTTGTGTCGGGATCAGGAAGTGGTTCTAAACATTTTCTGCAGAACATCCAGAGTTATAATGGCTGTTTTTAAATTACTTCTTTTGGTTCAACTCACATAATAATATTGAAAAGTTTTCTTGGACATTGAACCTTAATGATTCAAAGAGTTTAAAAATTAGTAAATTATGAAACTGTGAAGGCGTCTACTTTACAGGTCAAATTTACCAAAACGCGAATTCAATGTTGCCACCGACGGACGCAGACCATCAATGTCTACAGATTTATTTCAAGGGAGATTCACTCAGCAACATTATTCCACCATGAAGCGGGACATTATACAACAAGTGCAAGCGATGCCCAATGGATTGATTCAAATGTTCAAGACTACTCTAGATCGAATGCTTGCGATCGAATGCTCATTTAGAATTGGAACAAACTTTTGCTCATATTGTGGCGCTCCTGGTGGACGGATTTGGAAGTATTTTTGAAATTCCGCAAATCGACTGTACTTTGTAAACAATCAACATGGAAGCCGAAAGAAGGGAAAAATTGTGCACAGTTATTAGGAAAATCCATTGTGGTCTGCATCTAGGCTAGCTAAACAGCTGAAATTGCCCAGAAATACCGTATGACGCGTTATCAAACGGTATAAGGAAACACTGACGACGATTCGGAAGCCTCAAGCCATTCGTCGGAGTGGAACTGTCGACCGGAAACTGCGTGGTAAGATTTTGAAGACGATTAAGAGGAATCCCAATCTGTCGGACCGTGATTTGGCCAGAAAATTCGGTGCTGCCCATAGTACCGTGAGGAGAACTCGACTCCGGGAAGGAATCAAGTCGTATCGAGCTAGCAAATAGCCAAATCGGACCATAAAACAGAATAGTGTGGCCAAAATCCGTGCTCGGAAGCTATACGACCAAGTCCGACGGGTGTATTCTGATGGACGATGAAACCTATGTCAAGGCTGACTTCGGGCAAATCCCAGGTCAAAAATTTTACTTGGCAACGTCTCGGGGGGATGTACCAGCCAAATTTAAATTTGTTTTTGCCGACAAATTTGCACGGAAATTCATGATTTGGCAGGGCATTTGCAGCTGTGGCAAAAAAACGAAAGTTTTCGTTACAAATAAGACAATGACGTCGGAACTACAGGTATACCTCGAAAGTACGTACATCAACTTCATCACTTCAAATTGAAATTGCATAGAAACTACTGATTACACTAGAAAACTAGTACAACCAAAAGAAAGAACAGAAGTTTGTCTTTCTTTTGGTCTTATTAGATTTCAGATGCAACCAGCAGTTTTAATGCAATTGCAGTTTGAAGTGAGAAAGTTGATGTACGTACTATCGAGGTATACCTGTATACCAAAAAGAGTGTCTCCAAAAACGAATTTTGCCGTTCATTCGATCCCACGACCATCCCGTAATGTTTTGGCCAGATTTGGCAAGCTGTCATTACAGCAAAGTCGTTCAAGAATGGTATGCAAAGAAAGGGGTCCAGGTTGTTCCGAAAAACCTTAACCCACCCAACTGTCCCCAGTTCCGCCATATTGAGAAATACTGGGCAATCATGAAAAGGAGACTCAAGGCAAAGGGAAAGGTTGTTAAAGACATCAATCAGATGAAGATCTGGTGGAATAAGATAGCTAAAACGATGGACGAAGAAGGTGTGCGCCGCCTAATGAGCCGTGTTACAGGAAAAATTCGAGAATTCCTTCGAAACCGTGACGAATAATTTTATCTGCACTTTTTCTAAAAGTATGAAAAAAACGCTACATTTGTATAAAAAAAGATCTTGAATTCAATAATAAATAACTGAAATACAGGCTATTGTTTTTGTTCCAATTCTATCTGAAGCAAGCTTTACCATAGACTAACTCTTAGATCAGTAGGTCCCGAACAAATACGATTTTTGCTTAGCTCAGTCAGTACTAGCACATCGGTCCAAGCTTGGTCCCAAGCTTAATAATATGCCCCTTATAATGAACTCACACGAACACACTCTCAAATATTCTGTCAAAATAACACAGCAAATCAAAACAAAGCCAACAGTGAACTAATTTCAAATCGCAAGTTGCATACTGATTGATGCTAATACCATAGACTAACTCTAAGACCAGTAGGTCCCATACAAAAACGATTTTTTTCTTTGCTCAGTCAATACTAGCACATCGGTCCCAAGCTCGGTCCCAAGCTTAATAATGCGCCCCTTATAATGAACTCACATGAACACACTCTCAAATATTCTGTCAAAATAACACAGTAAATCAAAACAAAGGCGCAAATATATATAACAAGGTGCTAGCTTCAAGGTGTAATTCGGACCAAGGGGTTCTACAACAGTGATCCAATTTCAAATCGCTAGTTGCACATTGATTGTTGCTAATACCTTCCTAAAACTTCCAATAAGTAGTTTAATTGTAAGCAGGACAACGTCTGCCGGGTCAGCTAGTATACTCATAAAAAGGTAAATAGAGTCTACCCATTTAATGGGTTGTCTCTCTTTTTTGGGAAATGGGTTTTTATCAATTAATAGGGTTTTGGTTCCTACCATGTGTTGCAAAAATAATTGTGAAAGTGCAAAACTTCCACAAATATTTTTCATTAGGGCTTAACTAGCAAATGTTAACTATGGCTTTTTCCGCGAACTTCTCGCCTTTGAAAATTCGAATCCACCATGTTCATTTCGTTCAAAAAGCAGGAGTTAACCTTTACGGTAAATTGGAGCCTTTATGCCACGAGAAATTTACGGAAGAAGTCATTGTTTACGTTTGTCTGTTAGGCCCTAACGAAAATTGTACTACGATTTATTTCGCTTAAATGTCCACCACCCATAAAAGAATCATAGTAACATGGAGTCTATCATCATTCAAAAAAAAATGTATTTCATATCGGTATTCTTGTTGTTAAACGTTGAGCTTTTCGAACCATCCGATGTTAGTTGATGTTGCATCAGTTTGTCACTTCTAGTCCAGTCTACACATACATAGGCAGCTCTCGAAAGAACTCCGGATAATTATTGCAACAATTTGTCACTTATCTATAAACCTTCTGGATAGTTAAGAGCCCAATGGTTTATCAATCACCGAAACCGCCTTTTTGGCAATTGAGGAAGTTCATCTAAACGCTCGACCACTGCGGTCCGTTGCCGAAACGAAACGAGCGGGTCAAAAATCCGCTAGACATAACAAAACTCGCTCGACGGCGGTCATTACGATCGATGTGTGAGAACCGATGTAAGCTGCACGAAAACAAAAACCGGAATCCTATCTCGATGCACATTTTCTGTGGTTTGTTGTTGTTTATCTTCGGTTTGGTTCGGCATTTTTGCACGTTTATTTTCGCGAAACAACACTTAAGATTAATTAAAAATCGCTTTTCGCCTGGAAACTCTTTCCAGCCATTTCCATTCACTGGCCGGAGCTGAACTACGGAGGTGCGTGTCAGAGTTGATGCGGGTTCACGCTGTGTGTTTGCATCCATATGGGTAGCAGAGATGGCAATGAGAGGGTTGGCTTGTTTAGAGTATCCCAGGAATTTGCGTCTGGCTGAGCATGCCGACTAAATGGTGGGATAAAACAGTCGATACGTGGTCATAAAATTCAATGGCAGATGTCTGTCCGAGATAGGAGCACCGTTGGTTGCCTGGTTGATGCTGATGGTCTCCGGTTCGTATGTACTGAGCAAGAGCCGCATCCACTCGTGACTACTTACGATAATAGCAATAATGGTAGTAACTAACGATTCGACACCAAGCTGAAGCTCCACGCTTAAGGGCACGCTGCTGGTAAGACCTTGCTTGGAAGAAGCGGCAAGTAAATAAAACGAGACAGGGCTCTCCAAGTGACGATGCATATATTAGCAGAATGTCGTTCACGACGAGTTTATACAATCCTAAGCCAAAACAAACGATGCTGTTCTTGGAATTGAATGGCAAATAAATAACGTCATTATGTCTGGTGCGGTTGAAGTGTCTCCTCTTTTGAAGCTTCAGCCTTAACGAGCTATTCGGTATCAAGTGTTTTAATTTAATTCAACGCTTAGATAGTAGGAATGGCTCGGCTCAGATACACATGACGTTGGATTTACTGGGAAGAAATAGTCGATGGTTTGTTTTCCCTAGTTCAATATAGAGTTCAAAATTTTACACTTCAGTTGCCAAAAATTGGAACCATTTCAGATTAGTTTTATTTTCATTTCTTTTTACAATTATTCCCTTGCGAAGGCTGAACTTGTCACCGTGCTGACGATGGAAGGGGTTAATCTCATACTGTAGGCCTGCATGGGAGACTAAGAATTTGACCAGTAGTGAGAATATCATCTATTCTTTATTTTTATTTCTCTGCTACGTCGTAGTACGTTTATATAAAAGTACTAATATCATATGTGATACTAGCAAGTTTATGTCTCCTTGAGCTTTGATGACTGCTTGTAAGTGTCTAGGCATGCTTTCAACCAGACGTTTTAGATGGTTTTCGTCGATATTTTGAATCCTTGAGAGTTTGAGCTGTTTAGTGGAATACCTGTTTCATACATGAATACATATCGTGACTTTGTGTAGCCGAAAAAATACAATAACAACCGTAGACCCTTAATTCTGAACTCAAAGGCAGTTTGAACGACCTAGAATCTCCCAGATTATTGCATTAAAACTTTTAACCCTTCAGAAATTCAATGAACATGGTTGAATAAATATCGTAATTTTGTATAGCAAAAAAGCTTCAGTTACAACTGTAGATCCTAAGTTTTGAACTCCAGCACAATTTGGATGACCTAGAACATCCCAGATTATCTCAAAGTGTTGGTTTACATTCCAGAAGATTGAATGATCATGGTTGAGTAGGATCGTAACTTTTTATAGCTGAAATAGCTACAGTGACAACTATAGTTAGAACTATAGTGCCATGTACAATTCGACTCAGCTCGACGAGATCATGAAATGCCTGTGTGTTTTTCTTTTCTTTTTAGACGGAATGAAAAATCTGCAATCAGACACCTGAAAAACTCAGGGTGTGGGAATGAGGGTGCCAACTCCTCGGCCCACTAAAAACCCATCCGTGCCTTAAGCCCTGGACCCTTCCCGGAACCACCTTTCGGAAATACTTAGGGAATGGGGTTATTGTACTTGTTAAGCACCCACTATGTCTAACTACTTAGGGCTTTAGTAGTTAGGTGGTCCCTGCGCCCTGCCGTTTCACCATTTTTGTTGGAGATCAAGGACAATCTGGGAGGCCTCTACGCATACCACGTCTCAGATGTCTCGGTTATGGCACGTCCTCGGGACCAAATTGTCCGGAGTCGTGTCGTGACCGCTTACGGCAAACATGCCTGATCTCGCGCCGTCGAGACGAGAACATGCGAAGAACACGTGTTCCGCAGTTTCCTCAACTCCCGCGCACTCGCTGCATGCGGAGGACTGTGCATGCCCATATTTATGCAGGTATTGTCTAAAACAGCCGTGGCCAGACAATATCTGCGTTAAGTAGAAGTGCACATCACCGTGTCGCCTACCAACTCACCCGGGTAATTCCAGGATTAGTCGGTGGGTCCACCGACCTTTGGTGGAGTTGTTCCATTCCCTTTACCACTTAACCATGGATGCGACTCTAGTGGTCTTCCGAATACCTCTTGTTCCACGTTGTTCGAAGCACTCTACGTCTCTTTTATGACCATGCTTATTGGCATCATCCCCGCTAGGATGCAGACCGCGTCCCGTGATACCGTTCGGTATGCACTAACCACTCTTAGGCACATAAGCCTGTGCGTACTCTCTAGCTTCCTTACGTAGCTCTTGGTACTCAAGGCGGTGATCCATGCCGGCCCGCCGTACCTAAGTATGGACAGGGCGACACTGGCCAGGATTATACGCTTACTCCCTTGCACCGCCGAGCTATTCGACAGCATGCGGGATAATGCAGATTTAGCCATAGAGGCTTTCTTGCAGGCGTACTCGACGTGACTGACAAAGGACCGCTTATCGTCGATCATGACACCAAGATACCTCAAGATTATTCACCACCGTGACCTCAGTCTTATGGTGGGCTAGCTCCAATTGCCTGGATCTCATTCATCTCTCCACAATGCCGATGGAGTGCGAGGCCGTTTACTCGACCTCTTCGATGGATTCACCACGTATCTCCAGGGTGACGTCGTCCGCGAACCCGACTATCTTCACCCCGTTCGGGAACTCAAGCCGCAGTACCTCATCGTACATCGTGTTCTCTAACACCGGACCTAGGACAGAACCTTGTGGGACGCCTACGTTGATCTGAACACGTTTCTGGCCTGTCTCTGTATTGTATACCAGTACGCGATTCTAGAAGTAGCTTCCGAGAATCTTGTACAGGAACCTGAAGGCGTAGGAGCGAGTAGGCGTTAGCCACAAAACTCGCGCTATTAAATGCATTTCTCAAGTGAGGGGTGACCACTGCACAGTATTGTACTCCTCGCCTCTTGCGGTGGATTGCCAACTCAGCCGTCTCGGTGACGGACAGGATAGTATCCACCGTCGACTTCCTTTTACGGAAGCCAAATTGATTATTAGACAGACCGCCTATACCCTCCGTGTATGTTGTCAGTCTGTTGAGGATTACCCTCTCGAGCACGTTACCCGCTGTATCCAACAGACATATAGGTCTATGGCAAAACATATATGATACATGGCTTCCCTGTCTTTGGTAGCAACCCAAGGTTCTGAATTTTCCAGGCGTTCGGGAAAACGCCCTCGTCCAGACACTTTTGCATCACCACTCTGAACATTTCGGGATCTAGCAAGATAGCCGTCTTGATTTCCAGGTTCGGAATACCATCCGGTCCCGGTGCTTTGTTCACCTTTAGCGACTTTGCTTCCTCATTCGTCAACGTCGCCTCGTTACCGGCCCCTGTTGTGCCGTTGTCAATGCCTACGTGGTCTCGGGTGTTCGGCTGAGCCGTCCACCCTTCCGTCGCTATGACAGCGTTAGGGTCTGGAATACTGGAATGTTGGTCATGAGACAAATCTATGGTGGCGGGTGCCGTGGTTCGGAAAGAGTCCTCCAACGATCACCTGCAGCAGCTCTGGTGAACGCTCGGTTGAAGCCGCCGATCCTCTGGTTTGGCCATTACTACCCGGTAGGCGTCACCCCACGGATTTGCATTGGCCTTCTGACACAGACCCTCGAAGCAGGCTTGCTTGCTGACCTTTATCTCTCTCTTTAGTGCGGCCTTCGCGGCGCCTAGCGCCCTTCTACGCTCAATTCTATCGGCGTCTGACCGCGCTCTTTGCATCCATCGTCTTGCGTGGAGGCATGTTCTTCGGAGGTCGGCGATCGACTTCATCCACCAATACACCGACGATCTTCCATTCCTCGGTTTGACTTTCCTCGGCATGGTCGCATCGCACGCTCGTGTTAGTGTCATAACGAGTCGTTCGCCGGAAGGTTCCTGGGTTTCGTGTAAATTCCGTTCCCTCTCAAGCGCCTCTTTAAAAGTCTCTACATCAAAGTAGGACGTCCTCCATCTGCGGGCGAATAGAGTGGATGCTCCTTCTTCCGCACGCTGCCTTGTATTGTGGACGATACACTTCGAACCGCCAAGTGGTCGCTATAGGTGTAGCCATAATCGACTTTCCAATTGCTAAACAGCCCAGGACTGCTAAATGTTATATCGATGATCGATTTTGCTCCGTTTCTATGGTAGGTATTCTTGGTACCCACATTGGCTAGCTCCACATTGAGCCTAGCCAAAGCCTCCAGAAGAATCTGCCCCCTGGGGTTGGTAAGGCGGCTCCCTCCCTCGAGCGCCCAAGCGTTGAAGTACCCCGCTGTTACCATCGGGTTCAGGCCAGTTAGCTCCGTTTGCTTCCGATCGAGCATATGCCTGTGTGTACACAGCCTTACATTGTGTTTGTGTATGTATGTAACGAAATAAAGTAAGTCGTGTTCCTCAGCAACAACTCAACCGATTGAGCGCAATATAACCGGTATCATGGTCTCATTGAACGCCATTGATTTTTTTTTCATTCGGATAACCGGTTCTGGAGATATGGCTTAAACAATTTCCAAAAATACTAGAATTTTACGGATATTGTGAACTAACCCCTATTTTTCAGCTACCAACCACTAAATTATAGGTGTAACGACCACTAAATGAAAGGTATTATTGTCCCATAGAACTTATTTTTAGAGATATGGCCGGAAGAACTTCCAAACAACATGGATTTCAGAACTTAGTCGCATATCTTGGTAACCACTAAGCCGAATTACACAAAAACTGTTATAAGGAAGGAACTATGGTTCCACAGAGCCTATTTAATATTTATGGAATAGTTGAATCAGTTTTGGAGATATGGTAGGACAATATTCTAAACAGCTTAGATCTTAAGACCTATGTCGACTATCTTGGTAACAACTTGGCTGAATTGGACGCAACAAACGTCAAATAAAAAGTATAATGATCCGATCGAACTCTATAAAAAGGTTTTGCATTAGTTTTGGAGGTATGGTTGGTAAAAGCTTCGGAAAACATGGATTTCGGGAACTAATAATTGGAGGCAGTAGCCGTCATCTGAAAGGTATTATAATCTTGTAGTATCGGTCATCCGTATTGGATTTAACTATCACCAAATGGAAAAAAATACTGATGTCGAGGCACATCCCCGAGAAAATGCGGTTATGGGTGATGTCAGCAGCACCTCGCTTATTTTTGAATTTTGATGTGATTTGAGATGTGATTTGCTCCAAGGAAGAGACTGGCCAGTTCCCCAAAGATACATGTCTGTGTCAAAAACAGGACATTTCATAGGGGGTATCCGGATCATGTCCAGATGTGGCCAATGTGGTTTTGGACACTTGATACTACCCCTGTTGCACTTATTTTGGATTTTGTATGTGATTTCGGATGTCGCAGGATATGTTTTGGTCCAAGTTAAATAACTGACCTCTTCCTCGAAGGTACCCAGAACATGCCAATAAGGTTTTGGGCACTTGATGACACCACTATTGCATTTAGTTTTGAATTCTAATGTTCTGTGGTTTTGGCGTACTGGGCTGACGCCAAATCAGCCCAAAACAAAAGAGGGACCTTGTGCTGCTAACGGCCCAACAAACATCAATGCTGAATAACCGCTTGTTTGAACAAATTTGGAGAAGTTGTTCAGCTTTTTCTTCCAAAAAGCTAAATAACTTCTCAAAATTTGTTTGAACAAGCAGTTATTCGACACTTATGTTTGTTAGGGAAAGCATCCTCTTCTCCAAACACTTCGAACGATATACTTCGGCATTGATCGTACCTTTAGTGTAAAAATCGATAACTTGGAGTCGTCGGAACAAATTGCTTGCCATATCTCGAACGACTTTCCGACTCTGGTTTATTGGCTTAGCATTTTGTATTGCTATTTTCTGCTTCTTGTAAGTCATCATCTTACTGCTTTTTTGACCAAATCATGAATTGGCATCGATCTGTTCTGAAAGATGAGGTTAATAAACTTCTGATTCAAGTTTGGGTCAGCTGGCCCTGGCCCTGCCGCGGCATTTCAATAACAATCACTGTTAACGTAAAGTTCAGGAGCTTATCAACTTTTCGACAGATGAAGGCGTCAAATGTAAGTAGGCTCAGACCGGTAGTCTTACGCGTGTTTGTGTGAGCACATCATAAGCGTTGCCAGGTGATTTTCGATTCAATCCTTAGAGCTTCCGGACACGCAGCAGCGGCAGTTTGTTTCTCATTCTTGATTGGGGCATTCTACAATAAGAAGGTATTTTGATGAGTGTCTCGAATATCAATATCAAATTAGCAACATTAATCTACTTACACACACCTACAAAATTAGAGATGTTCAGCCTTTTTTATACATAAGAGTAAAATAAATGCATCAAGTTCGAGTCGACTAAATTTTGACGGTAACACTCTTCATCATTCGATGTTTTATTTACCACGCACACCACACGCACAATATCCGTAGACGACGCTGCTGTGCTGCTGGAAGAAAGACGAGGTTCGCACGCAACGACAGCCCGCAAGGCCGCCCAGAAGAGAAATATGTTCGCGCCACTTCGAACAGACGCACGAGTACGAAAGCCAGTGAGCGGCGTTTTTTATTTTTATTTTTGGATTTTATTTATGTTTAAAATTCCTTGCTTGTTCATATTTCCCTCTGCTGCTCCTGTGAATGATGCCTATTGCTCGAAAAATCCGGTGAGGTTTGGATCGGGGCTGAACATAGCGGATATTGTGCGTGAAAATTTAGTGGCGTAATGGGGGTTGTAGAATCGCAGAATGAGTGCGTATGCTGATTAGTTATTTTCCGAGGAGTGTGCAAAGCGCAGCTGGTTTTTTGGGTGACTGGTTATTGACACTTTGCTGATTGAAATAGTCGGCAAGCAACTGATCAGGTTGGTTGAGTCGGTTCAGTGAACAAGCTACGTTATTTGTGCAACAATTCAAATAATGATATAGTTTTCAAAATGTTCTAAATTGATATAAAATACTGCAACATTCAGTTAAGCCTGTGTATGTTAAATTTCGGACACTTTTAGTTTATTTTAATTATTTCACAGATCGCTGAAACGTTCACAATTACATGACAGCTGAAATTCTTCACCTTATTTCGTGGCATCATAGAAAAAAAAGTATTTTAAGAAGCGCGTAAAATTTTCCCTTGATTAA
This sequence comes from Aedes japonicus, assembly GCA_034211315.2. Lineage (NCBI taxonomy): Eukaryota > Metazoa > Arthropoda > Insecta > Diptera > Culicidae > Aedes > Aedes japonicus. The sequence continues at coordinate 254,544 of JASCZW010000472.1, forward strand.
TTCCAAGCCAAAGAAGGCGTAAACAACAAAATTGTTTGCAATCTTTCATGCGCCATACAAGCTTTCATACAACAGGCTAGATTCAAGCGTTATCTGGCTAAAATTTACATGAAATATCTCATTATTGTTTGCCAAATCTAGCATTCCCTTGGTGATAGAAAGAAGCAAGTGACAAATGGCAAGAAAGAAGACGGGCCTGGAAAGACCAAAATAGGAATGAGAAGCGAAATGTCACTGTGAATTCTCTTGCGCGGATGCTCTACACGCAGTTGCTTACGTATTCACATTGTATCGTGATGGACAACGAAACCTATGATAAAGCTGACTTCCGCCAACTACCCGGACAGAAACATATCTTATATGGCAGGTCATTTGCTGTTGCGGCAAAATAGGCACTCCGTTCATAACTTTTGGAACTTTAAGAGATGAAGTATATGAGCAAGAGTGTCTTGAGAAATGATTCACAAGAGCTCCACTCTAATTTGGTCTGATTCTGGAATCGTTTTGGAGAGATACGAAAACAATACGAGGCCAAGTAATTGAGTAGCATTAGAGTAACTGTATTGCAACTAGTGAGCTGCTGTGAACACCGGAGGCATTTCGGTACATGCAGGTATAAAATAGAGCCTAACATGGAACATGGAATCGCAGATCTCTGTATTGCAGATCTGACATATTGAAAGACCGCTATGTCAACATCGTGGCGCTGCTGGTGGTTTGTTGGAAGCAAACATTGGTGCGTAAGTTTTGGTCGCATGAGCTCGGCACACCTTTTATCATGATGGGGAAGATGAAAAAGGCGTCCAGTTAATGACAGATTATGCATGTTAGATATTAAGGGCCATTTCTTCAACATAATCATAATTTATGTTCACTCTTCCCATTTCGGAAGCACTTAGGGCAACAAGGATGCTTCCTGTGAGCAGTTGAACTGAACTAAACGTGAATACGACCACTGCCCTAACTACAACATCGAAATTGTCTTCGAGGACTTCACCTCACTGGTAGATCATGACAAGCAATACCGACCGTTAATTGGCAAGTTCAGTGCCCATGAGCGTACGAACAAGACTAGCCTTAGACTAAGAAATTTCACCATGTCCAAGAACATGGCCATACGTAGCACGCACTTCCAGCGCAGCCTCCAACATCGGTACACCTGGAGATCACCACAACAAACTGATTCGCAAATCGATCACGTTCTGATTTATGGAAGACACTTTTTAGTCATCCTTTATGTGAGAACCTAGCGAGGCGGTAACGTCGACTCGGATCACTATTTACTCATGGTAATAATGCGCCTAAAACCACAAACCTAAACCACGGTACAACATTGAAAGACTGAAACAACCAGGAGTCACCGCAGAATACGCGAAAAACCTGGAAGCTGAGTTTCCGGAACAGAAAGTACATACTCAATGATGTACCCCTTAAGGACCGTCGGAGCCATGCATAAACAGCCTCACAAAATGCAGCTCTAGGCGTCCGTAGGAAGACGAAACGACTGGTTCAACGGTGAGTGTCAAGAGATGTTGAGCGAGAATAACGGAGCCAGAGAACAAATTCTGCTACGTAGTACCCGACAGAACGATAAAAGAAGAAGTGTAATTAGCAGATTCGTGTATTTTGTTGAATGAAGTGCCACCTCGAAGAAGCACATATAGAGAAGATGGAGCTGCTGAACCGCTCACAAAAAACACATAGGGTTCACTTGATCTAAAGACTTCACACGAATGTTTTGAGCCGCGTTCCAAGATAGGTAAAAACATCGATGCTTGCCTTTTGACGGATGAGTGTGAGTGTGAACGAAAGAGGGACGCAGAACTTTGATGAACATCTAAATGGCGCAGATGAACAAACAGCCGAAGCAGACAATATCCCAGTTGCAACAAACGAGAGGTAAGTACCAGCTCTAACTATGAATATCGTTAAGGAGGCCATCAAAAAGTTTAAGAACAACAAAACAGCTCGTAACGATGATCTTGCGCTGGAATTCATTATGTTTGTACCTAGGAATCTGACAAAATTTATGCATCGAGTGATTGTCAAGATTTGGGAAAGCAAACAACTACCCGAGGAATGGAAGGACGGAGTGATTCGTCCAATCTGTAAGAAAGCGACAAGTTGGATTGTGGGACCTAGAGAGCGATTACGATCACTGATGCCGGTTATAAAATACATTCTATTCTATTTCTAACTATTTTGCACAGATTTACCGGTAGCTCCAGAGATCTCGTTTGTATCAGGTCCCAACCCAGCATCTACTCATTGATTTCGAAGTCGCATATGATACGATAGATTGAGCGAAGCTATGGCAAATCATGCCCGAAAACGGCTTTCTAGTAAAGCTTATAAAACGGATGTAGGCTACAATGATTGGTGTGAAGTGTTGTGAAGTGGAGTGTGAAGTGTTGTATTCGAATATCAGGTACACTGACAGAATCACTTGAATGCAAGAAGGGATTGAGACCAGCCGATGGTTTTTACTATTTATTGTTCAACATTGCATCGGAAGGTGTTGTTCGGAGAGCGGATCTTAACATGCGGAACAAACCCGCAAGTGTTACCGCGGAAAGGCCCTCATCGTTAAGAACGAGGCGTCAAAGTAATCCTAGGTCTTGAAAGCGATGCGCAGGGACGCTAAATTGGCGGGCCTAGGCGCCGATGAGCGGAGTATAGCCGTACCCGCACCGGCGAGATGCTCCTGAAGCTTAAAAAGACAACAGAATTAAAGGGGCCGGCTTAAAGATACCTGGCAAGACAGGTCTTATGTGAGGGTGCGCCCTTGTCTCGCAGGTGACGATCCAGTGTAAAAATCTGGATGAGATTTCCGAGGTAGACGATATTTCCACTGCACTGAAGGAACAGTGCAAGGTCGAGGTTGCCGCCGCAGACATACGTCTGAGGAAGGGCCTACTTGGGACCCAGGTGGCAACCATGAGGGTATCGGCAGTCGACGCGGACGCGGCGTTGAAAGTAGCGAAGGTGAAGGTGGGATGGTCCATATGCCCACTTAGCCTACACCAGCTTCAGATGCTTAGAGAGCGGGCACATGTCCTGGGAGTGCAAAGGCCAAGATAGTAACATGTGCAGGAGGTGTGGAAGCACAAGACATAAGGCATGGGACAGCAAAGGTCCCCCCTAATGCTTGATGTGCACGGAGAAATCAGATGATAATCACGTCAAGTGCCCGGCCGCTAAGGGTATTCCAACGAGCCAATCGTTATACAGGTAACCCAACTAATCCTGAATCATTGTGAGGCCGCCCAGCAGATGCTGTATAAGACAGTTCACGAGTCGGCATCGGATATAGCTATAATTTCCGACCCATACCGCATCCTAGTGGGCAACGACAACTGGTTTGCGGACAGGTCCAATATGGCAGCATTATGGATGACTGGCAAGAACCCGGTTCAGGAGATTGTGTCTACCACAAACGAAGGCTTTGCGGTTGTAAAAGTGAATGGAGTGTTCTTCTGCTACGCACCGCCAAGATGTTCGATTAAACAGTTTTCCAATATGCTCGATCGGATGACAACTGAGCTAACTGGCCTAAGCCCGTTGGTAATAGCGAGGGACTTCAACGCTTGAGCGCTCGAGTGGAGGAGCTGCCTTATCAACCCCAGAGGCCAGATTCTTCTGGAGGCCTTCGCTAGGCTCAATGTGGACCTAGCCAACGTGGGTATAAAGGGTAACTACCATAGAAACGGAGCGGAATCGGTAATCGATGTAATATCAGCAGTCCTGGGCTGCTTTATAACTGGCGGGTGGATGATGGCTACACCCATAGTGACCACTTAGCGGTTCGTTATCGTCCACAATACAAGCCAGCGTGCGGAAGGTGGAGCATCCACTCCGAAGAACATGCCTCCACGCAAGACGGAGCTTGCACAGAGCGCGGTCAGACGCCGATAGAATCGAGCGTAGAGGGGCGATAATCACCGCGAAAACTGCGCTAAAGAAGGAGAAAACTCCAGTTAGCGAGCTTACTGTGAGGGCCTGTGTCAGAAGGCCAATACGAATCCATGAGGTGATGCCTATCGGGTAGTAATGGCCGAAACCAGAGGAGCGGCGGCTCCAACCGAACAATCACCAGAGCTGCTGCAGGTGATCGTTGGGGTACTCTCTCCAAACCACGACCCGAGTCCGTGACCCCCCGCCGCCGTAGATTTGTCCCATGACCAACGTTCCAGTATCCCAGAACCTAACGCTGTCATAGCGACGGAAGGGTGGGAGGCTCAGCCAACCACCCGTGCACCGTAACTACGGCACAACGGGGGCCGGCGACGAAGCAATGTTGCTAAAAATTCAGACCCCACTGTTGCTACCAAAGGCAGAGAAGCTGCCAGGGGATCCTTCGGCATATATACCTATATGTCTGTTGGATACAGCGAGTAAGGTTCTCGAGAGGGTAATCCTCAACCGACTGACATAATACACGGAGGCAATCCAGCGCAAGAGGTGAGGAGTCTGTTACTGCGCAGTGGTCACCCTTGACGTAAGAAATGCGTTCAAAGGGGTGGCTATCGCCGACTCGCTCCGATGCCTTCAGGTTCCTGGGTACCTGTACAAGATTCTGGGAAGCTACTTTCCAAATCGCGTACTGGTATACAATTTAGAGGTAAGCCAGAACATGTTCAGATCAACGCAGGCGTCCCACAAGGTTCGATCCTGGGTCCGGTGCTATGGAACACGATCTACGATGACGTACTACGGCTTGAGTTTCCGAACGGGGTGATGATAGTCGGGTTCGCGGTCTACACAGAATAAAATAATTAATTTTAACAAGCGCGTAAAATTTCCCCTCGTGTAATTCCAAGCCAAATGAGCGTAAACAACGATATTGTTTGCAATCTTTCATACAACAGGCTCGATTTAGGCGTAATCTGGCTTAATTTAACATGAAATATCCCATTATTTTCTGCCAAATCTAGCATTCCCTTTATGTGCATTAGATAACGCAGAAAATTCAGTGTTTCTTTTTATCTGTGTACATCACCCTGGATATATGTGGTGATTCCATTGAAGAGGTGGAGCTAAAGGCTTTGCACTCTATTGGCATTGTGGAGAAATGAATGAGTTCCAATAAACTGGAACTAGCCCATCATAAGACTGAGGTCACGGTTGTTAACAACTGAACGTAGCAACGCACGATCCAGAGAGTACACATAAGCTTATGTGTCTAAGAGTGGTTAGTGCATACCGAACGGTATCACGCGACGCGGTCTGCGTCCTAGCGGGTATGATGCCAATGGGCATCGTCATAGAAGAGGATGTATAGTGCTCCAAATAAAGAAGAACAAGAGGTGTTCATAAGACCACTAGAACCGCGTCTATGGTTAAAGGGAATGGAACAACTACACCAAAGGTCGGTAGACCCATCTACTAAGCCCGGAATTATCCGGGTGAGTTGGTAGGCGGCACAAAATCCACTCAACTCAGATTTTGTCAGACCACGGTTGCTTTAGACAGTATCTGCACAAGAGCTTTAGACAATATGTGCGCAGGAGCTGAGGAAACCGCGAAACATGTGTTCTTTGCATGCCCTCGCTTTGACGGCGCGAGATCCGGCATGATAGCCGTATCCGGTCACAACACGACTCCGAATTATTTGGTCCAGAGGATGTGCCAAAACTGGGACATCTGGGACGCGGTATGCATAGCAGCCTCCCAGATTGTCCTCGATCTCCAACAAAAAAGGCAAAACGACTCACGGCAGGTCACAGGGGGCACCTAACCACTAAAGCCCTAAGTAGTTAGACAAAGTGGGTGCTTAACAAGCACAACATCCCCTCCCCGAAGTTATACAGAAAGATGGTTCCGGGGAGGGTCCAGGGCTTAAGGCACGGGTGGGTTTTCAGTGGGTTTAAACTCCCTTCCCTGTCAGCATATGATTAAGGTCGCACTGGGGTTGATTACCCGATCTTTCTTATGGTTAGTCATATCCCAGTCGGTAGCATGGGGAGGGATGGGAGTTACTGAACAAGACGCAATGGATCACCGAAGGATCTAACTTATACCTGCTGGTATAAAAACTACCAGGTTTGCATTGTAGGAATTTTGTAACCTCAATAAACAACAATAAAGCGGTTCACAGAATGCAAGCACCAACCAAACATGTCAATCCAGGATGTCACTAAAAATTCAAAGGTGTCCATCTGTTTTGTCTAGAAAACCATGAAACGGTATAGAACATATACTCACTAAGTGCCCAAGGGCCCAAATAAGAAGTAAAATGTCCCTGTTAAAACTAACACCCGAAAGCTCTGTTTTCCGCCAACTACCCGGGTAGTAATATTTCGTCCCCAAATCCATATTTGACCTTTTTCAAGGATGTCAGGAAAAAGAAATTGTCAAAATTTGAATACTAGAAGATTTGAGCTGTTTAGTGGAATGCCTGTAGTTAGAAATTAGAAGAAAAATTAGTATTTTCCATTAAATTACAACTACCTTTGCTTATCTTGACAGATACGCGTATTTCGTCTACAATGTGCAGACTTCTTCAGAGTCTTGTACTAATAACTCGACTTGTCAAGTGAAGTCGAGTTATTAGTACGAGACACTGAAGAAGTCTGCTCATTGTAGACGAAATACGCGTATCTGTAGGTAGTTGGAACTAAATGGAAAATACTATTTTTTCTTCTAATTTCTAGTGTCAAAATTTATCAAATATTCCTATTCCCTCCATGACTCTTGGCACTATAACAGGTCAAACATATGAGCAAGAGTGTCCTTAAAGACGATTTTTGACATTCCTGAATAATCGCAAGGGTTCTATTCTAATTTGGCCTTATCTAGCTCATGCCATTATTCTATGAACATGCTGGAGTACTACGAGGACAATAATGTGCTTTCTTGCCTAAGTACATGAATACTCCGAATATACTGGAACTCTTGCTGATTGATTTTTTTTTATTATGAAGGGAAAACTACATAAGAAACCCAAAATAATCAAAGAAAAACTGGAACTAACGAAAATCTAGATGAAAATTACTCACTATGTGGGACTAACAGTTAAGTGAAGTCAAAAGAAAGAATTTGGAAGAGGGTGAAAAATCGAGTAAAATATAAATAATTAGCTAATAATATCATCTACATTGCCAACAAGATTCCAAAAGGTCGAATTTCGGTGTTTATTCGAGTGTGTGCCATTTTATACGAATACACCCTCTATTATTCAAAATGAAACCACTTAAAACATGGTTATATAAGTCCCGTACACCACCAGAAGGATAAAGGCTTTTCTAATAAAATAGCATTCCGATTCCCGCGCCGGCTAGAAAGGAACACCGGGTATGAGTAAGCCTCCGATAAAAAAAAAGCCACAACGCGAATAACGAGAAAGCAAAGCGGAATTCCGAGGCAGACAGAACAGAAGTGACGCAGGAAAAAGACGTCCGAATTGAATACATTGTTTTTAATTCCGCTTCGTGTTATGTCTCCGGCGGCTGGTGCCGAACAAAATCGGCAAGCAACTGCAAACAAAAAAAAACAACCAACCATCGGAGAGAAGACCTTCGCCAAAAATTATATTCCCGCGTATACGATGCCCATTCATTCTGAGGCAAATGGAATAGACAAACGAGGCACGGAAAATTTGAGTTTCCAGATTTATGAAGGTGTAATGATTTCAATTTTCCCACCAAATTTTAATGTAATATTTGATAATCCTCGTGTCATAAATATGTGTAACTATAATCCCACCGTTCTACCGAAAAGTGAAAGCTGAAACAGCACCCGAAGCTTTTCCGTGCATTCGCCAATGGCAGTTCTGTCTGTCAGGCCGTCAGGCTTTCGCTGCGGCTGGCCCAATACCTGTCTATCTTCCGTCCACTCCCCACCCACCGAACCTGCCTCAAAACTACTCCGACCGAAATACTGACTGTCTGGCTGGCGTTGTCTGGCTCTCTTCCTTCCCAAAAATAAAACACCAAATTCGATCCGCAATCCACACCAGACCTACCTGTGCCGATCTCGTGTCTCTTTCTGTCTATCGGGAAAATTTCAGCGGTAGTGCGACTGTCTGCTGCTGTCTGCTGTGATATTCTACCCTTCTCAACTGCACTCTTCAACACCCACAAATCCACCCGACGACCCCCAATCGGTGTGCGCCTGCAGACACAACAGACAGACGACGATTTCTATCTCGTAGAGCTGAACAGTTTCTCTTTCTCGCATCTCTGGGAGCGCTCTCTATTTTCGAAGTCCGTCCGTCCGTGTGCATGTGTCTCGACGTCGAACAGAGCCTCACACCTTCCGTTTGCAACAATGAATGCATTTTGGGCCCTTCTCTGAGGTTAGATATGAATATCCTGCCCGTGCAGAATGCGGGTTGTAGGCAAAGCAGCACATGAGACAGTCAGATAACCAGACGTCTCAGTTGTTGTTGTTGTTGTTATCGGTATTGTCGGTGTTGTCGTTCGTCGCTTGGCACGAGAGTGTTCCATTGGGAGAGGCGAAATGAGAGAAAATGCCTACTCTCGTGGGAATGGGGCGGTGGGAAAATGTGATTCGGAAAGTGTCCTGTAAGTGAGACTAGACGGCATTGTAAAGCCGTGGCAGGTGAGGTCGGGTGGGTCAACAAAGGATGTGGATCGTGGGCGTCGATTGATTTTTGAGGTTTCTAACTTCGTGAGATAAGTGTGGAAACGTTGTGAATGTTTTGACAAGGATCTTTGGAAAACTTGGCGGAAAATGACTTGGTTCGACATGTTGATGAATATGTTTTAAGAAGTTTTGAGGCACGTTATCAGCCTACTAAGCACAGTTGACTTCAAACATTACTTACTTGCTACTCGGAGATAGCGACTAGAGCTGAAATATTGTACTGAACATTGCGTTAAATTGGTTGAAATCACACATAATTTGACTATTTCGGCACGATGACCTAACATTGGACGATAAGGCCAATGCAACTATCATTCTTTCTTTCTTTCTTTCTTTCTTTCTTTCGTTCGTGCTTTATTTATTTATTTCTTTGTTTTAGCATTTCTAGCTTATTGATTTCACAATTCGTTTATTCATTGTTCTCAATTAAGTGATCTACTTGCACTACCACAGTTACTAATAGAGAGCAATTCAATTCATATGCAATTCTATACACACCCAATGAATTTTCTAACCAATAACCAAGTTTCAGTAATTTTGACATTTCGTTACTCAATTCTGGTAAATAAGTATGTATAAAAGCTGTTATATACAGTCGAAAATTTAACTAAAACTGAAGACAATCCACAAATTTTCATAACAATGTATTCTATTACAGCTATTACATGTTGAAATTTCACTTAAAGGGCGAACACGAAATTATTGCGACACATTCAACAGGGCATAACTTTTTTACCATTGGGTTAAAATCAACCAAATTTTGCACACTTTCTCATTGATGTGTATTGTTTACATGCTGTCAAACTCGAAGTCGTGTTTTTCGATTCAACGAAAATGGAGGTGAACCAACGTGAGTCGAGAGAACAAATTCTTTCCAAACATCTGGAATTTCCTGACCTGTCGCACCGGCAGTTGGGAAAAATGTTGAACATTCACCATTCAACCGTCTCCAGAGTGTTGAAGCGGTTCCAGGAGCGGTTGACGTTGGATCACGGCAAAGGAACTGGAAGAAAACCGGGACTGGAGAACAAAAAGACGGAGGGAAAGGTGAAGCGGATGATTAAAGCAAATCCCAACGTCTCAAGCCGTGATTTGGCTAAAAAGATCGGCATGTCTCAGAGCTACGTCCAGAATGCAAAGAAGAGAGCTGGACTACATACATACAAGATACAGAACTTCCCAAACCTCGATGAGCGGCAACAATCGACGGCTAAAACTCGGGCACGGAAGCTCTACGAGAAGATGCTGACAAAATATGGCTGCTGTGTGATGGACGACGAAACGTATATAAAAGCCGATTTTGAGCAAATTCCGGGGTTAGAGTTTTTCACCAGCAAGAGCAAGTTCTATGTGGACGATAAATTTAATAAGAAGAAAATGTTGAAGTTCGCCTCCAAATATCTCATTTGGCAGATCATCTGCTCTTGCGGACTGAGGAGTGAGCCTTTCGTGACAAAGGGCACAGTAAATGGCGAGATCTTCAAATCTGTGTGCCCCGAGAAGCGCCATTTGCCGTTCTTGCAGCAGCACGACAAAGCTCCGCTATTTTGGCCAGATTTGGCAGCATGCCACTATTCTAAAAGTGTCCTGGAGTGGTATGAGGCCAATTCTGTCCATTTTGTTCCAAAGGACATGAATCCGCCAAACTGCCCGGAGCTGCGCCCGGTGGAGCAGTACTGGGCAATGATGAAGCGGGAACTTCGGAAGAGCAAGAAGACAGTCAAAGACGAGAAGGACATGTTAAGAAAATGCAAAAAAAACTGAGAAACTGGTACCGGATGACACTGTAAAGACTTTGATGGAGGGCATCAAGCGAAAATGCGTTCAATTTTACACTCAAGGCTCCATCGATTAACTTTTCTTTTGATTTTTGAAGTTAATATATGTATAAAACTACCCTAAAATTTTGGTTTGATTCTAAACATTATAAGAAAATTGGCATGACATTTTCGGTGTCGCAATAATTTCGTGTTCGCCCTTTATATTAATTCAGATTGCAGATTTCGATAATATATGCTTACTTTTGCATTTATATTGCCCAACAAGTTCTGCACAGTGGTTTTTGTGCTCTTCCTGGACGCTGTAGATCGGTTTTCTTGAAGTCTGGCGTATTGTGAACCACTGCACCAGGCTTTTAAGGTTCCGCTTGACGATTTCCCAGTTGCACTTTGAGGACAGTTTAGTGGGATGATATCTTTTCCACGAAATCAACGTTGTTATCAGGAAACTACTGCAGAGTTGGTCTGGCATAACGGGCAGAGGCCAGATCCGTTCAAATAAGAGAGGGAATCAAATGTTTTCGATACAATGGAAGCAATCTCTCGAGTAGGAGCTCGTTTTGGTAAATTTCAACATGTAAAAGTCCCGATCAAAATATGTTCGAACAGTAATGTGTGTGAGGCGATCAAAGTTTTTATTAGTAAGTCAAATTTTTTTTCAAGTACAGTTAATACAGAATACAGGAGAAATATCCAGCTAAGCTTCCTTGTTACCGAATGCGAATTACCGGGTCTTTCGTTTAATACTTGCCATAAGATTTTGTACAGTCTCCTGTCAACTTTATTCGCCACAGAACGCCAGTTTGCCTTAAACTGTTTATAGCTCACAACAGTTTTTTAAGTCTTCTCAAGGTTCCGCTTGACGATGGCCCAATATTGTTCGACTGGTCGGAGCTCTGGCTTGTTGGGAGTGTTCTTGTCAGAGCTTATAAATATCATATTCAATTCTCAAATTGCACCCTGACTGAGTCAAAATATTAGTCATCACGCACTGTTCCTAGCGTACATGAAGTAAACACAAATTTGCCTTCATGAATCTCTTGTGCAAGATGAGTCAACTTGTTTTGTTTTGCTTTACTTTGATCATTCATTCGTTTCAGAAAGCAGTGAATGTACGTAAGTGAAAAAAAACTCATTCAATTTCAACGTTCTACCGTGAAGACGAAAGAACAGTCATTCATTTGGAGAATCAATGAAGTGAAAAAAACCAAATCTTCTCGAATCGATCCTACAAATGCCTTTTCTCGAACAAATGTCCCACAAACTCTGTAGCGATTTCGGCCATTTGGCTTTTTGGCTTCCTTTGCCTTCAGCTATGTTCGGGAATACTTGAAATCCTGTGGCAAAAAAAAAATCACTCACCAACGCGAAAATGAATGACTGGTTACAAGAACATTCAGTCAAGCAACCAAAATCTCGTGAGGCTTGAATAGCCGTGTACTTTGCTGTGGTGTGAATGATTTGTGTGGAACACGAGGATAACGGAATGACTGAGCATAGCAAAATAGTAAACACGAATATATTGCGTGACTGATAGAACGAAATGAAGAGAAGGAAAATTGTACCTACTGAATATTTTTTTTACTCATCGTTCACGACGGGTGTCAATTTTTTCGAGCTCTGGTTCTTGTCCTTGGGCACCACTTGAACGTTGTTGGCAGCATACCACTCCATGGCCTTTTTTCCGTAATGGCAAGATGCCAAATCGAGCCAAAATAGAACGGACCAATTGTGTCGCTTCATGAAAGGCAGTAGACGTTTTTGTAGGCACTCGCTCAGATAAATTTTCTGGTTAACGGTTCCGGTAATGTAATGTAAACGTTGCTCTTCAAGCCACAGAGACAGATGGCCTGCCACACCAGATATTTCTTCGCCATCTTTGGCAGTTAAATGTGCTTAAAAATATCTGCTACCTTTCTCCGTCCGGTTGCCGTATAAAATTTCTGTCCAGATAGCTGCTTAAAGTCGGCCTTGACGTAAGTTTCAACGTCCTGTACCACGCAATCAAACGTTGTCAGCATCGTCGTGTACAAATTTCGCTATCGCGCTTTGGTCGACGTGTTTTTTTTATCGTCGCGATTTGGAGTCTCCAGTTTCTTGTAAGTCTAGCTCGCTTTTTAGCTCTATCCACGGTTGAAGGCGTCGCTCCCAGCTTTTTGTGACATCTCGGACAGAAAGTACCTCCTTATCAAATTTTTCCGAAGCAAAAGTCATATCCTGGTTTGGGACTCGCTCCTCAACCAACCTGGTGTAAAATTGAGATCCCGGCAGTGCTTCGTAATTCTATTTCTCGAACGTTACGTCGTCCATTAAAGACACTGGAGGGGACTGTCTATCCCTCACCCTTGGTGATTCTGTAGAACTTTTTTTCTTCAAAATTTAATTTAGCTGGCAACATCAAAATCGAAATGTATTTTTTACAATCCATCATTCTTAATTTGGGCAATTCAATCGGAAGATGGCAATATACAATATGCATCGCAAAACTATTGATTTTAGAACGACAAAATCCAAATAGAAGGAAAACTCTAATTACTTACCTATTTATGTCTCCTGCCCATGCCTAGGGTTGCATAGGGCCAACGTAAAACACTTCCATCCTCGGTGGCTGCTCGCTTTAGCCTTGACCTAGGCCAAGGTCAGATTTCGATCCACTTCTTTTATTTCCTTATTGAGACTCCGACACCACGAGCCCCTGGGTCTGCTTCTTCTACGATGTCCTGCCGGGTTCCAATCCAGCGCTTGATTGCAGATTTCGTTTAAGCTCCACTTTCGTTCTCGAATCTCCATTGATATCGGTTTCTTTTGGCATCGACGATGGAGCTTAAAATTTGCGATCCTATTCCCATGTAACAATTTTGGTTTTATAAGGGATCTAGAGAGCATGAATAAGACTTCAAGAATGCTATAAAACCATGATAAAACCAGCAATGTTCGTTGGGTTGTGACGCCACCAGACACGAATTACATACCGCAGACATCGGTTGATGAAGACCTGCAGCATTTTAGTATTCTCCGCTGAAACGCACCACGTCTCGATTCCACGTTTGAGTCGAAAATTCTGTTTTTTTGCGTTGACTTATCTGGTTTGACCTCCATATATTTCTTAAACTCGCAAAACCTGCCCTAGCCTTCTTGATTCGTGCACCTATGTCGCTCTTGGTACCACGTCTGACGCTATCTGGCTGCCTAGATATTGGAAGCTATCGACTTTCTCCACTGGTTGCCCCACTACCGTAAAATTGGAAGGATTGTCCGTGTTGAAATCCAACGATTTAGTCTTGTTGACGTTGATGGTGAGACCCGCCGCGGAGGAGCTTTCGGCGAGATCGTTGAGCTTGCTCTGCATATCAGAGCGCCGTTGCGCTAACAAAGCAACGTGATCAGCCAAATCGAAGTCGTTAAGGTGCTCCTTAGTGATAGGCTGCCAAGGCAGTCAACGATTTGGTACACGGTCAGTAGTATCTCCAATGATCTCGTCGATAACGGTGAGGAACAGTAGTGGTGATAGTATTAATTCCTGCCTCACACTGGCGACTTCCAGTATGGGGTCGGACTAGGCTCCGTTACGCAGGACTCTGCATGTAAAAGCCTCAAAATGATCAACACAAGATCTTTCGGCCACAAGAATCCTGCCTGCTGCCGCCGGAGAGTCACGTTGATCTTCTCCTGAATTCGGTTTAGGGTAACTTTTCACAGGACTTACTACACAGGAGAACAATACACAGCAACATGATGCCTCGCCAATTGACGTACACAGTTGGATCCCACTTCTTAGGGACCTTTACTAAGATGACCAGCATCCAGTCGGCCGAAAATGTCATGGTGTCCCAGATATTACAGAATAATTGATGCAACATTTGTGCGGACAGCATTGGGTCCGCTTTGAGCATCTCTGCTGATATGCGATCGTCCCGGGGAGCCGTATTGGGATTCATGCTTCGGATAGCTGCTTCGATCTCCTGCAACGATGGGGCCTCGGAGTTGGTGCGAGTGATGCGCCGCATCTGTGGCCGATCATGCTGAAATATTGGTTGTCGTACCTTGTAGAAGGTGCTCGAAGTGCTTATACCAACATTTGAAGCGGATGCAGGCCTGGATGTGGGGGGACTGCGCAGTTATTGGACACTGTTGAGTTTCCTCCAGAAACCCACAAATATCCAAAAGGCAGCCGTGTCAAAGCGAGTCACCCCGCTATAAGGGTAAAAGTCCAAGGCTCCACCAACCTGAGCGCCTGTCCACCATGGAGGTGCGGCTCCAACAGCGTATGTCTGGCATCCAGCGTTTGAATAAGACATGCTGTTCCCTACAAGCTTCACCTAAGAGGACAGTCCCATCACGAGGATAGGAACTTTAGGCCAACCAACTACTGTCTCCGAAGTTAAATTGTTAAAAAAAACTCCAATGATGTTAGTAAACGGATGAATGTATTAGAATATAAGCCAAATATTGTAACATATCTTGTTGTAATATACATTTACGTGACACAACATGTAATGTTACTGTAACGGCCTACTTATGATTGAAGTCAAACAAATAAAGTCATGTATTTTTTTAATCCACTGGATCATCCCGATGCTGGTCCTTTGTTTTGAACCCAAATCACGAGTCCAATCAATTTGGAATTGCTGAAACAGATTTTTTGTGCAGTTTCGGCAGAACCTGCAGGGAGTACTGCTCACAATGCTTTTCAACCACTCGTTTTATACATATATATATAATTATTTAAGCATATTTGTTCAAATACTAGACTTGGTATTAATATTTATTCTTCTCATGATTGATTTCTTCAGTGATTGTTTCACTATTCAGAATATTTTTTTCCATAAATTCATTAATTTGTACACGCTCTTTGCAGAACAAAATTTAAGGGGGTAGAACCAAATACTCGTGACCGTCTCGAAGTTAATACGTTCATCCCCACCCCTCTGAGAAAGAAAAAATCAAATTTTTGATACTCCATTTTTAGCCATTGGATTTTGATGCAGCTTTTGCAATAGATCACAAATTTATCCTTGGTTTTTAATCTGTACCGGTTATTCCGCAAATATCCGTAGTTTGGTGGGAGTACTGGGGTAAGTATCTGTCCAGGGATGGTGGACAAAACATGGTTCGATGCGAAACTTGTGGTGGCATATTAAACTTTGTGATTAGGCAAAGCTAGGCTATCAGAATTTTTTTTAAGGATTTTTGACCATACTAGCCTCTTAAAGAGGCCTTGCGGGATTCAGGTTTCTCCGGAAAAGTTGCCGTATTCAAATCGTTATCAAAACCTGGCTTGCCACGTATCAAACTGATTTTGCAAAACTTTGTCTTCGAAGGACATTCTTAGGGTGTCTGACCATACTGGCCACTTGAAGAGGCCTTGTGGGTCTTTAAACTCCTGAGGACATCAGAATGTTCAGCACAAGACCAAATGACTTGATCTGCGTCCTGGTAACCTTGTCCACATTCATTACTGAGATTACTGTCACTCAACCCAGCACGGTATGAATGAGCATTTACAGAATAATGATTGGACATAAAATGAGACATTACACGAATAAAGTCTCGACCCACATCTCCATCCCTTAAAAGAATCCACTCTCTCATTGCCTGGAATCAAACAATGAGAGGGACCCAAAGGTGGTGACAAAATATGGCGAAGAAAAAGCATTTAGAAGTTCCTGCATTTTGATGAGGATAAACGTGCAGTGCTTTACCGGCCTCAAGGAGTTGATACCTCCTCTAGAAGTGAAGAATTGAGACTATCCGTGAAAATTTAGAACTTATCCGGTGTAGGTGTGGCAATAATTTCTAGCGTAAAGTGTATTGCCGCTAATTCAGCAATATGTACGGAATAAAAAGCTTGAAGCATTGTTCGGGATGTCGCGAAATAGCTGCACTTGACCAAAAGTTTCGTGCAGAAAGCCAAGAAATGACCTGAGCTCCGTTCATTCAAAGTCCAGAAAGCTCCAAACCGCAATGAAAAACAGAATATGACAGCTAAAACACGTGCGCGTAAGCTGTACACACAAATGTTGACGAAACCACACTGCTGCATCATGGACGATGAAACACACGTAAAAGCGGACTTTAAACAAATTCCCGGCAAGCAGTATGTGACTGCAAATGACAAGTTCGGTGTTCCAGAGTCTCTCAGGAAACATGGCAAGTGGCAAAGTTCCCCAAGAAATTCATGATTTGGCAGTGGATTTGTTCGTGTGGTAAATGGAGCAGGCCTTTCGTGAGAACTTGAACTGTAAATAGTCAAGTATACATGAATGAATGCCTGCAAAAACGACTGTTTCCGTTTCTCAAAACTACTCCAAGGATGTTCTGGAGTGGTACAAGACGAATGGTGTCAATTTCATGCCGAAGGATCTTCATCCTCCAAACGAGTTGCGGTCAATTTAAAAATATTGGGCTATAATGAAGCACGAACTTCGTAAGCATCCTAAAGTTGTCACTACAGAACAGGAAATGTTGAAGTCATGGATAAAAGCGCAAAAAATGTCGGTTCAAGCGTTGTACATAATCTTATGCGTGGTATTAAGCGAAAGTTCGGGCTTTTCGATTTGGTAAAGAAATACAGTGAATGAAAGTACTTAAACCAAGATTATACATTGTATTTTATTCCCTGAATATTTCAGGACAATCGGTTGAGAGACTTGTTTTTGAGGACGAGTTTAAAGTGACGCAATTTAACTGTGTACACCCTTTTATTCAAATCGAAAGCCACCTTACGGTCCTTTTTTCTCCGTTTATATTATACAAATGTAATCTGTAATAATGCCGAGTATTTTGTAGAATTATATGAGTGTATTGGTGTGCCCAGATGATTATTTTAGTGTTTTTGGAATTTACACATTGAGTTTAATGATTTTGGGTCGGCCCAAATAATCTCATTCTAGCTCAATAAGTTCAATGTTAAGAATTTTTTTCTGAGGTCGTTTATTTATTAGGCATGTGTAAAATTTTGCGGAGCCGATATTCAAATATGTTATTTCCAATTATTTGCTTTAAGCTGTTACTAAAAGGGGCACTAATTTATCGTGGCTGACTCGAAGTTTATGGGCCACATTATCGTTTGGAAGGGACTAGGCAAGAACCCTAATTAAGTTTATGTATGATGTTCATGGCTGCGGTTCTCATCAAGTCCTCGGTTACTTTAGCGCTTTTCAGGAGCTAAACCACTGATGGCAGACCAACAGCTTTCTAGGAACGTATAAGTAGCACGGAAGGATAATATATCTGGTACACAATCGTGGAAAATTCACTGGAATTGGGGTGTTATGAAGTTACTCATTCAGGTCAGACAAACAAAGGCATTTGTAGATTGCTTGCATGTAAGGAAAATCACACATTCCAAAAACATCTCAAACCTCGCGGAAGAGTTGTCTATCTCGGGCCACTAGGGAATCCAATAGTCATGCTCTGGATTCAACATTATCCGGGCAGTGCCAAAATGCGTGAGCGATGTCATCATAACCGGTTCCGCACCTACATATCTTGCTATCGACGATGTTAATCTGTAGAGATGTGCATCTAGCGAGTAGTGGTTTGACATAAGTCTTGACATCACACGAATGAAGTGTCGACTTATATCCACACCTTTGAATAACGATCTCGACGAAACATTTGGAATAGTGGAATGTAACTACCGCCCAACAGAATTACTTGTCCAATAGTTCTACCAACTTTAAAGAGAACTCTGACGAACTAATGGAAAAAAATCATCATATTTAATTCTTCTTTCAAAAATCTCGCCTTTTTGTGCGACCACCTTTGCGAGAGAGTCCGCCTTCTCATTACCTAAAATTGAGTAATGTGAGGTAAAAAGGTACAAATGTACGGAAGCATCTAAGTGAAGAATCCTAAATGATCTTTTGACCAACGCACGCATATGCCCCCTTATTTTTGAATGAAGGTAAGATGAGTGCCTCAATGTTTTCAGCAACTGGAGGACCTCAATAGAACTGAGAAGATGAAATAATGGTCTATGAGCATGTCGGAAATTATCCCCAATACGAAATTGATTGCTGCCAGCTCAGCAACATATACGGAACAAGCTTCCTGAAATTTTCGGAAGGCAGATGAGTAGTCATGGTAGACACCGAAACCTAGTTTCATATTCATGCTTAGATGATTTTTGAGCACGTTGTATTCTTGGCATTTCTGCAAAATCTGCAGAATTGCGAAATCAAATTCACAACCTAAAATTCGCATATCTGACGTTTATGTTTAGCTACATTTATTTGCTTCATGATTTTCTATGTATTATAGTCGACAGAACTATCCAGAACATCTAAAAATTTGGTTTACAGAGCAGCGCCAAACTTCTCAGGGGAATGGAATTGTTGTTGCCAACTTAAAAAACTAGTGCTTTCTAGTGACATTTGTCGAGTATCTCTCACAATAAACTTCAAAGACAATCTCACAATATCCGTAACCGCTCATCGTCAGTTAAAAGTGATAAGTACTCTCACCGATGGAAACCCGATTTCGCACAAAAATTGTAGGGTTTTTTCCCGAACCAATTTTTTTCGGGAAATGTTTCCACAAAAAACCGAATAACGTTAGTAATAGTAGACAAGTGAACTATTCTTTCGGGTTTGAAGGACACAAAAATGTACTGAATTGAATGCAGAATTTGAACTCTGAACAATTTGGTTATGTTTCAGATAGATTCTCTTTTTAATTCTATTGGTTAACTCAGTTTCAAGGCGTAGACAATTTCTGATATACGATGAAAGAAAATCATAAAATAAAATCTGCTAAAAACCATTCAAGGACTTTGATGAAGAGATCCAAGCTAACACTTCTGACATATTTGTTTCAAATGATCTTCTTATAGTTGAGCACAGAATGATCTCTATACGCAAAACGTGTGATTCTAAATCCCAAAACGAAGCATTCTCCCAACTCTCAAGACCCAAATTAATTGTGCCAAGGCCAATCATAAAACCCTTAAAATAATAACCCGTCCAGAAAATTGCGCCTTCTATATCACTGCAGGACCCAGCATAATAAAAATAGAGAAATAAAACTCAATAAAGCATGCAATCAGCCGACCCGTCTGAGCTTCGCCTTGGATCTTCCACGCACCGCAAAAATAACAACAACCACAAGGTTCCAAATTAAAATAACATTAGGCAAAATTGCTTATCAAGAGCATCTTCACTGTTTTTCTGCTTAATGAAACACTACACTCCTTATTTACTGGCGTAGAGTGTGGTTTAGAAAATCGAGTCAAAAAATAAGAAAATGAAAGAAAAAGCGGCTCGAAGCTAAGCAACAACAAAAAAAAAGTGTAAGCAAAACTGATGAAGTAAGCAAGAAGCAACGGCAAATGCGCTCTAGACATAACAACAACAAACACACTTGCGCGAAATAAAAATGGAATCATCAAATATAAAAAGGGAAAAAGGCATATCAGACCATCAACTCAGAGCCAGCCGGCTGAGAGATGAGCCATAGAGCGCGACGCTTCTTGCATATATGGAGGGAAAAGAGAAGAGAGTTCTGCTTCGGGTGGGAAGAACGTGCGGAATCCATTGGAGGGGGTGGACAGCGCGGTGGAAGCGATGATGAAATTTGAGGCCGTAGTGCGACTACGACGTGTTGGACGTACACTGTAAAAGTGAATTGAGTAACGTTACACACAGTCACAAGCGAGCGGACGGAGCGACTGGCTCACAGACAACGGTAGCGATCGCACAGTGGTCGGATGTGGTCTATGGATGATAATATTAAGGGTCATTTCCACGATTAGTTTTAAACAAACAAGTGTAAGAGTCTGTGCCTAAGGGCACCAACGGAATCGTGACGTTGGACCAAGTTTGAAAGAAGAGTTTTGACTTTATTGTTTTAAATTGTTGAAAATCATCGATTTGCCAGATTTCGGATATGTGCTTTTTTCAGTATATGTCCTAAATTACTAATGAAGTTTTCATTGTTGCAAACGAAGACGAAATATAAATTCTCTTCATACAAAACACACACAGACAAAAAGAAATATTGAATTTGCTGCGTTAACTAATGCAATTAAATGGCGAACCAGCCCAGGCGGCTGTAGCCACTTTAATAAAGAAACAAAAAAAAATGCAGTTAAAGGGAATGCTTGATTTGTCAGAAAATAATGGGATATTTCATGTGAATTTTAGCCAGATAACGCCTGAATCTATCATGTTGTATAAAAGACTGCTAACATTGTTGTATGGTGCATGAAAGATTAAATTCATTTTTTTTAAAGTAGTCACAACCTGGTTCATTAGAGCCTTCGTTACATTAAAAGCCAAAGCAGGTTGTTTGCAATCCAACGAAGTTGTTTGCAATCATTCATAAAACCACACATGTGTGATTAATAATGTGCTAAAGGACGCTTGAATGTATCGGTCACAGGACACAAAAATTTACATTAAATTTTGGAAGTGTGTAGGCTGATGGCCTCTTTTCAGCTATTGATAATGAATATATTTACTTTAGAAGTGAGACAAAGATACTTGTTCTTTCTCGTGGGTTCTAATAACTATAAAAAAATATGATAACCACTCCTATTTTACTATAGAAAATAACTAATAAATTTGGTTTTTATGAGTTCATTAACTGATAAAAATTAAAATTTGATTGTACCCAAGCGACCCTCAACGACAAGCGATATAATGCATATGAGCATTATATTCTCCTTAAATGCTATTGAAAAGCAGGTTATGGCCCACTGTACGGCTAATTTAATGCTGGAGCTCACCAAAAAAGACGCCTTTGTCGACAATATGTCATTCAGTGGTAGCATGAATTGGTACCGTTAGCAAATGACAGCTAGATGACAGCAGTTGAAATGTTTTTCTCTTGCTGGGAAGTTTAGCTTTTAGAATGTAGTTTAAATACTTGATTGAAAATGCGAAGCAAAGAAAAAAAAAGACCTATTTTCAATTATAGATGACGAGTTAGGCACAAATTTGTGTTTCATTCGTATGAGAGCCCCCCTATTACAGAAGGCGGAGGGGTCTCGATTTACCTTAGAAACATTTCTTGCCTTCAAAAACCTCTACCGGCCAAATTTGGCTCCATTTACTTGATGAGCTCTAGAGTTATGTAGAAGCTTTTGTTTCATTTGTATGGAAGCACCGCCCCCCAACCTAACAGAGAGAGAGGAGGGGTCTCGAACTATCGTAGAAACATTTATTGCCTTTAAAATCCCCGCCGCAATTTGGTTCCATTTGCTTTATTAGATCTAGAGTTATGAAAAAATTACAGTTTCATTTGTATGGCAGCACCCCTTCTAGGAGAGGGGAGGGGTCTCAAACCACCTTAAAAACATTTTTCTCCTCCAGAAAACCCCATTGCCAAATTTAATTCCATTTGCTTGATTAGTTCTTGAGATATGCAGAAACTTCTGTTTCATTTGTAGGAGAGCCTCCCTTTCTAGAGAGGGAAAGGGTCTCTGACTACCATAGAAACATTGCTTGCTTCTAAAAACATCCGCATGCTAAATTTGGGTTCCTCTGCTTGATCAGTTCTTGAGTTATGCAGAAATTTGTGCTTCACTTGTATGGGAGCCCCCTTTCCAGAGAAGGGAGGGGTTTCAAACCATCATAAGAACCTTCCGGTGTCTAAGACGAATCCAACAAAGCAAAAATCTTGCCAAACGGTCCTTCCGCTCGCGAGTTAAATCGTGACAAAGGAAACCCCAACTCATTTTTATTTATATAGATATTCATTTTCCTGTTTTGCTTTTTTTTCTTTGCTTTCTGTTTTGACATCCTATTTTTTCTTATGAAAGGGGAAACTCAAATTCACTACAGTTTTGCATTTCTTAGGATGGGATTTGAACTCGCTGCTTTGTGGTCGACGTGTTTTTATACCGCGTCTTTATCCTCTAACCTTTATGGAACGTACGAGAACGGTTTTAATATTTGCCCAATATATCCTTCAATGTCTCCATGGTTAAGCATTTTAATATATGTACACTAATTCTGCATCATACTTGCATTTACGATTTTTCTTGCTGTACATTGGCTGTCTGAATGCACAGCTGTTGTAAAATAGCAGACGTAAAGCTGTCTGATGTCTCAATTTTTTTGCATTATATTATTATAATAAGGCACTGAAAATGCTTTATTGAAGTTGTTTACAAATGTTTACAGATGACCTGCAGAATTTGAATGAAGATGATTCAATCACCAAAGTGAGGACTATTATAGTCCTGATGCAGGAATAAGCGAGGATGATGAACGCTTCAAAAATTCGGACAGCTATCGGTTTGTAAGCAATTTTAATTAAGCATTTTCAGTGCGTTATTTTTATAATATGTCATGCATAAAAAACGCAGACAGCTAAAATTACGGTAACTTTGCGTATGCTATTATACGACAGCTATGAATTTAGGCTGCCAATCTACAGCAAGAAGAATTGTAAATGGAAGTATGATGCAGAAATAGTGCATATTTCAATGTTTATTGGTTACCTGGGTAGCAAACCTCCCATACCGGGTAACTAGGAAGCATGTATGCCATTTTAAGTTTTATTTGGTTTTGAACATTCTTCGAAAAAAGATAAAGATATATGGAAACAATTATTCATTGCATGTATTAATAGAATATAAAAATATAATACTGCCAGAAAACGTGTGAATCAATAATTAGATAAATAAAATTATTGCTATTTTGAAAGAAATTTCAAAAG
Source organism: Aedes japonicus (assembly GCA_034211315.2). Classification (NCBI taxonomy): domain Eukaryota; kingdom Metazoa; phylum Arthropoda; class Insecta; order Diptera; family Culicidae; genus Aedes; species Aedes japonicus. The sequence goes on from JASCZW010000472.1 coordinate 277,595, forward strand.
AACAACTCAAAACTAACAAAACTAACAAACATTAAATACATACACAATTATTGAACTCTATCAACCATACGGTATAAAGGTCAATCTACAGCCGATATAGAAAAGCAAGATTGTATTGCGCTTCAGCATAATTTTTTATCATTTTTCAATATGGGTTGAGACGTGGAGAAGAAATACGCCATGGATTTTGAGCGAAAGTGCAACATATCTATTTGAACTAAAGGGTGATACGGTCAAAATTTGGTCAAGGGAAAACGCGTGTAAATCGGTGAAATCGTTTATTTAAAAAATCAAAATAAATTTCTTTTTCAAGTTCAATTAGTATAAAATTCAGGAAAAATATTCAGTTAGGCTTCCGCTTTTCCAAATCCGAATTGCCGGGCCTTACGCTTGACCCCTGCCATCAGATTTTGTACAGCCACCTTGTCCACCTTCTTCGCCGCAGAAAGCCAGTTTGCCTTGAACTGCTGCTCGTCCTTAGCAGTTTTTTTGGTCTTCTTTAGGTTCCGCTTGACAATAGCCCAGTATTTCTCAATTGGGCGGAGCTCTGGCGTGTTGGGAGGGTTCTTGTCCTTGGGAACCACCTGCACGTTGTTGGCGGCGTACCACTCCATGGCCTTTTTACCGTAATGGCAAGATGCCAAATCCGGCCAAAACAGTACGGAACAACCGTGTTTCTTCAGGAAAGGCAGCAGACGTTTATTCAAACACTCTTTCACGTAAATTTCTTGGTTGACAGTCCCGGAAGCTATGAAAATGCTGCTTTTCAAGCCACAGGTACAGATGGCTTGCCAAACCAGATATTTCTTTGCGAACTTTGACAGTTTCGTGTGCTTGAAAATATCTGCTACCTTTCCCCTTCCTTTTGCCGTATAAAACTCCTGTCCCGGAAGCTGCTTGTAGTCGGCTTTGACGTAGGTTTCGTCGTCCATTACCACGCAGTCAAACATCGTCAGCATCGTCGTGTACAGCCTCCGGGATTGTGCTTTGGCCGTCGTATTTTGTTTATCATCGCGATTTGGAGTCACTACCTTCTTCTAAGTCGATAGTCCGGCTCGTTTTTTGGCTCGATGCACGGTTGTAGACGATACACCTAGCTTATTTGCGGCATCTCGGAGAGATAGGTTAGGGTTTCGCTTGAAACTACCGGCAACTCTCTTTGTCGTCTCAGCGGCTTCCGGTTTTCGATTTCCCCCCGATCCAGACTTCCTGGCTGTCGACAAACGTTCCCCAAACACTTTAATTACATTTGCAACGGTTGATTTGGCAACTTTTAGCGATTTTGCCAACTTTGCGTGCGAGTAGCTCGGATTTTCGCGATGCGCGAGCAAAATTTTGATACGCTGCTCTTCTTGCTTGGACGGCATTTTGACAACTGAAGAGTGAATTCCAAAATCAAAATAGGAGCAACATTCTACACCCACACCTTCAAAATGAGGGGTGTTCAGGTTTTTTAAATGCAAAATTGAAAGAAATACGTCAAGTTGATATTGACCAAATTTTGACCGTATCGCCCTATATATATAATATATAGAATTAAAGGTTTAAGAATAGACTGCCGAAAATAACCAACCAAATGGATGCTCCAGTGGAGCAAACGATTCTTGATAGGGATAGGGACTTGATCCCGTATGTTCTGAACGCGTTACGTCTTCTGTAATAACTCGCAACAAGGAAATCGCTAAGAGCATCTAGATTTGTGTAAGGAAACGTTCGTACATATAGACTATTTCAGCGCTGCAGTTGCTCACAAAGTGAAAGAACTGATTGGTCATTCCGAAAAGGAGCTGTCAAATTTCACAACATTTGTTGAAAAGGTGCTCATCCTGTCGCAAGAAAATACGACCATGGAGCGAGGATTATCAATAAATGAAAGTGTCTGGTGGTGAACCAAACTGAAAAGATTTTGGTAACTCAGAGAATTGTCTATGAACTTTCAACGACGTTGAAATCAAGAAATACTTGATACAATATGCACGCAACGCACATGCATCATATTGTAGCCATAAACCTCGAAAGCTTTACTATTTTTCTTCGGTGTTTATGCATCTAGCAACTTGAAAGACCAATTACTTATATAGAGCGATTTTTGTTCTCGTTTGCAAAATGAGAGGCCAAAGCCGGCTTCATAATACGCAAGAAGCCCAATTTGCGGCTGTTACCTGTCATTTTGCCTAAATGAAACAAATCAGAATTTCAGATTGAACAATTTCCTCGAAAACTTCAAAAATATCTTTTAATCCATTTTAACTTATTTTCCCAGTCCGGAAAATTAGGCAAAAGTGCAGGAATAATTCCGGAAAAATGCAGAAATTTTCAAATCAAGATTGTGTGGCCACTCTGCATCCCGTTTTACGACAGCACAAAATTCTCAATTTTCATACATCAAAGCTTATTCCGTCCCCAAACATTTACTCAGCATTGTTTAGTTCCCGGTTTCGTCACCAAAGAACCGAAAATTGTCAAAGAAGCAGAGAAAACACTTGGTCACCCTTCAAAACACCCACTGTGCAGTAGACATAAAAACAACAGCATCATCAAGGCACAACAATAACAGCAACAGCAGCCAAGTGGTTACACATCCAAAATCATCAGTAGCCATCGTTGTCGTCGTCGTCTTCTCACCATAAGGCATAGCTACGCCATACACGCAAAGTTGTGCACATACAGTGCCGGCCTTATGATTTAGTTTATGCACAAACTTCGTCTTTGTTTTTCTATGAGTGAAAACTCAAGCCGTATCATTTTATCAAACGTTTAGGAAATATTATAAAATGGAAAACCTTATTGTAAAACATTAACTAGTCTGGCTTTTACTGATCCATTCTTTTAAAATATCAATCCTACAAAATATGTTTTATTATTTCTATTTGAACAATTTTCAGAGCATGTGAATGTTCTGGGTCTCGAAACTCATTTAGCATTTTTTTTATACAACCTATTTTAAGGACAAACACGACCGAGTCCTTTTCCAATATAAATTCTAGGTTAGAATAATTTTCACTTCAAGTGTTTGGAACTAAATATCACAGCTATACCGAAACAAAAAGAGTTCAAACTGCTAACCAAAGTATGCTCCAAAGGAGCAAGCATTTGCTGAAAATATCATGCACGAAGTCTTAATAATATTTGAGATTTGTGCTCTGCAAATCGCGAAGTGAGAGGGATTCGGTCGTGTATGTCCTTAAACGGAAGTCGTTTCCAAAAAAAAACTCAAAATAATTTAAACCAATCACCCTATTGAATGTACCAACTCGTTTTGTTCATGCAGCATTCAAGATCTCAGCCAATCAAGAAACCACGCCAAATTTTTGACATATCACGATGTCTCATACTTTTGGATTGTACTGTACATGGGCACCATCACAGACAGAGAGATAGCCAGCTTGGTTGGGTGGGTGGTTAGCTGGCGGTGGATATCAGACAGGGAGGTAGCGGGATCTCCTTTGCCTTTATTTGCCCGAAAGTCTGAATGGAGCACCATTCAGTCATCCAGTGAGTGGTGAGAGGAAAATGAGAAAAAGAGCGAACCCCCGATTGAATGGAGAGTGCATTCGGCAGTGAATGGGATATGCTATGCTGGATTGCATGTTGTGATATTGAGCATGTTTTCATTATGCTCTGTTATGCTTGTACGTTAGGTGTCCCTCTCTCGGAGCACGGACGGGATCAGCAGCATACACAGAAAGTTGATATGTGTTAGTGCGTGAGCTGATCGATGAGAATGATTCGTAAATGGTTCTTCGAATTAAGTATCATGATGACAATCTTAGCTTAGGATCCTCTTTTAGCTACAAAGCATCTGAGCTGGGTTCGATTCTCGGTCAGATTTAGAAATCTCCGACTCGCTGCTCTCATCTAAAAATTGTGGAACACTAAGTTAAGAGCAAGCAATAGGCGAATTGTGAAAGCAATAAGCTTCAAATGCTAAGAAAGATGATATTCTTGGTAGTACAATTTATAATGAAATTTTTCTCTTTTTTCTTGCAGGTATGATATGGCCAAAAGTTTCTTCATCAAAGTGTTATTTTATAATTCGGTGGATCTAATGTATGTACCAATTTTAAGAACATTATAAATTTTGACAATCTAATCTTGCAACAGAAGACAGCCTACCTGTAACGAACACCAATACCTTTAATAATAATAATAAAGTTGTGGAGCACAACTTGACATCTTGAGTTACATTCGAAAACGTCTTTCAGTCTAAATAATCGCTTTGAAATTGAATACGTAGTTAATTTTAGGCATTGTTTTAATAATTGACAAACATTCGTTAAATTTCATTTTCGAACTAAACGCAAGACGAAGATAGTCGATGTAAGTAAACATGGAAGCAGTGGTCCATACTAGTCATCTCTTAACTAATTCACTTTTTCCAAAATCACTGCATTACGTCGTCGACTCGGTTGAATGAATCTATTATAATCAATAGGAAAGGACTCATTGCGTATCCTTGCAAATTGATACCGCTTTCAGGCCACCAAACGCCGTCATAGTCATTGTACTAGCTGCCATACTCACTGTTAATATAACGGAGACAAACCCCAGCTCGATATCGAATCTCGATCGAATTTACGGACGAGGCCGCACAGACAGAGGAGAAAAGAGACGGAAGCGTTGGCAACAGCAAGTGGTACGAAGCGGTCAGACGTCGCTCGCTAGTGAGACGTATTAAGCAGTAACAGCGATAGAAGCTGAAAACTGCTCGGTGCTAATGTATGAACGATGGACGCTCACATTCTCCGCCAGCGTCGTTGCTGGCATGGCTGCCAGATGACACGGTTGTAGAATTTTTGACAAAGTTTATATTTATCTGAAAGAGTTTTTGAAAAAATAAATTTGATGTACATTAATTGTTATGTTATGTATTCTCCGTGCGAGAAGTAACGATTATGATGTAGAAGGAGATGTTCGCTCATCACCATGAGGCACCAAGAGTGAACAACAATGTTTTTGGCTAGAATGAAAGATGTGAAGAGAAAGTGTTGAAAGTTCCGTCAGAGTGCGGCAGGTAGGAAAATTAACAGATGTTTTTGAAAATTGAGCGAAAGGGCATGTATCCAATGGTACAAAAAAGGAGAGAGTTCCTCTCCCATGTGCGCATCAGTAAACAGAGTGCACACAATAGATCGCTAAGAATAAACTATACAAGCCACAGTGGTACATGAGCGTCTTTCCATGCGTCAATTTTTGCCTGTTGAAGTGGCGGACTTGTTCCGTCGCTACAACCTACCCCGCAGTGGGATGTTAGGCAAAGATTGACGTCCATGATACCTCACTATGTTTCTTACTCAGTTGCTGTTTGAGCTGAACCTTTTTGATGGACACACGCTCTGCACGATCCTGGAACTTGTTATGACCAGAGATATGTTGCGAGGACGCACGCTCGTTCCCAGTTGTCAACTTACCATTTTTCAGCCCTGCTGTGATTGCTATTCCGCCTTGGCCTGAAAACAATTTCGTATCCCCTAGGACTCCTGATTCCATTGCAGTTCCATTATATAAATTATGGCATTATTGGTTTTAATGAGTGGATTGAGTTAGAGATGAGTCCGAGAGTAGTTTGCAGTCTTCATTGGTAGGTCCTTCGTTGTTTCCGGATGGTACATCTTTTAAATATGTGGGTTATATACTTGCCCAAATTGTATTTTTCTATCCTACTGCAAGTTTTTTTTTCTATAGGAGGATTTTTCACTTACTTTTTTGGTTGTGGTCTGTTCTCGGTTATGGTTTTGTCTGGGCTTCTTGTCTTGTTTTTGGGATGTTGTCTATCACCGTCGTATTCGTATTCGGCTCTCTTTCGTGCTTTTCTTTCCTTCGAGTTTGCCTTCAAGTATTACCATTCTATCGTGGAGATTTCGGCTAGTGTGGCGGATTACTCTTCACGCTTAATGCTGGCTTCCAGTAGGTCGGCCAATTCCTTGATTTTTCATCACGTAGTTTAAGCTCACTTTGAAATTTTTCATCTACGCTTTCTTTTGTGGTGTCAGCAAAGTTGAGTATGTTTCTGGCTTTTACCTCTTTTCTTGCCTTCATAAATGATTTTTATATCCATTTATATTTTATTGGCTTCGATCACTTTTACGTCTTCTCAATCGCGTCTCAGCATGAAACGACGACACGGCACTTATTCAAGGATGTTATACTTTAACTTTCTGATACTCTAACTTTGGTTTCATGTAGTTTTCCAGTTATAGGAGATTCCTGGTGGATTTTTTTCATTTCGTTAGCGCAAGAATTTTCCCGTTTTTTATTTTTTTTATTCTTTTCACCTCACCACAATAACTCTGGAGAGTTTTTTTTTTAATTAGAAAAGCAGAGACGTCTGCTAGATTTTCAGCACTCTCGGAAATTACGATTACCATGAATTTGGCTTTTACTATTGGATTATGCCCCCAAGAGAGGGAAAAGCGTTTATGCCGCCTAAATATTGGCGGCATTTAGGAGTTCGTTTCTTGTCAATAAAAAAATGGGCTCTGCACAGGGATTCAGATTACAGCACTGAGCAGTTCAATGAATGATTCACAGCTGACGATGCAAATAAGATGCAAAAAGGAATTGGAATGTGGAGCAGTGCGGTTTTAGACACGTCTTGCCTCAAGGATCAATCATCGAGATATGGATACACCAAGTAATGCATCCTAGAAATACAGTATGTCCCATAAAAAAATGCGTTAACCCATATTCATTGAAAATGATAAAAAAAATCATAACTTTATTTAGTGAATCGTTTATTAAGCCTTTCATGATTACATTACTTAATATGTCCACCATTTTTCTCGACCACCTACTTCAAACGGGGACGAAATCAAGAGCTTACCTTTTCAATGTATGAGTCAGTCATCGAGTTCCATGCCTTGGTAATGGAAGCTTTTGGGGCGCCAACATAGGAGTGAGAACGTTCACAGGCCTTTGCTTGAACATATGCCCATATTGAGTAATCCAAACGATTCAAGTCCGGGCTGCTAGGAAGCCCAGATTTTCCTTCAGCCACGCTTGAGTCCTTTTTGAGGTATTACACGGTGCTCCGTCCTGTTGGAAAATGACGTGTTGGTGTGCTTTAAAGTTGGCTTTCATCCATGGCAAAACGTGGTCCTTCAAAATGTTCATGTAAACCTCGGTATTAACTTTTAATCCAGCTTTGATAAATACTGGAGGCATTTTAAAACCATTGGACGCAACTGCCCCGAAAACCATGACTCCAACCGGATGTATGGTTATAAACTTGATTCTACGTTCTCTAGAACATCCTCAATCTTCTTCGGCCAAATACACCTGCATGTATGTGTGTTAGATACGGGATCGATGATGAACATTTTCTCATCGGAGAATACGATGATAGTATGCTTCTTTTTTAATGCTGACACCTAACGGTTCCAGCGCTCCAGCCGTAGTTGTTTGATTCGATCCGTTACAAGGTGGCGCTTTACTGTTGCCCCGTATCAATATTTCAAGTCATCTTTGACCAACCGTTGAATGGTAGTTTTTGAAATATCAGCTTCCTTAGCCAATTTCCGGATCGATCTGATAGGAGTTTACCTCACTTTGTTTCTCGCTGATCTGATGACTATCGTTGTGCGAGCGGACCGTGGACGGCCACTTCCCGGCTTCCGTAGACGTAGTCTATCAAGGAGTGAAATGGTATCTAAGTGGCATCCCACAATCGTTGCAATTTGTTTTACGGGCTTTTGGGCGAGCAGCAAACTAGTCACAACCTCCTTTGCGTACATTTTTCTCAACTTTGTTACTCGCGAACCACTGTTCTGTTTACATCGTCTCAGAGTATACAGTCAAATGATCACACACACGCATTAAAAAACTAAAAATAATGTTTATAGCTACCCAAAATTAGTATTCAAAACTTTCGCATTTTTTATTGGACATACTGTACAGAATATACATGGATGTTTACATGGACCAACATAGAGATGAACATGATCATGATTTCAAAAGAAACTCCAGTAGACCCAATATTAGGGACATATGTTTTCCTTGGTTTTATAGTGCACAATGCGGTGCTTATAGGTCGACATGAGTAGACCTACAACTTTGTCTAACAGTACATTGCTCTAACTCCTATATCTTCGACCTGAGAGCGTATATTCACAGTGATCTTCACGATGATAATCGCGTGATCTTCACCGCGAATATCATCGCGAAGATCACTGCGAATATACGCTCTTATTCCTCAGATATAAGAGATAGAGCTATGTATTGTTAGACCAAGTTGTAGGTCTACTCAAGCACCATAAGTTCATCATACATTATATTTTCAAATTGAGCTTCTGAGAAGAGCTATCGGCAAATGAATATGGATAAGTCAAAAATGATAAGCCGCAACCTTGCTTGCAAAGCTACTTCAAGTTGGCGTGTCAAACAGAGTACGTAATTGGCTCAGCTCGTACCTAAGCAACAAACAACTTAAAGAGAAACTTCGATCCACATTGTCTACTCCTTTCTCTCCGTGCTCTGGTAGACCACATGGTAGCAACTTGGGTCCACTGCTGTTCGTATTATTTTTCAACAGCCTGACGATCCTGTTAGCAAACGGTGGAATACTGATTTATGCAGCCGATTTGAAAATATATCTCGTACTAAGTAAAGAAGCTGATTGCAGGCAACTCCAAGAGTTACGAGATCAATTCGCTCGTTGATGCAGGTTGAAACTCAGTGTATCGAAATATTGTGTAATCTCGTATCGGCTGCTCGGAAAGCTTGTTCCCTAGTAGCACACATGTTGCCATTAAGTTGATAAAACATAAATGTGCCTTTGTAAGTTATAATCAAGTTGCTGCAACTAATTATGAAAGTGGTGTGCTACTTGGGTTATGTACCGCTAAACGGCTGAAGGACAAGAACTTGGGCGCGTTGATAAAGTCAAAGATCTTGGACCACCAACTCATGCTCACGCTGCATTACTCAGCCGTAAGTGACAAAGCCAACCGTCATTTTGGATTTATTTTGCAAAGATTTTAATGATCTAAAATGTCTATTGCTCTCGAGTTAGATCAATTCTCGAATTTGCATCAGTGGTTTGGTTACCATACGAAACCTACCTTGACATGACCTTATAAGCCTTCCGCCTTACGAGCATCGCTGTGCATTACTGAGCCTTGAACCACTGGCGAATTGTTGTAAGATGAATCAAGCCGTGAATGGTGCCAAAATACTCCGTGTCGAAATCGATAGTTCTTGCCTTGCTGGAGCATATGAGGATTTATGCTCCAGAACGTGTATTGCGGCCACGACTGCTAATGCAACCTACTCCGAGAAATACTCTATATGGCTCCAATGGTCCCGTGAACACAATAAGCAGACGATTTCAATAGGGATGTCTTTGATTTTAACTTGTCTACAATTACTTTCAAACAACGCTTATGATGCCTTAATGTATTTAACTAAGCTAAGATTAAGAACATTTTATTAAGACCATGTTGTCAGCTGATGAAGAAATAAAAAAATAAAGAAACTTAACCTTGCTTGGGTGTCAACATTTTGCGACGAATAAGGTGTTTCGGGTCATATTGACCCGGATGTCAAATTCACATTGTGAAAGTTCCAACTTTCAGTTTCTGGTTAGTACGGCCTTTTTTGAGCCGATTGGCCACAAGAAATCTATGTCGGAAGAGGGCATGTTTTATCACGATCCGTGAGCGGCAACAGATACAAATGTTCATCGGAGCATGCTTTTCGACGGCTCAAACTTCATAATTCTTCATGAAAAGTCTAATTCTTGCCTTAAAATGGACCAATAACCATGTTGGCCATTCCGGAACAATCCGGATGCCCTTTAAGGAGGGGACAAATACGGATTTTTGTCGCCACATGCCTTTCGCTGGCTCAAATTTCAAGTTTTTTTTTTTAAGAAGTATACTTTTTACCTATCAATGAATAAATTGTTCATTCCGGCTTAATCCGAATGCCCCAAGGAACCGTTTAGAAGGGGACAAATAAATATTTTCACAGAAACATGCCTTTCGACGACTCAAACTTTATGATTTTTGTTGAGTAGTCTACTTTTAGCCTTGAAATGGAGCAATGATCACATTGCAAATTCTGAGATAACTTAGATACCCCAGAAAACCCTTAGGAGGGGACAAAAACGGATTTGTGCCGAAACATTTCCGACGACTCAAACTTCATGATTTTTCACGAATAGTCTACTTCTAGCCTTGAAATGGACAAATAATCATATTGGCCATTCCGGGTGCCCCGGGGAACCGTTTGGGAGAAGATCAATGACAGTTGTCTTTATCTACATACGAACTTGGGATGGGTGATCGTGAATTGATCATTACGAGATCGATCCTTTTGATGTCGATTATCTAAAAAAATGATCCTTTGACTCTAAGAAAAATAAAAAATGAAATCTATTGTTTTGATCATGTCGATCTTCGGTACATTAATATCAATCAAAATTAACCTGATTAACCTGATCCAAAAAGTAAAAAATTGGGAGGAATAATGATAAATTTAGCAAAAATATTGTAGTAAAACTATGTAGTGTAAAGTGAGGCTGAAAGTGCCAGCTTTTTTTTTAACCGTTGTAGTGGCTATATGTATTTGTGGAGTGAACGCAAAAATATAAATATGTTGTGAAAACCTTAGCTTTGGCGACAACATCAAGTTTCAGGTCATCAGCATAGGCTGCGGGGCCAACTCAGCAGTGGACTAACTTTTATTGACCATCACTATTGCTGAGCCGTATTGAAACTGAATGATTTGATTTATTTTACATGACTACCCAAGTAACAATTTCAGTTCTATTCCAGCCGTATAGCACTCCTCCCGGCTTTATTGATGAAACTACATTCAAAACCGTTTTGTCCACCAACACATCCTCTATGCATCTTTAAAGCCGAAATGTGTACAAAGTGGCCCACTCAATAGATGGTTGTAAAAACAAATTAATAAAACCTTTCCAAGACCATAAAGATTTTGAAAATGTTCTAGTGAAAGATGTTATGACCACTTTAGAACCTTCATAAAACCTATTGGCCGCCATCAAAACCAGTACAGGGCCGAATGTCCACAGCTGTCAAACTTCACGGCAATATTGTGGTTGTTTTTTTTTCTGCTTTGTTCGATTCTCTGCTCTTCTGATTCATTTAACAGTAAATAATGGCTAAGATAAAAGCTCAAGTGTGGCGGGAAATTATGTTTGATAGCAAAATAAATGAAACAAATTGAGTTTTTTTTATAGCATATCAAGCTCCAAATCATATGCGCATTTAGTTTTATGGTGAATGTTGACACGATAAGAGCTGAAAATTAATGCACCTCGGAAATTATGCGAGTTTACAACAACCAAAAACAAAATTGAAAGAAATATATTCGATAAATTAATCAAGAAACATCTGAAAATTGATGGAATTCAATAAGGTTATCTGAACGAATATCGAAATTTGTCTCAGATCTACAGTTCAATTGTATTACATGTAAAATTTGGTGTATTTATTTTTCCACATTTCAATTGTTTCATGTATTTTAATATGGCGATTGCAAGAAATTACAGTTTTGCCAAAACGTCAATTTGTCATAGCAATGGCTACTATAAAACTATCTGGTCGCTTGGTAGCTTTCCACAATGCCAATTAGCCGTTTAATGCATTTACTGGAGGCAAAATGGTTTTAAAAAGCTTTTTCAACTGACCATAATAAGATAATATGAATGAGTCCTAAAACGGCATTTCAAAACAGCATTGTATGAGTATACAAAGGCAAAATAAAACCTTTGATAGGCGTAAAAAGAATTTTAGAAGTCAATGTTTTAAGATCGTTGTAAAGAAGCTGTGTAGGTTCTTATAAACCTTACTAAAATTTGAAACCTATTGGCGTCTCTTGCTGCCATAATAAAACCGAATTGATTTCTAGTGGCTTTCATTAAACATTAATAAAACTCAATAATGCTGGATGGTTTTGGCAATGTTACTTGGGTAGTGTCTATGTGAAACTATTCATGTAAAAAATTTGAAGTCATTTGGTTCTTGTACGGCTGAGTAATAGCGATTGATGATGAGAATCAGTTTCGCACCTTGTATGGGTTCAATCAGATTATTAAAAATCAGCAGTGTAATAAATAGTAATGGGCCAAGATGATAACCTTGTGGCACCTAGGGTTGATTACTGGAAAAATGTGGTTGCTTTTCTATTGTTGTCAAATCATAATGAAATACTCTAAATCGTCCTCACGTGCTAACAAATGATTAAAAGTAATGAATAAAAAAAATCAATGTCAGTTGGATCCGTTCCGCTGATTCTGGAAGCTGACGAAATTGATTACCGAAATTACCGAAATCTGACAAATTCGGTAAACAGCACGGTAATAGAATTCGTGAGTATTTTTTTTTAAATCAAAGCAAAACTGATCCAATTAACATAGCTTTCTAATGTTTGAAAATTGGAAATATCCTTCTTATCAACATGCAACCCTTCTTATTAACATGAAAGTGGACAGCAATTTCTGCTAGAACCAAATATGTGAAGAGAAAGTATTTATAGGTCCGTAAGAGCACAGCAGGTTGTGAAATTGAATAGAAATAGTTGAAATTGAGCGTAGGGCATGTTAAAAAGGTGGTATCCAATCAAGTAGACATTCTCTTACCCCGGGGGCATCCGGATTGTCCCGGAAAGGCTAATATATTTATTGGGCCATTTTATGGCTAGAAGTAGACTACCTATAAAAAATCATATAGATTGAGCTGGCGACAGGCATGTTTCGGCGAAAATATGTATTGATACCCTCTTAAACGGTTCCCCGGGCATTCGCATTGTCCTGGAATGGCCAACATGGCTAACCAGAAACTGAAAATTGGGACTTTAGTACGCATTTTTACTGCAAAGATTTTTAATTTTGTTCATATGTAGTTTTCACAATGTGAGTTTAAAATCCGGGTCAATATGACCCGAAACACCTTATTCGTAAGTTTTTTTTAACAGCCTTTCAGAAATGTTAAAAAAAATCTGGTTTCAATGCAGAAACTTACCCTTTTATGATATAGGAAAAATCAACAAATTTCAAATGTGTAGATGCTTAATTTGAAAAGTAATAGCATTTTAAAAATGCATTCCGAGTCATACACCCAAAAGTTGAAATAGTAGCAAAAAAGCATTTGCAGTTTTTGCAATCATTTCTTGAGAAATCCGCATGATTTTGAAAAGGCAATTTTGCCCATCATGATCCACAAAACTTTTTATGGTATAAACAAAGCCATGCAAGTGTGTGCAAGCGGTAATCGCTGTGTGCCTAGTGCCTCGACAGTCGCAGCAACCGTTGAGTTTTTGTTCAACCGTCAACAACTTCTCAATATGGGTGAGACAATGGCACAGAACGCCGCTACGCCATTTGTCACTATTACTATTCAGCTGTCAAGTGTTCTATTTTTATTTTCACTCGTCATTACACTCCCACGTCCCTCTCATCAAGTCACCATGTGTTTAAGAAATAAACAAACCCATGTAAGTGTGTGCGACCGACATTTGCTTCATTGTTGTAACGTTGAGTGTCTCGACAACCGAAGCAACTCTAGAGCTTTTATTCCGTTCACCTCAACTTGTTGTGGTGACTGGATGGTTACAATCAAGAGCCGTCATGCTGACGCTCGTGGTTCGACTCTCAGTAGCGAGTCGTAATCTTTTTTTTTTGTATGCCATTGAATTTACTACTAATAATCAACTGTACAGCCTCACGCACACATTGAATTTTTCTAATCGAATTGATGTGTTGCTCTTTTGCCCACGACCAATGTTGCATTTTTTCTCCAAGTTGCGATCCATTACGAGAAATGAAACCAAATCATGTGAAATTGCATTACAATCTTGCTTTTTTTATTTTGGGTGTAATAACCCTGACACCTAAAGAAGGTTAATAAGTATTGCGAATTGAGTTATTCGATTTGTTGGTATTCCCGTGGGTTTCACGTGAGTTTCTAGACTTACACGTCCGTCACACCGTTTTCAGCCTTTCATACAGCGTTTCAATACAAACCGATAACTCAATTTGATTTTGCTATTAGAAGAAGTCTTCGAAGTGATGGCTACTTTACAAATGGCATCGCCTCGCCAAGCATCCGATTAAGCTGAAATGTCACCCTCAATAAGGGGTTTTGTTTGATTCTTATTACCTTCCCATAAATTGCTAATCCAGTCGATGAACAGACACGAAGACACAACTGTAATCAAACTGTAAGAGTGTACGAGTGTAAGTGGAAAATTTTGTTTGGTTACTTTACCACCCAAACTGTTCTTATTCGGAGAATCACTACAGTTGATTCAAGACCGTATTTTTGCAGTTTATCTAATTAATGTTGACAAAATATATCCATCGGTTAGCCATAACATTGCGTCCAACAAAACTCATCTGGCTCCCCTGCGCGACACTTCAGGAGACATCGAATTGGATAGGCCCACAACACCACCGGCTTGCGCGCACACATCAACTCTGCCACTGCCGCCGATTGCATCGTTTGAATTGAGAGTTCCGCGCCCTGCATGAGACAGAGAGCGAAGTGAGAGATGAGCGTCGACCCATCGCCAAACAGCACTCGCGAATCACGCTGCTGCTGTTGGCAAGACCTCATCCAGTCGGCGAGACCAATCCAATAGTTCATACCAGTCACCATCCCATGTATAAACCAAAATCAACAGCAGCCAGCCAGCCAGCCAGCCAGTCATCCAGAGAAATGATAAACAGCGACGGCGACCGACCGACACAAGCGCAATGTGCAAATGTTTAAACAGAGTCTCGCAACTGGCTGGCTTCGTCGAATGTTCCGCTCGCAGTGTGCCTTCAGTTACTCGGCAGACATCATCGAACCGAGTCGCGAGCAGTTATTCTCAGCGAAGCATAGCAAAAAAACACCCAACCGCGCGCGTCGCGAACCCCGGTTCAGAACATAACTCCAGCGTGTGTTCCCCCTTTATTGTGAGTTTTGTGGGAATAAAAAAAAACGCAACAAGAACGCTTCGGTCGGATAGAAGTTACTATTGTGCATATACGGTGTTCAATGTTCGTACCGAACTAGCCTGAAAGCAGAAACAGCAGTGTTGTAAATATAGAATAAACAAAATTCTTGTACACATTCCTGAGGTTTGTTAGTTGAGCGGGAGGAAAATATAGGGGCCACCGGAAAATATAAGACGGAAAACTAGTGGCGGTAGGCGGTGGAAAATCGATTTCTCAATCCCTCGCTCGAGTCTGGCCAGACGGTGTCTTCCCCCAAGCGTCGCCTGCCTACCCGGTAGGTCAAGAAGCCTACCCCGTCCAGTCGGCTCGGAGTTTGACAGATCAGCCATTTTTCTCACACACTTTCTGAGATTTGAAACAATAAACATACAGCAGACTGGGAAACTCGACTGGCGGATGGACAGAGGAGCGGATGAACAGAGCAAACTATCGTCGCGGATCGTGTGAATGTGTGAACGCAGAATGTGAGCGAAAAAGTGAGGTTAAGTGTAAATAAATTAACAGTGCAGGGTTGGAATTAATCGGCCTGCGATTGAATTAATTTTGATTCCCTCCTGGTTGTTAATTTTGCATACTGGATAGTGTTGGAGGTGTCGAAATAGAGTGCGGAATTGATAGGATAGCTACTGTTGCACTCAATCGCCGCACGTTCTTCTTATTGGTGTTTGTGTGTACATACATATGCCGTCATTTGACGATAGTGAGCCGCCACCGTCGTGGTCTTCACGGTCTCGTTTGCAAACACAAAACAACAACAACAACAACAACAGAAACAACAATAACATCATCACCATCATCAGCGTCGAAAAAAGACCAGAGTTGCGAAAAAAAACCTCAACAACAGCGAACTCGTTCGAGTGTGCGTTTCACGAGACGGAGTGAGCATTAAACGCAAATTTATGCTTGTGCAGTGTGTCTCAACCAGTTGCGAAAAAAATGGTGGCAGTCCATTGAAACGCACACACTTCCCTGCGGCGTCGTCGAGCACCTTAGAGGGGGACTAATCGAGACACTCATACTCATACTCCGAGAGGAGACAGGAAGCCGGTCGGCAAAATGTATTGAATGTCGTGCCGTTTCCATCGCAGCTCGATTCAACGGAAGCCTTGGAGCACAAACGCAACACTTTGCAGCCCGGGATAAGCGAACGATAGGATCCGCAGATTCACCCATCTTGTTCAGGTTCCTGCGAGCGTTCTTATCACACCCAGACGTCGCGCTATCGCAATCCTAAGCTGGAAATTCCCTATGTTTTAATTCGACATAACGCCATCGGGAACAATACAACCGAAAGGACTTGCCGATTGGGTAGGATTTGGTGTTTTTTTTTAATTTGGAAAAACTAAGGAGGGAGTTTACTCCACGTGAAGGCTGTGAACCTTGATCCGGATTGTTGAGATAGAGGAGAGGTGCGAATGCTAATCAAATGAAAACGAGCTCAACCGGAGTCATAGGATAAAAGAAAAAGAAGATCCTAAAAACACGAGTAGAGAGAGAGAAGCAAAGTGTGTGATTTTTCCCCGAGAATTTGAAAGGTTGTGAAGTGTGTAAAATATTGTGCGAAGCGCAGAAAAGAGCAGGAGGTATTTTCAAAACAAGCACAACTGAGGAATAAGGCTAAGAAGAAAAAAATAGGAGTATCAAATTAATAGCCGAAAAGTAAATTGGTTGATACTTTCGGCTGAAAACGGAGGGATTCGGTTATTGAATGGAGCAAGCGAAAAAATGCTAAGACCGGCAAGAAGCTAGTGGTCAAGTGCTTTGTGGCAGCGAAGGTCGGGTGGGAATTTTTAGAAGCGAAAGGAGCAGAAGCCGCAACATCAACAGCAGAAGAAAAAGGAAGAAGTGGTCAGAGTTACTGTTTTTTTTTGTATTTGTTGCTTGAAGAAGTTGTAAGAAGAATACGAATCTTGCAGAACCGGGAGGTGGTTGCGTTGGAAAATTCATCGGATTACTGCAGGTATGTTTGAACAAGTGCAAATATTTGCGTTAAGAAGCTAAGCTGCGTATTTTTCCCTTGTTGATTGTGGAAAATAAGGGATGATTGAATTTAGTTGTCGAAGTTGCTTGGGATTCTGGTGTGTTGATATACAAGAGGGCTTGAAGTTTTAATTTTGTCGTCGGTACGTGATGATGGAATGGCAGTAGATCAGACTGTTTTGAAAATGTTCTGACAATTAACCCTAGTTGGCCACGTAGGTTCTAATCACATTCTGCTGTAAGTCTCGACTGAAGTACAACAAACAGAAATGTCACGTACTGAATGGATGCTTTTAGACGAGGTCGAAACGAGAAATTCCATACTCCACAAAATAAGTACAAAGCTGTTCAAAGTCTGAATTGAAACTAAATAGAGACTGCTAAAGATGGAAAAAGATCTTATTTTGACATCCAATCAAACGTCTCACCGAATTCCCTATGAAAACGGTTTCTCACCCACTCTGAAAACCGAAGAACTTTCTTCCGAAAACTTGTAAACTTGTTGCGAAGCCCTTCGGGATTTAACAAATACAATTATCATTTAAGCTTCTTATACATCGTCCAAAAAATCTTCTGGATATTGCATTTAGGTCTTGCTCCACATTTTTATTTTTTTCTTGGCACTTTAAGTCCACCATTTATTTCCTACTCTTTCCCGAGAAACACTCAATCGTCAATAGTAGTTATAGAAACTTAATTGAGACTTAAATGAGGTGCAATGAAGTTACATCAACCAATTAGTAACAAGTGTGCTAATAAGGTAGTTCTAAAGTCTCTTTAATTAAGGCCGATTTCAGCGGTGTTCTATTATTTTGGTCTAGTTTTATAACAGTTCCAAAAATATAGACCTCCAAAAATACATACAACTATTTTCCATTTGCTCCTTCTTTTTTCCAAGTTTTGTATTTTGTTTGATTACGTCTATGTGGGTGTTTTGTTCTGAAACTCCGCCTACATTGATTGGATTAGCTTTATTCGACATTTCGAAATAATTCCAAAAAGTTTCCGAGATTCACGAGTCAAAAGGCGCTGTCTCTTGTTGGTGCTAGTCTAATATTAAGACGAACTTTTGGTTCCAAACAGTGGCGGTTATTCCGAGAGCCGAAGTGACATTTGATGTTACCAGGAGAGTAACGTCACTGCAGGTGATTTTACTCACCTCATCAACAGACAAACCTCACTTCGACTCTAACTAACCGTCATGTGGAGGATTTCCCTCTTGCTGAATCGGTCAAAAATGTAAATTAATTTCCGTGAAAATTTCCTTTTTAGATGAAAGTTCTCATATACGTATCTGTGATGTTTGACTGGATGAGAGTACGGTACTAGCTGACATATAGGATCGGCAATGAGCTTGGTAATCTGCGACTCAGTTCAATTCTATTTTAACAACGATTTCGGGCCTGAATAAAGCATTCCAATCGGTTGAAAACGCTGACCGGTTGAAACTCCATTGCCAATACCTCTTCCGGCACCGCTGTTAGTTCCGATTTTTAGCTGTGTCTATATTTATTTCAGTCTCGGTATTACGACTTTCGAACACCCACAGGTTTCCTACGATAGGACTTTCTACAAACCCCTATGCAATAGGTTCCTCTTGTGTACTTATTTTAATTTATCCCAAGGTGTGCAAACTTGTGGTGCTTGTTGAAAGGCTTCAAATACTTAGAAAAATCTTATTTGTAACTGGGATTTTCTACTGCCTCTCTCTTGCTAGCTTTCATATGCTTCCCTAGTGCACAAAATTCAATATATGGCAAATACAACTTTTTGAAGGAATCAAGCACATGTAAAAAATATTTTTTAGCAATGATAAAAATAAACAAAGCTGTGAAAGCACGTTAGATTTGTTTTAACAACATGTTATAGCAGTTACAATAGGTGTTAACGTAGCTAGAATACTGTAAAAAATAATCATAGGAATGAATAACCTCCTCTAAAAGTTGTCCCTGCCTTTTCAACTTACCCTTAATGATCATGAGACTTTAGCCATATTCACATAACTTTATTAATCATCAAAGAACTTCATAAGATAGTTCGCAGAAAACTTCGTAGAGCTGCTGCAAAGTTCACAGATTTTCAACAAATTTTGAACCTATATATTTCGCAAAATATCAGTTCAGTTCAAATAGCTTCAGTGTTCAGTATTCCATCAATGCCTGCAGAACTTCAAAATGTTTGAAAATAAGCGAGCGAGGTATACACATTTTTTTACAGCTGCCTAAACAAATTTAGAACTCGCTGGATTCCGTTCCAAAATTTGGCATAAAATAAAACAAAAGCGTAAGGCAGTTTTATTTTTTTACATCGAAACTGTTCGAAAATGAAATTTGGAACGCACCGCTGAAAATGAAAAAAAAAAATCATTTGATGTATTTAATTGTCAAAATTAAGAATCGACCCCGACCGCTAAAAACGGCCTTGAAATTTGGCCCCAAAAAATGAGTAATTACCTCGAGAGAAAATTTCGTGCCTATTTGTTATGTGTTTTTTTTTAATTCCGAAGTCGTTCTGAATTTCAACCATTATTTATTGCACAGTACTACTGCCCACTTTATCTGCCATCTGGAAAAAACATTTTTCCATATCAGACGATGTTTTGATTGTCTGTCCACATTTCTTTAGATTATTTCAGACACATTTCTTTAATGTCCGCTTGTTGATTGCCCGAAATTTTTCGATGAAACGAAAGCTGGCAAATTTTATTAATTTATACTCTCAATAAAATCGGCATTATTCTGCAGATACCATTCGATGACTTCATAGCTAGCGATGCCGAGCCTAAACTTTACGGGACCTTCGGGAGATTGAATGAATGGCCAAATTCTTTCCTAGCACCAAATATGCGAAGAGAAAATAATAATAGGTCCGTAAGAGCACGGCAGATTGTCCATTGGCCCCTTTCTGCTTCTGGATTTTGGTAGTTCTTCAAGAGTGTGTCTTGTGTAGAATTAATCTGCGTTTTGACAGGTTTATGCAACCTTTTTTTTGTAATTAATATCTGTTATGATAATTATCAGGTGGTTTGCCATAAAGAGTATCTCGTTAATCAGTGATCATTTTAACTTGACCATAATTTTCCTAATTTGATTCGTAGCACTACAATCAATTTTCTAATAATCCATTCTAAATACACAGATAAAAAGAAACACTGAATTTTCTGCGTTATCTAATGCACATAAAGGAATTGCTAGATTTGTCAGAATTTTATGGGATATTTCATGTAAATTTAAGCAAGATAACGCCTAAATCTAGCCTGTTTTATGGAAGATTGCAACCATTGCTGTATGTTGCATGAAAGATTGCTAACAATTTAATTTGTTACGCCTTCTTTGGCTTGGAATTAAACGAGGGGAAATTTAACGCGCTTGTTAAAATTAATTATTTAGTCTGTGTGTACAGAAAAGGGTTATAAAATTACTGTTCACATAGAACCATGAAACATTATTTCACAAGAAAACTATAGACCCAATAACGGGGACATATTTTCTTTAGTGTTGAATGTTGATATTGGTAGATTTTCCATCTAGAATGCATTTGCACGTGTATGTATATTTTTCTAACAACTTATATGAAAAAAACATGAAACAAAATCTATGTTGTTAAAATTTGTATGTTCTTTCTACACATGACCGTTACATAATATATGAAAATCATAGAAGTCTTCTGAAGAAGTTTTATATAAATTTATTTTGTGAAATTTCATGATAAGTAAAGCAAATGTAGCGAACCCCACGAAATAAAAAAAAAATTACTGTACAAAGATTTCATTTTTAATAAATCTAGTGGATGTGACGAAATAGCATCCACGAATAGACCCAGTTTGGTGGTATACCGTGATTATATGAAAACGGTACTAGGTTCTTCCACTGGCGATTGTAAATGTCAAATTAATTTAACCAACATCAATTATCAATTCGTTGAGGAACGAATTTTCACATTCGGTTTGTCATTTTTCGGTATTACAAGAGATAAGTGTCCTGTACATTAAAACAAGGTATACATGTAGAACGAAATTGCGCCCACTCAAATAACACGCATAACATCTTTTAAGAATGATTTATAATTGTTGGTTTTATAAATGTACTATAAATGTTTTGCAAAACATGTCACGTTCCGAGGTGTTTGGACCTCTCGTATTTTGTATGTGACTGAACAAAATCAGTTCACCCTAACTAGCGATTGAGCTGAACATACTTTTTTCACTGCATCGAGTGATTTATACTTTATTACTGTTTTTAAAAACATTGTTAAATAAAACATAAACAGAACAAGATGTTATAGATAGTTGAAGATACTGTTGAATATACATTTCTCCAACCATGTTTTGCAAAACGTGATTTTTTTCATATCTATGAATTGGTTGCATAAGATGTAGGTTTCAATGCCAACTGGAAGCAGATCGTAATACTTAGAAATGAATTTTGAATAATCAGAGTTGGATTAGCGTTCTAATCCCATGCATGGCGATGTTGTTTTTTAGGCGGATTTTTTTCCTTTTCATGTTTTATGAGACTTTAATTTATGTGCTTCTCCGTCACATTCAAGTATTAAATCAAAATGAATCGAAATGCCTAAGTCGAGACGAATTGGGTAAATTCGGAGAAGGGCTGACATCTATAATATGTCCAGGTAGTACAAAACCATGAAACGGGTTTAAGAATTCAACTCAAAAAGCTTCTCAATGTTCTCCATAATCTGCGGGTCCACAACATTACATCTGGTGAATGAAAACCATTTCAAGAACGGCAAGCCAGCACTTCAAAAATCATCGTCTGATACGACAATACGAAGACAACGATACTGAATACGTTTAATGCTGTGTGACCTGACTGAAATCAAAAAAACAGTTTTCAAAACCTGACAAAATTGCTGTCCGGTTCAATGTTAGAAGATCTCGCTAATGTTTCTTCCCACCTAAATTCGGTAGTTTGCCTACAAAGTTGATACTTTGCTACCTCAGATACTCAATGTGGGATCTCCAGGTGTAGTTAGAATTGAACCGAACCCCAAGATATTTAAAGGACATAGAGTGAGTTAACGATTTACCCCAAATGTGAAGCTTTGGTTGTGCTGGGTTTTGCTGCCTAGTACATATGACCAACTCAGATTTTTCCTTGGAGAACTCGATCCCTTGTAGACAAGTACAAGACAAGTACAAGTACATGTTGACAAATTTCATAAGGTATCAAGGTATGTAAGGGTCATTGCAGATCGACCATATGCTAAACTTTTTACCTACCAAAAAACCACCGCAATTGGCTGCAAATAGCCTACCAAATAGCATGAGTGAATGGTATTGCCTTCCGTTCTATTGGTGATCTGACTGTATTCAACAACAAACATATTTGCATGGGATCGTACACTGAAAATTTATTTTCGTAGAGTAGCTTCCACGCGTTTCGTAAACATGGATTTTGTACATAGAACAAATGTCTCGTATATTGTATGAAACATTCATAATGCTTTTTATCTGGTGAAATGCTATAATTACACCTTTTTGTAAAATGCACGAAATGACTTCGTGATGACCAGCCAATTGCTGCTTCTCTTTTATACCGCACTCATGCACGGTGGTGTTTCTGCTGGTATGGGCGGAAATATTTTATGTATCCCAAAATAAAAATCAAAGCTGTCGTGAGCTATAACTTCATGCTCATTAATCAAGAGTGTTCTTACGAGTCAGGGTGGCCTAGTGAGATCAACCACGGATTTAGAATAGGCACTTTCCAAATATTCAGGTTCGAACCCTATGTCTGAAACAATAAAAAAAAACGCTGGAAAATTCCACGTGCTTTTGCGCTTTTTTTGTTAATTACATTTTGAATCGATAAAGCAGATCTGCCAGTCCTTCATGCAACCACCAGAGAGATGTTTCTTTTTAATTTGTGACAAAATGTTCTTTGCATTGTTTCCGTACAATGTACGAATGTTCTTTCTGTGTCAACAAAAGCTTCGTGCTTTTGACAGTTGCGCGTGCAATTAATTACGAATGTATCTTCATAAAAAGAACAAATCAGTTTCGTTGCTAAAAACAACGAATGGATTAGTGAGTATTACTTTCGATTTTGTAATATAAACTAAAATTAACTTTCAGTGTAGTTGTTGTCTTCAAATGTTTGTTGATTACGAGTTTCCTGTACTGTGTTGGAATCTTACACTAGACCACACGTTTCATTAGTTTTGTCACTCTTGCTCACTCATTAGAAGTCAAATTCATAGCTTATTTTCAATCTAACTATATTTCTAACACGATAACCCAGTTTTTGCCCTAGTCATTTGATATTCATTCTCTGTTGCCTGTGTTAGAGTTGTCCGACTTTGAACGCTTGTAGCAACGGAAAACCTTTCTGTGCATCTTCTGAATTTAAAATTTGTTGCTGTTTCGAGTTTACATGGCTTTCAGACTGAGGGTGGTTTGTCACGCCAGGGACACGACCTGGACCCTATATATCGAACTCAGCAACACATGGACCGGGATCAACAGCTTAACTTTTCTTCCAAAGGAAGACTTGATCAGAGATTCCCAGAAAATCCCAACGACGCCGACTGAGATTGGTACCAAGTAATAAAGATTGTTCTCGAGAATAAACTATTGAAAGGGCTACTTTTCTACTTGCATTTGTGATATCAACTTGGGTATACGAGGTTGCGTATCTGCCATAACCAATCTCAAATCGTCCTCGATACTCAATCTGTAGCTCGTTTTGCTCTTTATCTTGAGAAGTGTTAAAAAACCATTATCGCCTAGGTATGCAGAGGCAAACGGTATTAGAATTTTCAAAACTTGAACGCGATTTTGGAATACGATTCGTGTATTGCAAATCAAAGCTAGCTCAAGTTTTTTCCCCGTATAGTTCACAAAATGATGAATCATTCCGAAGAAAGTATGTCTGCAAAAGCGGATGCTACCGTTCATCAAAAGCCACGACTCTCCAACTCTTTTTTGGCCTGATTTGGCCTCTTGTCACTATGCGAAATCCGGCCTGGAATGGTATAAGGCACAAGAGGTCAAATACGTGCCAAAAACAGCCAATCCATCAAGCTGTCCTGAACTTCACTCAATAGAGAAGTACTGGGCTCTAGCAAAGCGGAAACTTTTCGAAATTAAGAAGAAAGCAAATGGTTACGATGATTTCAAGAGAAGATGCAGGATTACACTTCGGGCGTATCTGAGGATACCGTACGGAACCTGATGGCGGGTGTACCGCAAAAACTTCGAGAATTTTACAGAAATAAAGATTAACATCTTAATTTCTAATGTAGATATACCTCTATTATTGTGAAATCAACAATCGGTTTTGTTGAATTATGTGTAAATTTTGTTTGCTGCTATTACTTTGGTATCCGAAATTTAACGTGGACCCGAGCAGGACCGAATAACTCGATAGCTGGCCTTGGTATTGATGAGCTCAGATTAAGAGGTAAAATACCTGAGAATAATACCATAAAATTGTGCCCACAAAGTCATGCGAATACCAAATTTAGGTAATACAGTACCAAAATAGTACCTCTCAGGTATTCCCAGGTATCCAAAATAACAAGTTTTGGTATTCGAGAGATATTTTGCATGCAATTCGTAGGTATTTTGCTTAGGTATTTTACCTCTTAATCTGAGCTCTTTCATACCAACGCCAGTTATCTAGATCAAAATTAGGTATTCATATGTTGTTGTCTCCTGCTCGGGGACAGACTTCAAATAGTAAAAATAAATCATTTGCACATTTTTGTTCCTTTTATGCAAATTTGACTCGGCTAATGCATTGTCTGGAAATGATAGCGATGGTATGACCTGGCATTAGCAACCGATTGGATCACACCGTACAGCAGTTTATTTATCTCATCATTGTGACTTACTGGATGATGGCTGAAAACTGACTCACACTGGAAAGCAGTTCATTTCGCTTCTCGTCCTTATCATCGACTGGTTGCAAATCCATCGCTGGTTCCGCTAGGCATCGGCTGATTAGCTATTGGCTGCTCAGCCATTGTCTTCATTGCTTCAAGAGTTACCAGATAATGGAGATTTTGATTACAATTACTCATGGAGTGAATTTCGACCTTTGTGTTAGGACAATATTGTGTACTCAGTGGATGTACGTGATTATAAGCCATACATTTTTGTTTGTGTAATTTTCATCAGTTTCCTTTCAAGAACGATATGGGTTGCTTTTTCCAAACATACATAACACATTTTTTCATCAACTAGTGTAATTATCCAGACAAATGCTTCATCACGGACCGATATATACTAGGTTTGTCAAAAAGTTTTGAAAGCGACATCTATGAAGCCGTAGAAAACTACGAATCCGAATATGTTGCTGTGATTAAATCCTTTGTTTTGGATGGTTTATCGGCTACTGAAATATGCAAAGGTGGAGAAAATATAAAAGGAGTCTTGTCCTTCATTTCCAACCGTTCACCGATGGGTTTTGGAGTTTAAGTGTGGTCGTACAAGCGTTGAAGGTGATCCACGCTCAGGACGCACAGTGATCGGAAAAGCCTTTTTTCACGGCGAAATTAATAACTCCTAAGGGTTACGTTTCCGAATCATGGTGTCTTGTACACAGTTGTATCTAAACAAGTTTTTCATCTTGTGGTGATAATTTGGTAGTTCCAAACTTTACCACTAGGGCTAACTTTTGAACGAAACACAATAGAAGCAAGTTTTTAGGGAATATAGTTTCAAGCAACTTTACTCAAGAGACCATTTTTTTTTATCTCTTCATTCAACCATGATGGAGCTATTTTTCTGCTTTATTTCAGAGTGTCTCTAGAAGACGAGTTTTTTTATTATAACTTTTTTTTCTAAGTAATCTTTGAACAAAATATAGAAAATGTTATAGTGCACATTTCTGCCGATCACAGTTTTTTAATACATTGGAAACTGACCATAAACTCTGAAACTAGTTACCGATAAATTAATCCAACTGAGTTGAAATGAAAAGCACTGGTTGGAACATTCAACATTCGTCGCTATTATAGTTAACAAAAAGAATCGTCGGATTAGTTATCAATCAGCTGATACGCACAGAAAGTATTCTCATTTCTTCCAACTGATCCTCACGTAGCTCGTACCTGGGTCGCAGATAATTCACAATCTGTTTGACAGCAATTCAATAAAAAAAAATAACAAACAACGTAATCAGCTTAACAAAAGCTGCTCTCCAGACGGTAGACAAACAGAGAATGACTGGCTTTTCCTTCTTTTTTTTTTTTCAAACTTATCATCCTCACACGCAGTCAAGAACTGACAACAGTCAGACTGCTACTCGGGGCAATTATCGCCCGTTAGTTCTAAAATTGATAGCCTGCAGCTATCACTCTATCAGTGAATGATCCCATGGCCGGCTGCTAATCAGCCTCAGATCATCAACATTTGCGCTGACCAAACCTCACGTCACGCTTAGCGGCAATAAAGCTCAAGGATTGCACTAGAAAAAGCGATTTTCAATGGAAAAGCCATACGACACATTTAATTCCGTTCGCCGTCGACGTTGAGTCCTGTTTGCTGATAACAGGTTATCAACGGCGAATGTAGCCGTTACACTTTGCGCGCACATTGCCAACGTCATGTTTCGTCTAGGCGGTGACCGGCCAGACGAAATACCATTGATAAACATTCGCTCGAGAGCTGTTCTGACTGGCATGCCGCCCTGATAAGGGGCAACAACAGTGCGACCTTTTTTCTTGTCTCGTTGCGACGTTACACGGGGCACTGCGGTGGGTTCTGCGCGTCGGGGAGGCGTCTGAGCTGAAATCCACCGAAACCTTTATAGCACTCCCCTTGAAACTGTAATCCATTCCGGGGGAGCTAGCGTGCGGTGCGCGATGATGTAAAGGCCTGGATTTGGAATTTTAGCTGATAAGTGGGCTATTTTGAGCACATGGGTTGCTTCAATAATGCATTAATGGGTGGGAGATTAGGGGTGGATTGATGTAGATTAATTTTTTCGGTGGATTTGAACTAATGCTCAGTTGTTTTCGATTTATATGTACATGAAAGATTTAAGTTAAATTGCAAGTATTTCATTTGCATTAGGAAATTTTTGAAGAACAGAGATTGGCGTGTTCTTAAAAAAAAACAAAAAGTATCCTTTACATCGTTATATAGTTTTAAAGCCAAATTGTGCTGTAGTTTACTTTTGTGGCTATATCATATTTTAAGGATACAAAATTTCACAAAAACCTAAGATTCTATGTGTGAGATGTGTGTGAAAGTTCACTATGTGTATAACATTTGTCAAAATTGTAATAATTTGAGCAATATGATAATAATACAAAACAATCTAACCCGGATATGAGAATGCAGATCCAAAACTATGATAAAATAAACGGGGTGCTGGTTGTAGGAATTGAGATGAGATTTAAAAATGTTCCAGATTTGAAACTTTACAAGAGCTATGATAATGATATGTGAAGATTGCTGATCAATTTAAAGTTCTCTAACCAATCAGGCTGGGTTGATAATGGGTCATTTTTTAACGATCACTTATAAGTCCCTGTTTGCGCCAGTCACATTTTTTTAGCATATGCCCTCATATTGGCATGAAATCCTATATCCAACCCAAATTTAATTATATATTGTATTTAAATGTGTTTTCTTCATAGCGATTATACTCCTCATTGTCCAACGCTTCAATTTAGTTTGTATCTATACATTAATAAACTCTCTACCCAGCAGCTACTGTGAACAAAATTAACAAACCACATATTTACCTTTAAAGCATACGTTATTTACTTATAAGCAGATTGGAAGAGGAAATTTTTCGGATTTTATACTATTTTTGTACGGAAATGAGTGAGGAGCCCATAGTTTTGAGCATCACTCCAACGCATTTTTTTTCAAAATATTTCATGACTCCGAAAATGTTTGTTACGCCTTTTCCAAGCAAATGAAAAATATTGTTGGAAAACTGGCAACCCTGAATTTTTAAATATTGTTTTTTGTTCATATATCCTTGCACCATACGCGTAGACAAGCTTTCGTAACAATCTGAGTCCCTTCGGCATTAAAAAAATCTCCTATCACCAAAATACAGAAAAAAATTCGGAAAACATTTAGGATCAATTTTTGAATTCTAAATAATCAGTACACAAAATACGGATAGTATATACTATTTCGTTTGATCTTCCTGATTTTTGTGGTACACCCACTATAAGAAAGCACCATACTAAAGCCTGTCCATGTAACATTTCGGACACCAACATATTAGCAGCAAAACAAATTTTCACATAATTCAACAAAACCGATTGTTTTTTTTTTCACAATACCAGAGTTATATCTACACAAGAAACAGTTGATGAAGATGTCAATCCCTCCTTCTGTGAAATTCTCAAACCTTCTGTGGTACACCCGTCATCAGGTTTCGTACGGTATCCTCAGATACGTCTGCTGTGACGATTCTCCATCTTCTCTTGAAATCATCGGTTTCTTCTTAGTTTCGAAGAGTTTCCGCGTAACTAGAGCCCAGTATTTCTCCATTGGGTAAAGTTCTGGACAGTTTGGTGGATTGGCTGTTATTTTTTCTGGCACGTATTTGACCTCTTGTGCCTTATACCATCCCAGGAAAGATTTCGTATAAGACAAGAGGCCAAATCAGTCCAAAACAGTGCTGGAGAGTCATGACCTCTGATAAACGATAGCAACCGCTTTTGCAGGCATTTGTTCTCTGGTACATCTTTTTTGAGAGTGCCGGTAGACACGAAACTTTTAGATTTTCGACCACAACTACCTATGGCCTGCTAAATTAAATACTTTTTCGGGAATTTGAACACCTTTTTTATCCGGAACAGCGTTCCTTTGCATTGCGGTTTAGAAAGAAAGACCGGAAGCTGTTTAATGTCTTTGAGTACGGACGTTTTGTCGTCCATTATGATACTAGAAGATGTTTGCAAAAAAAATAGTGTAAAGCTCATTAGCACGACTTTTTGGAGTGAAATTAGGTTTGCCATCACGGTTGGGCACCTTTTTCACTTTGTACGCCTTCTGTCCTTGCTTCTGCTTCACTTTTTGTACGTATGATTTTGACTTCCCAGCTTTGCGAGCCACATTTTGCATACAGAGATTGTGATTTTTCCCGATAATGGCCACCTTCTTGTCCATTTGTTGGGATTTTTCGGATTTGTTCCATTTCCTACCTTCTGATGCACAGTCATGCACTGGTCAAATGATTTGCAAACACAAAACATGGCACTTTTTGGAAGTTTTTGGAAGTTATTTCTTGACAAGATCGCGTACCGATAAATACGAATTTTGTTGCCGTTCATACAAAATGCGTTTGCGCACTTCCACTTGATTCGATGCCATTTTACAGAACGTAACAAGAATGTTAACACGTTGTATCATGACTTAAAGTGTAGAGTTTCATCTGTCATATAAATGCATCGTTTCAGCGATCCGTGAAATAATTCAAAATCTACACAGAAAGAAAAGTGTTATGAATTCAAAGTGGAGAAGCTTAACGTTGGATGATTCTGGTAATTAAGTTGTCACGTTCTACTATGCAATAGTTCTGGGGCCATGCTTCGCCTTTCGTATGACAAACAGGCGAGACATGATGGCAAAGTCCAAACCATCAGCTGAGAGTAGATGTCTAACACTAACAATACCCTTCCCCATGCCTATCCAGTATTTTGGTAGCATGGTAAAAGATTGTGTGCTCTATCGGGAATTGCCTTTCGATTAGCCATCCACTCAATTTTCAAGTACTTCTATTCGATTTTCACAGCCTGCCGTACACGTATGGAACTATCAACACGTTCTCTTCACATATTCGTTCTAGCGAAATTTCTGTCCACTCCTTAAAGCCTCATGGTGATAGGAAAATATTTCCTTCTAAACATCGTTATAATTCGTAAATTCACGCACGGAAGAATACGAAAAATAACAACTATAGTCACTAAAAATATTTCGCTTCATACTCTGTATTTAGAACTTGAGTAACAACGTTGAGTATCAAAGTCTGAAAATAAGAGGATCACGTGAATGCACTAAGAAGCCAAATTCATGAACGTGGGACGAGATCGGTTATAAAATGTGGAGAACTTAATTAAATGAGAATAAAAATTGAACCATTTGCTACCCGTTTTTGAAGACCCTGATAGGGAAAAACAAATTTTCCACATGTTTATATCTCGATTTGTATGGGAGCAAAAGAAGATAATTTTTAACCCAATGATTGACCTATTGAGCATGCGATTTAAATATTCATGCAAGAATTTGAGATTGCTTCCGATCGATAAGCGTTCACAAATCATTCCGTTTAGCGTACCTCAGCGACATAAAATAAAATATGATCACCATATTTTGATCTTGATAACTGGCAATGGTATTGGAATTTCCATAACATTGTGGGAATAATTTTATAGTGTTATCCTCAGGTATTTTACCTTTTAATCTGAGCTCCTTAATACCAGGGCCATTTATCAAGCAATTCGTTCCTGCTCGGGTAGGTTTGCAAAACTGAACCGATCAGCGTGAAAATATGTATGGAGGGGTTTTTAGGGCCGGAAACGGTTCTCATGCTAGTTTGAAAGCTCGCCCTTCTCTGAAAGGGGGGGGCTCCCAGAAAAATGAAACAGAAATGTCTCGAGAACTAATCAACCAAAACCAAATCTGGCATGTGGTGTTTTAGCTGGGCATGATTTTCTTCCACGATGTTTTGAAACCCCTCCCTGCTCTGTAAAGGGGAAGTGGGGCTCTCATAAAAATGAGACAAATTTCTGCACAACTCGAGAACTAATCAAGCAAATGGAACCAAGTTTGGCATGTGGGGAATTCGGCTGCAAGGTTTTTATCTATGGTGGTTCGAGACCCCTTTCTCATCTGGAAAGGAGGGAGGGGGCTTTCATACAAATGAAACAGAAGTTTCTGCATAACTCCAGAACTAATCAAGCAAATGGAACCAAATTTGGCATGTTGGGGTTGTTGGAGGTCAGAAATGTTTCTGTTATGGTTCGAAATCCTTCCCCCTCAAAGGGGGGGAGGGGGTCTCTCTTAAAAATGAAACACAAATTTCAACCAAACATGAAAATTATCCAGGCAAATAAAACACAAAATGTGTATTTCTCGGGTAAAGAGCATTTTCTGATAGAAGATTGAACCCCTTCTTACTCAGGAAAGGGGGGAGCTTAGTCTACTTTCAGTGCTACATGATGCACAAGAAGTAAATGTAAGATTAGGTAAGAAAAAATTACGTTCAAATTGATACGAGACGGCGTAATTTGAAGATTATTTTTTTGTGTAAGAAATGCTTCTACACAGAAAGAAAAACCATGGTGGAAACTAACGATCCGCGGGTTAAATTAAAAACACAATCAAAATTAAAAAAATTAACTCTTTAATCGAAGTCACACATTAGCAAACGAAAATATTTTAACAAAATTCATTCCGAGAAACAGCCATAAATAAAAGTAAACCACCAGTCCTATTACATTTTCATGCATTTAGTGGCAAGCGTACCCAGGTAACCGATAAGCATTAGCATATGCAGTGAATCAACCCTAAATCTGCTTTTCAGATGTTACAAGCATTACATTAGAGTTATACCAGCATCTTGAATGCTATCTGTTGTAAAGTTGATTTTCAAATGCTATTTCCAAAGCTGGTAGCCTGTAATAAGAATTTCGAATACAAAACAGCATTAATGAAGCATTATCATAGCATTGCAGTAAAGCAGCCGTATATTGGGCCAAAAGCGGCATTTATGTTGCATTTAAGGCGACTTAATGGCTTGATAGGCTGCCGTTAAGGCGCTTTGGAACTGCTAATTGGTTACCTGGGTAGCAACGTGCGCTCCGGGTTCAGCAGTGACCGATAAATTCAAAACGTTAAAAATAAATTTGGAAAACTTATTTTTTTAGAAAATCAGAAAACACCCACAAAATTTAACATTGCCTCATAAAACATTGGCAAATTCTACTGTATAATCCAAAAAAAAAAACACAATTTTAGTATAAGTTTGCGTATAAAGAACATTTCGTGACAAATTCAATAGCCTGAAACAGGATTAAGACGAAGAAAGCCAACTCTAGAAATACTCCTGAAGATTATTTTTCTGTGTTTGTTATGTTGTCACAAATTTCGACCACAAGCTATCTCGGTCTCGTTTTGAAAATTGAACAAGCAAATATTCTGCCAGTACCCCTTGCCTATCCTGCATGGTGTAGTATGACAAAGGGTTGTGTGCCTGATCGTATACTACCGTTCAAATGCCCTCCGCTCGTTTTCAATCTTGTATCTTTCATTTTCAAAGCCTGCCGTTGCCTATACGGACCTATCAATACACTTTCTCTTCAGGTCTTTGCGTTCTAGGAATAAAATTACTGTCCGCTCCTAGCGCTTCGCATGGAGATGAGAAATTATCTGCTTCTGAAAACTTCATCAAGCAAATATTGATTTTGCTTTTGATTGAAGGGCAAAAAACGTTTGGGTGGCTCCACAAGCAGAGACACTTACGCGAAACCTGCGAATATAGGGAAGAGTATCTCCTTCCAAAGGCAAGTTCACACTGACAGCACAAGAATCGAACCCTCGATTGACAGAATAAACCCAATAGATGGGGACGAAGAGCCCGCCTTTGTTCCGCGAACTGTTAACCATAGGGAGGAGGCAGTCCCATACTCCCTATCCATATCGTTTCACGTGGGTGCCCTGATGGTCCCTTTCCCCGTTATAGGTTATTTAATTCTTAGTATGTTTTGTTGTGGTCATATGATTGCTTACCTTGTATTATGAATTTGTCAGCTCTTCCTTCTTAGCACTTCAAGTTCATTGCTTTCACATTTTTTGCTTATTGCTTGCTCTCAACTTAGTGTTCTGAATGCACTTCCACAGTTATTAATTGAGAGCTTTCGATACCAGGTACCATTTTAGCATAAGTATGATTATGTGGCAAGTAAAATCATACGCTATGCCCAGGGAGTCGAGACATTTTCTTTAACGAAAAATTCCTAGACCAGACCGGGAATCGAACCCAGCCACCTCCAGAATGGTGTTGTTTTGTAGCTGCGTCTTTTACCGACTGAGCTAAAGGAGGGCCCGAAGCCAAAGCAAGCGGAAACATCGATATTGTTAGCAATCTTTCATATCGATTTCAACGACATCTGACATCAATTTACATGAAATACCCCATGAATTTATGCAAAATCTGGTATTCGTTTTATGTGCATTGGATAAGGCAGAATTTTCAATGTGTCTTTCTGTGTAGCGGTAGCAATCACTTGTTCACTAACGCTGAGAAGTTCGTTTGCCTCACACCACCCGATACTGACCCGATGTTTTGAAGTGGGCCGACAAAACTGACATATTTGAAACCGACAAGGCCGACAAAACTGACATATTACGGTTTTGAAACTTTACACACGCTGAGATTCAAGCTTGAATTGCCGAGCTAATACTATTCTAAAATATTTGAGCTTAAGTAGCTAAGACGTTATGATGAAACAACGACGTATACTCCATGCCACGAATTGAAATATTTATAAAACCATCCGAAAATCTCTCCGTGCCAGCTCCCAATCTTAACAGTCCACCTAATAGAACCTTGAGAGTCCCATTAAATTCTGAAGGGCTGGCAGCTAATTTCACATGCAACCTTGTAACATCAATCGAATGCACTTCTATTGCATTATCCATTTATTTATTCCAATTGCATTGCATCCCGCAACCGCAACAATATCTCCAACGGTATACCGAGTACCCACACACACACACACTCACGAACATTGAAACATGGCCACGTAGGCAAACCCATCCGAGAGAATGTGTGATGTCAGTTTTGCACAACCGCGCCGTTCGAGATCTGCATCCGTCGGTGGGAATATTTGTTTAACCATATTCATTCCATTCGGGGACGTCGCTAGATGCATCTTGCATCTTGAGCATTCGAATCGGAGTGGATAAAGCACTTTTTCCCGCACACACACAAAAACACACAAACACAGTATTCAAAGCAGACCCAAACTTGAGTTCAGTTTACTCAGATTCCCAAATGAAAAAGTTCTACTTGGTGAGAAATATGTCCTGGATTCGTTCGGATATGGCGATAATAAATGTAGATTTTCCACCCAGTGAAATTGTATTTGATGTTATCGGAACTATCAGCTGTGGTGAATCTAGTGGTCGTGTATTCTACTTCTCAATTTGTTCTTTTTCTACGTTAGAGTTTTCTTTTGGACATTTTTTTTCTTGAATGACCGATCTTTATGATTGCCTCACTCTGTCCTGACTCTAGTGCTGCAGTTCCCTCGAGCAAGGACCGTCTTGGTTCTTACATGCAAAAAGAATCTGATTAATTTTATTGTTTAAACCCCTTCGTGAGATATCATTTCATTTCGCTGTTTGTCTTCTACTGCTGTTGCTGATGCTGCATTGAGGGGGTTTGTTTTTGTTCTTAATGAAAGCGCAAAACGGTGTTCCGTTTGGATATTCAGCAAAGGTCAGCTGCCTACAAACAGGAATGCGTTACGTTTTGTGTTTGCAACCCTTATGGAAATGGTTGTGGAAACTGCGTGTGACATCATGGTTTAAATCACTCTTTTGTTTTAAAGCTCAACAGCAGAGAAAATTCTCGCCAATTGTTCCCGAAGGGTCATTGGACTTTCCATTTAGACCTTATGGAGTTCTTGTAATTCAGGTTTATGAGTTACGATTAAATTATAATTCAAGCATGGGATGTAGAACTTGGATTGACAAGAGCTATGCGCGTAAATTTCGAAATCCAGATGTATTTAATTATTATCAACAAAATTCTGGTCCAAATGAGGGTTATATGAATTTAAAATTCTACGTATGCAAACTTCCACCTATTTTCACTAATATAAGAGATAGCTCACCTCTTTTAATAGTCATTTCACAGGCACAATCCGAATCCGAACCTAATAACTAAGAACACTAAAAATACTCTCTAAAAATAGTCGGCAGTTAACGTCCTGTACCACATTCCATGTTTCATTCTGTTGGCCAAATGCATGCGTTACAAACGACGCTAAGGCGAAAGCAGTAACGTATGCATTTGAAAAAATGAACTGATTTTGAAAAGGGATTTTTCAATCTAATTTAATCTCACACTTACGCAGCCAAGTCTTGAAAGCATTCTGGAAAATAACGACTTCCTGAATGCTTCAGGCCATCAATTTTACTCAATTATGAGTGGATTTTGATTTTTTTCGTTAAAAATGGAGTGACTCATTTATGAATAAATGAAGCTGGGATTGACAAGTCGACTTATAAAAGATATCATCTTAAATCGGATAGATTTTTTTGGATATTTCGACTTGTCAATCGCAGTTACATTTACTCATATGTGAGTGACTCCAGTTTTGATGAAAGTGAGTCAAAAACGACTCAAAGTTGAATTGAAATTCGAAGCCGTGTGCGTAGCATGCGCCGCAGAGAGATAGTGCGATGCCAGAAAGAATGTCTGAAATTGCCCTACTACTTCGAATCAATGGAAGGAAGGCAGTGTGACCTCCCATACCAAACGCTTCCATGAAGAGTAAAAAAATGTGATAGTTTGTATACTATCGTTGGGAGCATACATGCTAGAAAGATTAGTTTATGCTCCTTTAGCATGTGATTGGACTTTTGGCATTTGAACCAAAAGTCTGGCAATAATTTGCCAAGGTTAGAAATTAAGATTGAAATTTAAAATGTACAGAATACACAGTGCTCCGGTTGGCAAGTTGCATATAATGAAAACACACCCACATCGCCCTGATCCTGAACGAAAAACCCGCCGAGCAAAAACTATCAAATAGAAACAAAAGTAACGACAATAAACACTGTGTGATAACATTCAATATCCAACCGAAAATTAAACTTAATTGAAAAGAATTTGAAGATTTAATAGAAAGTTGAAAATAAGTAACGGACGAAGCATTATGTGATGTGACAGTTGAAGCATTATGTGATGTAGAACCTACTAATTATTCAGCATAGAATAAGAAGTAAAAGGAAACATAAGAAATGATGAAATTTGTCCATGAGGAGGCTCTAGGAGTGGACAGTAATTTATTGCTAAAACGAATAGAAATGAAGAGAAAGTATTGATAGTTCCATATTGGGCAACAGCATTCTTTTAAATTGAAAGATACAAGTTTGAAAACGAGCGAAAGGCATTGAACGGTAATAGTATGACGAGAGGAATAAATATGTGAAGTTGTAGGTACATGCCAAAAATACATCCAACAGCAGGAGATAATGTCTCACCCATGTTAGGCATTATTGGGAGAGGGACAAATCGCTAGAACCAGATCAAAGCAATTGGTAGTATGAGAGCACGATCGGTTGCATATTCCTTTATCAGTCAAGGGGGTATCCTCCCCCTTGCCAACCCTGCATTGGGTAGCTTGGTAAAAGATTATGTGCCTGATCGGATACAACCATGCAAATGCCCTCCACTCGTTTTCAAACTTGTATCTTGTATCGATTGGAAGAAAGAAGTCTAAGAATGAATTACGGAATAACTCGCCAGTATCATACCTCAG
This sequence comes from Aedes japonicus, assembly GCA_034211315.2. Classification (NCBI taxonomy): domain Eukaryota; kingdom Metazoa; phylum Arthropoda; class Insecta; order Diptera; family Culicidae; genus Aedes; species Aedes japonicus. Next base: position 314,034 of record JASCZW010000472.1, read on the forward strand.
ACTCTGTGATACTTTCACTACTGCTCAAATTCTTGGTCTCGCATGCATGCTATAGCATGGGATAAGTCTTCTCACCGTCGACAAGGTGGAAAAATTGACCCACGAGAGGGATGACTTTAATTCAAGAGACTATTAAAGCAAAGCTAACCGATAAAGAGAAGAATTGTTATATGGCCTTAGGGAGGCTACTCGCCTCCCTAAGCGGACCGTCCGCGTCCTAATCTTTTCATAAAACCTTACCCTTCAATTCTTTGTCAGTATCTGTCCTAAATAACACTTTTCGATGGCCTTTGTTCAGTTCAAATGGCCTGGTCCCTAGCTAAACAATATGTTTTTAGAGTTATTTCTCTGAGCACGGTTGTCGTATAGAACGCACATTTAAATTATGATATATATTTGAATTTTCTACACCTGAAACATCAGGATTTTTTATAAGTTGTTTACAATTATGTTCAAAATACTCACCTGTTTCAATAATAAAGGGAATATTAAGATTATAAATAATACCAACTGTATAGGTGTATTTGATGTTTAATCAATGGCAATTAGAGAATAAGCAACAATGAAAAAACTGTCAAGCAAATGAAAAGTCACTTTTTATCTAGAAATTAGACAGACAATTAGAAGACAAATTAGTACTGTCCATTTAATTCCAACTACCTTTGCTTATCTTAACAGATGCGCGTATTTCGTCTACATTGTGCAGACTTCTTCAGTGTCTCGTACTGATAACTCGACTTAAATGGAAAATACTTATTTTTCTTCTAATTTCAAGTTACAGGTATTCCACTAAACAGCTCAAACCCTCTAGGATTCACTTTCTATCGTTTCCTAAAACGATTTGACCTGGTATTTGTAGATTGTTCGTAGCTTCGTCTATCACACCTCTTTCAGTGCCTTCAATTAAACGTACTACGACGTGGCAATTTTAAGAAAGCAGAGTGTGATACTATCACTGCTGATCATGTTCTTGGTCTTCCATGACGGCCTTTTGCGTAAAATTAGCCCTCTCACCTACGACAAGGTGACAACCATGATCTTCGAGAGGGAATTCAAGCCCTTTCTCGGTAAGAAACTCTTATGTGAGGTGTTTCCTTCTTTCAAACATGAGCAGTTCTTTGAAGTTTTACTGATAAATAAAAAAACGGCACGGAAAGTGACCGCTGCAAGAATTATTTTATAGAGGTTTGTTTATCTCGGCGCCCACTTTCTGTGTTTTGTGCAGTGAGTCAAAAGTTGTTCCAGATGGAAGCCGAGAGCAGGGAAAAAATTCTGCAGACCCACGTTGATAATCCAACGTGGTCCGCAATAAAAATCGCAAAAACGTTGGAAATCACCAAATCAATCGTGTATGATGTGCTCAAACGTTTCAGAGAGCGAAAGATCGTAGATCGAGTACCTCAAGGTAAGCGTCGTAGTGAAACATATGACCGCAAGCTGAACCAGAAAGTGTTGATAGCAAACCCTGGACTATCAGATACCGAGGAGATGTTCCTGCGAAGTCTAAGTTTGCTTTTATGGACAAATTTGCCAAAAAACTGATGATTTAGCTAGAGATGTACAGCTGCGCAGCAATAACTAAAGTGTTCGTGACGAATAAGACGATGGACTCGAAGCTGTACAAGGAAGAATGCCTCAAAAACCGCGTACTACCTTTCATTAAAGCCCATAAAGGTCCCGTGAAGTTTTGGCCAGATTTGGCGAGTGGCCACTGCAGCCGGGGAAGGCTCCAGTAGTACCGCGATAATAACGTAGATTTTATCGATAAAAACATAAATCCACCCAACTGCCCGCAGTTCCGGACCATCGAGAGATGTTGGGCAATAATGAAGCGGAAGCTTAAAAAAAGTGGAAAAACGGCTCGGGGCAGATGACCAAAATGTGGAACAAATGTGGATAAAAACTCGAAGTATGAATTTTGTGTGTACGAATTTTAAACGGTACACCCTTTAATTGGGACTTGCCACACTATAGTACCGATGTTAAAATGGTACTGGTATCGAAAGCTCTCAATTAATAACTGGAATTGAATTTAGAACTCTGAGTTTTAAAGCAAGCAGTAAGCTAATTGTTATTAGCTTGAAATGCCAAATGTAGTAATTCCCCTTCCACAATAATTGCTCCTCACCGCGAAATCACAACTGAACACAACTTCAACCATCAAACGTGTTATTCCACCATGTGTGAGCCAGACAGATTATCACCATGAACACTAAAATTCCAAATCGATACCCAAGTCAGTTGTCCCACCAAAGTCCTCAGCTTATGTGGATCGAATCCGGTAGCTCCTGTGCCACCGCCAAAGGTTATCCAATTATACGAGTTCGTCCACCGAGCGGAGATTTGTGTGCAAATTTTCGTTCCTTCGTTCTGCCGGCAACAGTAGACTAGAGACGACACCAACCAGGCCAGATCTAATCATTTCCCTAACGATTACGCTTTTGGGGTCGCGTATCAACTTTTCACCGGGTTTGTCGCTTGTCTGTTGCTAGTCCGGACCCGGAGAACTGGAGGCAACGTGTAAGAAAAATCCATTCCGAGAGCATCGTCATTTGATAGATAGGTTTTTTGACCCCAACTCGCCAAACACAAAGCGCTCCATAGAGACACGGCGCAAGAGCTTCACACACAAAAAAAAACTAAGAAACCTGCTTCTAATGCTGCTCTAGCTAGGCGGTTTTTTTCTTCTTATCCTCCTTCGGCACACTGCCGAAGGCCCGGCCGGTGTGGTGTCGAGTCGGCTCGAGTTGAATAGGCCGTCTCCGTCCTCTCGCTCTCAATGCTCTGTTCCGCCGGCCGCTGCTGCCGACGGATGCGCCGTCTTCTGAGCCGAGGCCAAGGAAGCGGAAAAGAAATCCAAATCTAAAGAGGCAGAGGAGCAGAAAAAGAGCAAAAGTTGAAGAAACTCTTGCACATAAACAAACGCTTTTTTTGCTTGTTGGCTACTTTTGCGCCCCCATGAAGAGCTGTTTCCATCGGTGTTGCTAGAAAAATGCCCTGCTCTAGGCCACTCAATTTCGGGAAGGCTATCGTGAGATGGCAACGGCAGTGGGCAGAAGCGCTTAACAGTTCGTGTGTCGCCTGCCACCCCCAGGCCAACCCAACCATGCCAGACCTCACAACCAGTGCGGTGGTGACAGTGCTGCGCTCTGGGGGTGTGAGACTAGAAAGAAGCAATGACCGAGGCAACGGTAGGTTTCTTCTTAGCAAGAGTTCGTAAAAATGGAAGTCGAGCGGTTTATACGCTGTCAAACCCACCGTGCGCCGTGCACGAACGAACAAGTGTCGGCCAGTAGCCTTTAGGCCTAAAAAAGCGCTTTTCCATGCCACCGACCGCCAGTCACGAGACGAGACGAGACGACAGTCCCATCGCGAAAAGACCATACCCATAAGCATAAAGAAAACCGGGAGGAAAACCCCTCCAAAACTACCATAGATGGGGAATATGGCGGCGACGGAAAGAAGCAAACCAAAACGAATCCGTTGGATGCATCGTGACGCGATGTAGCTTTGGAGTAGGCACACAACACACAACATATATACATATAGAGAGAGAGGAAAACCGCCAACAGCAAAATTTATGGACCATGTTATTACCCCGGATGGGAGACAGCAGCTTTTCCAGTGATGATGATGATGATATCTTGCCGAACGGGAGTTTGTGTTTGTGCTCAAGTGTTTGTGTCTCGCCGTTGTTGTTTTTGTTTTGTTTTGGATGATCTTAGAAGCTCGAAAAATAACAACATCTAGCGAAACATCGGATGACTCAATTTACAACTCGGAAAGCATGGCTTCGAGGCTAAGGTTTCTCCTATTTCTCGGCGGAGTCGTTGAACTTTTACGAAACGATGTAGGTTTTTTCTCCACGAAACTCAAAATGTAAGTCGAGCGCTGGTCCCACCGTAGGCTAAATTGAGTTGTCAAGCAAAATAAAAAACAAAATCAAAAAATAAACGAGCGGATTGATCCGGTGTGGAAGACACGCAAAGTAAAATTGATTTGTCGGTGTCACTGGAATGCAAGCTATAATCGAAAATATTATGCATGTTCACTTGACGAAGGGCCATTTGGCCGAATGGGTCATTGGTCCGAATTTACGAAAACAGTAGGGGAAACCATGAGCAGTTGTTTCTGATTTCAATACTTTCAATCTGCTAATATGTCACATGGAAGATTTATTTTATAATTTATTGAATTCTTCTAGACATGAAACCAATGAACTCTCATTTCTGCTGCAGATCTTTCTTATTTAAAAAAATCCAGTTTGCCAGCTTGCGCTCTAATATTTTTTGAAATCTTTTTTGGCATGAAACCTTTTAAAACCCGATTCTAAGTAAATTTGGACGCTTTCATGTGATCATAACTCAAGAACACGGTTCTTGAAACGGTTAACACGGTTGATCAAAACGTCAAACAAAAGGGTTATTCAGATTTCAAACGATATATAACAAGTTATTACATTTCACCGTTCACCGCAAGAGACGTGAGCAAATTTTGCACACTGACGTTGAAAATCCGATGGTCAGGACAAGTTACCTGAAAGTATCTTAAATTTCCAAAATCGACTATATTTACTGTGTTGAATAGAAACTGTATTTACACTAACATCGATTGGGCAAAATTTTTGGGATTGGTAACAATGAACTATAATGCGAGAGTTTTCTTTCTTAGAAGTATATTCTTTCTATTTTCAAAACTCACAGTTTAACAATTCAACTTCTAAAACCTTTTGACATGCAACAATCGAATAAACATTGGAGCAGTTTTTTCCAGTTTCAAATTTTTCAATTTGCAGACATGTCGTTTTAATGATTGAACCTAGGTTTTCTCGTCATCCTTGGGAAAAAAATCAATAAAATTGTCGAATGAATAAGCGATTTTTCCAACTTTCATTCATAAACAGCTCTTCTCAAGTTCAAAACTTACATGTCTTGTTGACAATTCCAAGCAAACAGCAACTCATAAATGAATTATCAGTCACTTTGTCAGCCTATTGACCGATTATAAGCGGTCACAATGTTTCTCTCTAATGACCCATTCGGCATAGTGACTCACTCGGCCTAATGATCCATATGGCCAAATGGCATTCGGCCAAATGGCATTCGGCCAAATGGCATTCGGCCAAATGGCATTCGGCCAAATGCATTTCGGCCAAATAGTATTCGACTTAATGACCAATCACCATCCACTTTCCCACTTATTTCAGAAGGGAAAATTATGAGCGAAAGTAGTTCATTTCAGCAATTCTTCAGATTTGAAGACGTGTGTAAGAATAAAAACATCGACGCTTAATATGCTTGTAAATGCTTTAAACAGTCCTGCAGCAAATTTGCAACAATCATAGCAAAGTTTATCTAGATGAAAATCTATATTCATTAACTTAAGAAATGCTTTAAGAACATCAATGACTTAAATAACCAAAGACTCATGATTATATCATCATATCATAATTGTAGCTTTGGTATGATGATGCTATCGGCTACCACCCGAACCGAAGAAAATAACATATGAATACCTAATTTTGATCGTGATAACTGGCCGTGGTATTTAAGAGCACAGCAGAAGAGGTAAATGTGGATTTCTACAAAAAATGAGTTATCCGATGGAATCTATTGTACATTACGGATACCTTGCACTGTGCACTGAAAATACCATGTTTTGTTCAGGAAATATTCAGGAAACACCAAAATTAGGTTCACCGTTTCGAACGAGCTGTCACACTTTACTTGTGATCGATGCCATGCCATCATGAGCTCTGTACAGTCGTTGGTGACATTGTACCGGCAAACTTATTCCACTTTAAACGCATTTGTTGTGCATTTGTCACTTCTCCACCGCATCCTCGAAGTTTTCGCTTGGCAATTGCCCAATATTTTTCGATCGGTCAGAACTCAGGGCAATTCGGAGGATTAATATCTTTGGCGACGAAATTAACATTGTTTGCAGCATACCATTCTAGTACCTCCTTAGAGTAGTGGCAGCTGGCTAGATCCGGCCAAAACATACCGTTGGTCTTGTGTTGCCGAATGAAGGTGAAAATCCGCTTTTTCAGACACTCTTTAATGCAAACCTTCGGCGTGATTGTGTGAGATGTGATGAAAACCTTGGTTTTAAGGCCACAACTGCTGATTTCTTGCCAAATCATTAGTTTCCGAACAAACTTATCAGCAAACCAAATTTATACCTGTAAAGGCCATCCACACGATCAGTTGTCAGGTACAATTTTCGTCCGGGGATTTGTTTTTAATTCATTTTGACATATGTTTCTTCAGCCATTAAAATACAGCCATCAAATTTCATCAAAACTTGTTCGTATAGTAATCATGCTCGCGTTTTGGTTACTAAATTTTGTATCAGGGAGCGATTCGGACTTCAACTGGCACAAAAAGACTTATGTCCTTCTCTTGAAAAGTTGTTACGCACGGTGGAAAAGTTGGAATCGTATTTCTTTGCCAAATCACGTATGGAGACACCTAGGTTGCCTTTCACGTACCTCAACACCTTTTTCCTCAGCTCTTTGTCCTTAGTGCCAGTTTCATGATAGATGCGCTGTGCTCTATCCACACTCAGAGTGTTCTTGTTACGTTTGATTACAAGACACACTGGAATTTGAACACTTTTGCTATTTTTGAGGCAGACCACGAAGGAATCTCTAGATGTTTGTGCACAATTAATTTTCTTTTCTCAAGTTTCACGATCTGTAATTTCGAGATGCGTCGATCAATCGAGAAAAACTTTTTACCATTTCTTTTTCAATGAAACACCAACAAATGCCTGTTAAACGTTTTGTGTTCCAACTACCAGGGGCGTGGTGATGTAATAAACCGTGCGTCCAGATTTACATTCCATCGAGCTTATGGGAGTTTCTTTTCTTCAATTTAAGGTTGGTCCACTTAGTATTGGCCGCTCTAATCTATAACCGTGGCGCCTCTAGATTTAGTCGTAACTAGAAACCAATGCCTGCGCAGTGTTCCAGAAGATTCCCAGACAGCCAGAAGTCGTAAAACAGTTTTCAGATAGTATCGTATGTTTTTACATTTTAGGTCACAACCGCCTATAATTGTGCCGTTTTCCGAGCAAAGGATTAAATTGATAACAAATTCTAATACCTGGTTATCGTTGTTTGGTCACTGAATATGTTATCATTGAGGCTGCAACAGCCAAATCAACAGAATGAATAGTAAAAAAACACTCGTTGAATATCATAATAATAGCTTATTTTATTAAAAGTGTCAATATCTTGATAACTAATTCAGTATTTTAAGCAAATTTATTGAAATATTTTCAAAGTATGTTATCAATTTCTCTGTCAAATTCTCACGCTAATATATGGAAAAGCGCTAATATATGGAGAAAAGCCAAGTTTTCATATTTATTTAGACCAGTTATCTTAAAACTAACGTTTAGGGGATAGAACCGATTACTCGTGGCAATCTTAGGGTTAATAGGAATAATAATTGAACGGATGGGAAATTGAGCGGGAATTTGAAGTATGGTTTACCTAACACATTTATTTTAAATCCTAAATTGACAAAAAACTTAAACCTTATGGTATACATACACGTTAAACTAACTACAATCAAGGGCTAATGATAGTTAAACACACATAAATGAGTTTCATAAACTCCAGATCACGCAGAGCCAAAATATCTCGAACTGGTACATTGGGTTGTCTACCTCGAGCCTGAATGGAATCATAAAGCTCAGATCTGACTCCACGATGCTCAGCACATGACCAAATAACGTGATCTGCGTCCTGATAACCTTGTCCGCACTCACAGAGTCGCTGATTCCAACTATATATAAATGAGCGTTCAAAGAATAATGATTGGATATGAGGTGAGACATAACACGAATGAAGTCTCGACCCACATTCATCCCCCGAAACCAAGATTTCTTCGACACCTTTGGGATGATAGAATGGTGCAATCGCCTCAAATCTCCTTTACTCCATTTATACTGCCAACTGTTGACGAAAACTAGGAAAAAAATTAATTGAAGCCGATTTGTCGATCATTAAATATCGCATTCCATAGCGCCCAGCTCTGCAAGCGAGTTCGCTTTCTCATTGCCCAGAATTGAACTATGAGAAGGAACCCATACAAAAGTGATGATAAAATAACGTGAAAATAAAGCACTTAGAAGCTCCTGTGCTTCCATGAGAAAATACGAGGAGTGCTTTACCGGCCTCATGGAGCGAATAGCCTCTATAGAACTGAGACTATTCGTGAAAATGAAGTACTGATCTGGCGTAAGTGAGGCAAGCATTTCTAGCGTAAAGAGTATTGCCGCTAATTCAGCGACATATACGGAACAAGGAGCTCGAAGTTTATGATTGGCGCTATGAATTTCATGAAATATACCAAATACTGCTGACTCCTCTATCAATGATCCGTCAGTTTAGAACGATTTAGTAGAATCAACTTGGCCAAACATTGCAGCCAGTATTACAGGAGCAATCATAGGACGATGATGCTCTGGAATTCCACGAAGCTCCTACCTCATGGATAAATCAAAATGAATCGAACTGCCAAAGTCGGAGAAGCAAACATGATTGAGAAAATTCGGCGAAGGGCTGACATCCTGTGTTATGTACAAATGGTACAAGGTCATGAAGCGGGTTTGAGGATTCAACTCAAGAATTTCGATCACCTGGGGGTTCATAACTTCACACCTGGTGAGGATCCGGAGAGATAGTTCTGAAAACCGATCCGAGAGTGGCAACATGTCAGCCAACACTTCAAGACTCATCGTATGACTCGAGTGCATGCAACCTAACGCGATACGAAGACACCGATACTGAATACGCTCAGACTGAAGCGACGAGCCACTGAAAACTAATCACCGTATTCTATAACCGACCAAATCGTTGTCCGGTACAACGTTAGGAGATCTGGCGGATGTGCTCCCCACCAGGTTTCGGTAATTGATCGAAGAAAGTTGATCCTTGGCTGGCACTTTCGCTTCACATACTCAATATGGGATCTCCAGGTGCACTTAGAATCGAATAAGACCCCAAGATATTTAAAGGACATAGAATGAGTTATTGACTTACCCCAAATTTGAAGCTTCGCTTGTGCTGGGTTATGCTTCATAGAAAAAACTACCAACTCAGTTTTCTCCGTAGAGAATTCGATACCTAGCTCTAGAGCCCAAGTAGACAAATTGTCTAAGGTATCCTGTAAGGGTCCTTGCAGATCGACCCCATTGAGTCCCGTGACAGACACTACGCCGTCATCTGCAAGTTGTCTCAACGTCCAGTTGTCACTTAGACAACCGCCAATGTCTTTGACATGAAAATTAAACAAACGAGGGCTTAAACAGGATCCCTCGGGGAGACCCACGAAGCTAAATCGGTACGCTGTAGAGTTTGCATGAAAAAAGCTCAAATGTTTCTCTGACAGCAAATTGTATAAAAAATTATTAATTAATGGTGAAAAGCCACTAGCGTGGAGTTTATCTGAAAGAACTTCAACAGATACTGAATCAAAAGCCCCCTTTATATCCAAGAAAACAGAAGCCATTTGCTCTTTTTTAGCAAAAGCTAACTGAATATCTGTGGAAAGCAACGTGAGACAGTCGTTCGTTCCCTTACCCCTACGGAAACCATATTGAGTATCTGAAAGCAGGTTGTTCGTCTCAACCCATTTGTCCAGACGGAAAAGGATCATTTTCTCCAACAACATTCGAATAAAGGATAACATCGCGATGGGTCGATAGGAGTTGTGGTCGGACGCGGGCTTACCAGGTTTTGAATGGCAATAACTATCACCCGTCTCCAATCATCCGGTACAATGTTGAGTTCCAGAAGCTGATTAAACAAGTTCAACATGCGCCTCTTCAGCGACGTCTGGGAGGTTCTTAAGCAAGTTGAACTTGATCCTGTCGGCCGCTGGAGCCGTATTGCCACACGAAAGGAGTGCGAGAGAGAGCTCTACCATTGAAAAGGGTTGGCTGATTTCATCTATCGAATTCGTGGTTTCGCGAGGAATCATCCGTGCTGGCACAGAATCTGGACAAACTTTTCGCGCGAACTTGAGGATCCATTGGTCCGAGTACTCTTCGCTACTCGTTGTTCGTAGTTCGGTTACGCAACCTTCGCGCCGTGTCCAAAGAGTACTCATCGACGTTTCGCTCGATAGCCCGTCCACGAAATGTTCGCCAGTAACCGCGTTTCTTGGCCTTGATGAGGCTCTTAAGTTCGCGTTCGAGAGCCGTGTACACTTCGAAGTGCTCAGGTGTTCCACGTCTACGGAAAACTTTGAACGCGTCGGATCTTTTACGGTAAACCTCGGTGCATTGCTGATCCGACCATGGCGAAGGAGGTTTCCTACGAGATGACGTTCCTGGAACTGGTCGAGTTTGAGCTTGAAGCGCGCTGTCTAAGATCAGGTTGGAGAGGAAGTTATATTCTTCCAGCGGTGGAAGCCTTTCTACCGTCGTTACGGCTTCAACTACTGCTGTCCTGAACTTTATCCAATCGATGTGACGAGTAAGATCATACGCGACGTTGACAGATTTCGGCGGATTGAACCCGGTGGCAACCGAAATTTGTATGGGCAAGTGATCACTACCGTGGGGATCCTGGATCACATTCCATGTGCAGTCCAACGATAATGAATTCGAACAAAGTGTGAGGTCTAATCTACTGCCAACTGAGGATGTACCAGCCAAACGTGTTACTTCTCCATTGTTAAGTACTGTCATATTGAAGTTGTCACAGAGGTCATATATCAGAGAAGACCGGTTGTCATCGTACAGTTCTCCCCAGCCTGTACCATGAGAGTTAAAATCTCCCATGATCAACCGTGGAGAAGGAAGGACCGAACAAATATCTGAAAGTTGTTTTCGGTTAATTGAGTGCTCTAGGAGGAATATACACAGAAGCAATGCAAAGGCTTTTATTTTTAATAACAACCTGACATGCGACAACTTCAATACCTGGAATTAGAAGGAAAATTCACTCTATAGAAGGAGTAGCACTTTTGATCCCCAAAAGCACTCCACCTCCACGCGAATCCTCACGATCAAGCCGAATAATGTTGAAATCATGAAACGGAAGATTGATTTCGGAAGAGAGCCCATGTTTCACAAAGAGCGAATGCATCACAACCGGTAGTGTGAGCTAAAAATTTGACATGATTCCAATTTAGGAATCAAAGCTTCGACAATTCCACTGTAGAACAGTGATCAAATCCCCGACCTCATTTGGAAAATTATCCATCGAAGGAAACGATAGCTGCAAGGATGGGCCACTTAATTGTCAATTGCTTCAAAAAATTCTTCACTGTTGGAAGCATTGCCAAAACAATGCTTTTGAGAGGGTCAGAAATTTCGAGGTACTTAAAGATACCTTCGGCAATGTCATCAAATGAGAACAGCCCACTTGAAGAGGGGGCTTCTGTTCTTAAAATAGGGGCGTCAGGGGTTTTGGATGTCCCCGGGAGAGATGGAAAGTCCTGGGTGTAGTTAGTACTACGGAAACCAGGAGGAATTGTGTTTTCCTTTTTTCCACCTCTTTTTGAAATGGGCAAGCTGGTCTCGGGCTTCTTTTCAACAACTTTCCGTGGGCGGACGCGTCTTCGCTTCCTTGAAGCACCTTCCGGAAAAGTGAACGATGTTCCTCTTCAGCCGAATCAAAGTCAGACTCGTCATCTGACAGAGGAGCAAAGGGATTTGTATTGGCATCGGGTGATGGTGAGGCTTTTTAACCATTTCAGCAAAAGATTGCCTGGAACGCTGTTTCAGCGAGCGTTCTAATTGTTCCCCGCGTTGTTTATACGCCGGGCACGATGAGAGAGCATGAGGAGGAGTTCCTTTGCAAAAAGCGCATTTAGGTGTGCTGTCGGCGCACGCGCCATCCTCATGCTTCTCCCCGCAGTTGGAGCAGCGCGCCTATTGCCGCAATGGGAGGTCGTATGTCCCATCTGCTGGCATTTCTGGCAGATCATGACCCGAGGTACAAACAATCGCACAGGTAGTCGAAGTTTTCCCAACTCGACGTATTGAGGGAGGAGCTGAGCCAGAGAAGGTTACGCGAAACGAGTCTGACGGTGTAAACTTTTTTCGCCCTTGTTGGTCGACACTGTGCCAAGTTGGCGCACATCAAGTATCTTAACTGGGGGAAGCAGAGGGTTCTTAAATCGACCAACCCCCGCTTCAGCAAGATCTCAGGGGTCAGACTCGTTTCGGAGACCACACTCTTCAATTTCAATACCCCGAGCTGGGATATACACTCTATATTCTAGAGTAAAGAGCTGAGAGACAGCAATCTCATTAGCTTGCTTGAGATTGGACACAACGACCCGAAGTTTATTGGGTCTGACTTTAATTATCTCGGTCACGGCCGAGAATCGCTTCGTCAGATCATCAGAAATCTGACAAACATTTAGAGGTTTCGATTTGGGCTGAAAATAAACAACCCATGGCCCAGTTGAACTATCTGGATAAGCACGTGATCTGGTAACTCTATGAGCTACCTCATCATTTCGTGCCATAGATGATTTATCTTGCGATGGCTCGCTTGTGGGAGCTTATCACGCTCAACCACTAACGTAATTATCTACAATCAATCACAGATAAACAAACTAAACCTAAACAAAAACTAAAACTAAATACACTCTCACACACACTATCAATCACTCTCCACACTCACACACACTACGATGAAAATCGCTTATCTTATATACTACTAAAAAACTTCTCTTATATGTATCACGGATCTACTGCAGCTGGGCGACGAATGTGTGCTGCTGCTGCCGAGCGACGATGAGTGACCGCGTGTACCGTCTAAGCGTGGAGCTAAACAATGACGATGATGTTGCTGGTCGGTGGTAGTTGGTGGATGGAAGAATACACGCTACACTCGATGGGCTGCTGGTATGCGTGCCGTATAGATGCGAGACAATATGGCTTCTCGATCGTGGCAATATTGCTAATTGCAATCAATGACGTTGTTGCACCACTTATCACACAATGTTCTCTTCTTCAGTAAACCAAGACTGATTTCACTCACGACGATTTCACTGGCGATTTAGAAAAACTGATACTGAATACTGTAAACAACTCGTTAAGAGCTTCCAAAGCAACGGACAGCGGACCGAACGAACTGTACCGTTCGCTTGTTCACTGGGCGATGATTTACAATCATGTTAATAACCATGATTTTAAACATATATTACAACCATATTCCGCTAGGAAACCTCTACCCAAGATTCCGTCGGTGTGTATGGGAAATTTTTTATCTACGACTTGAAAATTTGTCGGTATTTTTATGTCGTTGATAACGATATTTGTGTGAGTAAGACCAATGCTCTCGGTTTTACCATCAGTTATACCATTTATGGTACATTTTTGTTTAGGATATATGTCTTGTTCTACATTTAAAATGTTTTCTTTGATAATTGATATATCTGCACCAGTGTCAACTATCAGTGTGCAAGTTTTTCACACATTTCCAATTTAAGCGTAACAAAAATTGAATAATGCATATTCATGTTAAAGATATTCATCTTCTTGGATGTACAATTTGTTCCCCACGTTCCCTGTTCACATCGACCTGGGGTGGAGTCGATGGTTGGTTCTCGTTTTCCGAATAGTAAACATTTCGGTTATTATTATGAGGGTGGAAACCACGTGGTGGTGGTGGTCTGTTCGAGTTATTGTTTTGATAACGATTTCTTGAATTGAATCGGTTTTGATCATAATTTCGTTCATAGTTATTGGAATACTGACGATTTCCATAGTTGCGATTATTGTTACTGTTACGATTGTAATTGTTGCGATTAGAGTTCATATATCTGCCTCTGTAGTTTCCGCGTTGATTATTGTAGTTTTGCCGATCACGGTTTGTGTACCGTTGGCTATTCATGTGTAGGATTTGATTTGAATTATTCGTTTCCTGCGTCAAGTTTTCGTTAATTTTTGTACGGCTTCTTTCACGGAGGGAAAGTACCCGCCTTTAATATGATATTTGTTTCGGTATTTTTAATACCATTTATTAATGTATCAATGCCTGCTTTGGTGGCCATTGATTTTGCGACATCTCCTGGTATCATTTGGGAGATGTACACACTTTGTAGTTGCATCGAGAGGGATTCAACCTCTGCACAAAAATTTTCCTACGTCACCCTTTTGACTACTCACTTTTAGTTTGGCTAAAATGCTTTGTGGTGTAATAGTGTCTGCACAACGTGTTTTGACGTCGGCTATTAATGCTTCTATTGTAATTATATTTTCTGGCAAACCTTGCCTTGCTTTTCCGGTAAGTCTTGTCCTGAGGAATTTGATTGCCATTGCTACATGTTCTGGTTTAGTTAACTCTTTTAAGAGGTTTGCTGCATCTACGAATGCATATACATTTTCTGCACACCCATCGTACGTTTGTACGATCGCGGTGACTGTTTTAATGTCAAACGTTTCTGACATTGTTTCTTTTGTGTTAGTTTTTTACAAATAATTGCAAGTTGCGTTAAGTTTTTTAGCGTATATTTTGGTCTGCTTTTTGCGTTAAAGAGTTTTGACTCTATAAATCTAAATATTTTGCTGGATAGTAATAATATTTCTTTATTTTTTGTTCTAAGAGAGTTTCTTCTAAGTATTCTTCTATACGAGCTAATTCATTTACGATTTGGTCTCTTAGTGTTCGAGTTTCGTTTAATTTTGATTGAAGGAAATTTTTGGAATATTCTCTATTGGGTGCTTTTCTAAAATTATTCTCAATTTTCTGTAGCCGTCCGAGATTGTTTTCAATTGATTCCATGTAGAGTGGATTTAGTTAATTGTAAATTTGACTTACGTACGTTGTTTCTGCGTTGATATTGCCGGTTGACACCATACCGATTACTTCTCTGTCTCGACACCATGCCGGTTACTTCTTTGTTGTTTCGATGTTTTGCATCTTCACGCTGCTGTCCCGCTGGGGTTGTTGCTCGTTGCAGTACCAGACACTGCACTGCTCGTTGATTGATGTTAGGGTTTCAGCTCTGCACTTACTGTTGTTGTTTATTGACGATTTTCTTGTTAGACAACATATACGACATGTTGTTATTATCAGCAATACCAATGTCACTACTAGTGCACATGCGAGGACTATATTTGTGTCCAAAAGTGAAAATTGTTCAGTTTGAGTTGTGTTGTGCATCTTTATCTTCACATGCCAATTTGTTCGTTTGGTTTTACGGTACTTCAACTGAGTTAATGTTTGTCACTTTTTCACGGTTGTTTTTTTTTTTTTACGGTCACTTTATTGTTGTCTGTCGGCCTGCACTCTGATATTATTCAGCCTTATCTCGTGTTGAATTTTGTTCTGTACACCTCTTTTCTGGTACTTGTTGTAAATACGTAGTAACATGTACGCGATCAATATGATTACTACCGTTACTGAGGCTCCGACTAGGATTTTTATTTCCGTTGTGGCCAAATCGACATGATTGGTTACGTAGTTGTCGCTTGTAAACCAACCCATTTTGCAACTTTACTTCACGTCTAGGTAATGTTCAACTTAACTTTTCTTTTCACTTGACTTGAGTCTTTACTAACGAACGCGAACGATGTTTTCCATCACTATGTCCACTATGTCACGGTATGCCAAATGGTGGTCGTGCGGACTTCGGATGAAATTTCTGCATAGACACGTTCTGCTGGAGTTCAAGAATACAAGTGTGTGTTTATTTCCAAAAGATTGTCTATTTAAATGGTTACAATTAGTTTCACTGTATACCTACTTTGATCTAGAGCCATGCGGATAAAGAGTAAGCAAAAATATAACGTCAACATGTGTCGCTCAGCTGTGCCGTCGCATGAGCGTACGCATCAGCAAAACGGTTAAGGTCATGTCTGTTTATGGTCAACAAGAATGGAATGTAGGAACGTTGGTTCTTGGTGGTGCAATTATGTAATAAAGGAGAAAGGTCTGAAATGTGATAGGGTTGCAAGGATTAATCTTTGTTTGGAGTTATTCTTAAGGCATCAAAGTTCTTCATGGGTGTTTGGATTTTGGATGAGGAACACATGTTGGGAAATGTACGAAGTGTGGGAAAGTATGCAGGCATGCTACATTAGGCTCAGATGCCCATTCTGACCTACGCCAATCAGGCTTTGAACGAGGTGTCCCCACGAAGGCCCGCGTCAACCTTAGCATGTTCTTTCTGCTCACCTTCAAGCGAGCATAGACAACCATGGGATCACTATGGCGACTGCTTCACGTGGGTATGAATAGCAGCCAGAAGGGAGACCTAACAGCTCGCTACCTTCGCCGAGTCAGATACAATAAGCACTTACCAACTACAATAAAATGAAGATACTCTAAATTACAAACATTATATATTAACTTTAATAACGGTTCCAATGCTCTAGGCAACTCCTTCAAAAACTGCTTCTGATGTTAGCGTATTACCACATGAGGTAGCGTATTACAATTCATCACACTGCAGAGACGAAGAGTGAGCTGGAATATGTAGCCGAGTTGTTGGGTCGAATTATCAAATTCTGTAGACGATTCTGATGTCGATTCCTGGGGCATCGCTTATCGGATAGTGTTGGCGAAGACCAAAAGTCTAGCGATACCTAATGACATGTGCCCGGATAAATTGAAGGTTATCGTTGACGATCTTTATCCGCAGCACAACGCAACGGAATGGCCACCTACACCATAAGAAGCACATGCCAGAGAAATTCAAATCTCAAATAAAGAGCTCCGGGCAACTGTAATGGATCTGAAGTTAGGCTCCTGAGCTGAAAACCATTGTTGCATTGAACACCGCGATCATGGCGTTTCAAGACATATTCAGGACTTTGCTACAGAAATGTCTAGATGAAGGTTGCTTCCCAGACAGATGAAAGGTCTTGAAGTTGGTGCTGCTGTAAAACTTGGCAAACCGCCAGGGGCTAAAGCATCGTATAGACCCAAATTTCTTTTGGATACTCTCGGGAAGCTCCTGGAAATGATTATCCTCAACAGGCTGACGAAAACGCTCGAAGAGCGAGAGCGGTTGGTCTAAAAAGCAGTTCGCATTCCAAAAGGAATCTCGACGGTGGTCGCAATCCAAACAGAAGAGACGCGGCAACCAGTACACCGCCGTCGTTGCGATTAATGTGAAAAACGTTTTCAACAGCGCTTGCTGGGAGGCCATTGCCAAATCGTTGCACAGAATGCAAGTCCCTGACTATTTGTGCAGAATACTTAGGAGCGATTTCCAGAACAGAATTCTAGTTTATGAAACGGAGTTGGGGCGGAAGTTGGTCATGGTAACAGCAGAAGTGCCAAAAGGTTCCATCCTTGGCCCAACGCTCTGGAAGGTGCTGTACGATGGAGTACTAACGGTGAGAACTGCCCAAAGGTGTTGAGATTTTCAGATTTGCTGATGATGTCATTCTAACAACAACCGGTAAGACGTTGAAAGAGGTGGATATGCTAAGTTGCATTGTAGCTAGCCTTTAACGACTGAGCTAAGAAAGGTAACGGCGGTAATTATCCACCTTGAACTCATCTTTGTCGATTATTCAGTATAATCTTGAACCCTGAATATTAAACAGATACCTTTACACACGCACCTGATACTTTTTCACACATACCTTTACGCAGCACAGCACATCATTCATCATAGCCTAAATTCCCGTGAACACCATAGCCTTTTGTTTCAACTATCTATGGTATCGTATGCAGCCTTTAATTCGAATAATGAGATGATACTCGATTTGATTTCTGAAAGATCTTTTTTTTAATAATCATTTATTTGTACAGGCTCAACCGAATCAACTTTACAGAGCCAAATTTTCATATTTTTATACATCATTTATCTTAAAACTAAAGTTAGGAGGATAGAACCGATTACTCGCGGCCGTCTCGAGGTTAATAGGAATTACAAATTACGGATGGGAAAGAGGGTGGGAATTTAAAGTATGGTTTACATAACACATTAAATTTAAATTCTTAACTATATAGAATTTTGATTTTCTTTGACTTGAACTGTTTTTGAAAAAGAAAAATAACACACAAACAAACACATATAAAAAACTTATACTAAACGTACAGGTTAAACTAACTAAAATCTAAGGCTAAT
>JASCZW010000473.1:0-131933 GCA_034211315.2 Aedes japonicus
GGGTACGTCCATTAATTACGTCACGGACTTTTTATAACCCCTCCCCCCCTCTTGTCACATTTTTTATAATGACCTTCAAAATTTTTTGTATGGATTGTCACGTTTTCTCAAAGCCCCCTTCCCCCCTATTGTGTGACATTAGTAATGAACCTTCCCTAAATAGATCAAGTGGAATTAGATAAAAGACTTTTTCCTTTGACATCGAAGACGAAGAAGTTCACATCTGGCTGATAAATAGTTCTTGCTAATTGACAAGCCACTAGGGGCTATTCATAAACCCCGTATACTTTTCTGGAGGGAGCTTTGACCAAATTCTCACGCTATGCAAAATTCCAAAAAATTGTATGGAAAAAAGCCTACGAGGAGGAAGGGGGCGGGTCTAAGATTTTCAAAAATGAGTCTACGTTATAAACAGGCCCTTAGATGAAAGTACAAACAATACTCAGTTTTCAATAAACTATATCATATGTTTAATCTTCATTAGGGTCAATATGACCCGGAATGGATTATAAAAATGCTATGACTTTTTAAAATAAGCATCAAGACGTTTGCATTTTTTTGACTTTTCTTAAATCATTGAAAATTACGTTTCTGCATTGAACCCATCTTTTTGACATTTCTGACGGGCTGTTTAAAAAACGATACGAATAGGGTGTTTCGGGTCATATTTACCCGGATTTGAAGTCCACATTGTGAATTTGAAGTCCACATTTATACAACCAAATTCAAAGTCTTTGTAGTCAAAATGTTTATTAGAGTCTCAATTTTCAGTTTCTGATTAGTATTGCTCTTTTTCCCCGATTGTCCACAAGGAATCTGTGCCGGAAGAGGGCACGTTTTGCCACGATCCGTCAGGCGGCGATAGATACCAATTTTCATCGGATCATGCTTTTCGCCGGCTCAAACTTCATGATTTTTCATGAATAATCTGCTTCTAGCTTTGAAATGGAGTAATGACCATGTTGGTCATTCCGGGACAATCCGGCCGGGGAAACCCTTTAGTAGGGGACAAATACAGATTTTCACCAAAACATGCTTTCCAACGGCTCAAATGCGGTTTTTCTTGAAGTAGTCTACTTCTAGCCTTGAAATGGTCCAATAAATATATTGGCCATTCCGGGACAATCCGAATGCCCCCGGGGAACCATTTGGAAGGGGACAAATACAGATTTCCATCGAATTATGCCTTTCGACGGTTTGAACTTCATGATTTTTGATAAGTAGTCCATTTCTAGCCTAGAAATGGTCCAATAAATATAGTGGCCATTCCGGGACAATCGGAATGCCCCCGGGGGAACCATTGAGGAGGATACAAATACAGATTTTCAACGAATCAGGCCTTTCGACGGCTCAAACTTCATGATTTTTATTGAGTAATCTATTTCTAGCCAAAAAATGGATCAATTATTATATTGCCCATTCCGAGACGATCCGGATGCACCGGGGGAACCGTTTAAGAGGGGACAAATACAGATTTTCACAGAATTATGCCTTTCGACGGCTCAAACTTCATGATTTTTGATAAGTAGTCCACTTTTAGCCAAGAAATGGCCCAATGGTTATATTAGCCATTCCGAGACAATCCGAATGCCCCCGGGGAACCCTTTAGGATGCGACAAATGCAGATTTTCACCGAATCTTGCCTTTCGACGGCTCAAATTTCATTATTTTTGATAAGTAGTCCATTTCTAGCCTAGAAATGGCCCAATGATTATATTGGCCATTCCGAGACAATCCGAATGCCCCGGGGGAACCGTTTGAGAGGGTACAAAAACAGATTTTTATCGAATCATGCCTTTCGACGGTTTTAACTTCATGATTTTTGTTGAGTAGTCTATTTCTAGCCATGAAATGGATCAATAGCCATATTGATCATTCTAAAACAAACCGGATGCCCCAGAAAAACCTTTTAGGCGCACAGTGGTCGGAAAAGCCTTTTTTTCGCGGCAAAATTAATAACTCCCAAGGCTTACGTTTCCGATTCACGATGTCTTGAACAAAGTTGTATCTGAACAAGTTGTCCATCTTGTGGTGATAATTTTGTAGTTCTAAACTTTACCGCTAGGGCAGCGCTGTTGCTAACTTTTGAACGAAACACAATAGAAGGGTGATGTCAAAAGCAAGTTTGTAGGGAATATAATTTCAAGCAACTTTGTTAAAGACACAATTTTTCTATCTCTTCATTCGACCACGATAGAGCTATTTTTCTGCTTTATATCAGGGTGTCTCTAAAAAACGAGTTTTTTTATAATCACTTTTTGTTTCTCATTTTAGGATTAAGTAATCTTCAAAAAATATAGAAAACGTTGCAGCGCACATTTTTGCTGAACAAAGATTTTTAATACTGCTTGTGATTCAAAAGTAACGAGTAATTTTAACTAAAAAAATACGTTTTTTCTTTTTGCCCTTATGATTGTTTAGGCGAGAATTGGCCAGAAAATCATCCAATTCTTGTTTTAATGGGTATCAAGGACCATAATGCTATATAAATGAGCCCGAATACTCCTGGGGCACACAAGCAGGGACTGCTTAAAATCGGACTTATTTTTCGTTAAAATTTACTTTTTTTTTACGATAAAATATACTAATACTTTTAGTTCAGCAAAAACTTGTATCATATTTTTCTCTACACTTCGCCCAAAAATTGTTTTTTCCCAAGAATTGAAACTAAAAAGTTAGAATAATAAAACAGTTTTTTAGGGACACCCTAATGTACATCAGCAAAATAGCACCGAACTAAAGCAGTGCACAAGCGCCAGACGCTTCAGTCATAAATGAACAGCCTGAAGCGTGTTTCATTTCATGTTTGGAACTACAAAATTATCACCACAAGATGGACAACTTGTTCAGATACAGCTTTGTTCAAGACACCAAGAATCGGAAACGTAACCCTTAGGATTTATTAATTTCGCTGCGAAAAAGGCTTTTCCGACCACTGTGAGGCGCGGACAAAACGATTTTTTGCCGAAACATGCCATCGAAACGGGCCGAAACTTCATGATTCTTTATAAATAGTCCATTTCTAGCCTAAAACTGGCCCAATGACGATATTGGCCATTCCGGGACTAATGCGAATGCTCAGGAGGAACCGTTTAGGAAAGGAACAAGTATATAGATTTTCATCGAATCATGCCTTATGACGGCTCAAACTTCATGATTTTTTATAACTTGTCTAATTCTAGCCCAGAAATGGCCCCATGATTGTATTGGCCATTCCAGAACAATCCGGATGCCCTGGGGAACTGTTTAAGTTGGGACAAATGCACCATTCCTTTCGAAGGCTCAAACTACTTATACTTCTAGCCTTGAAATGGAACAATGGCCATATTGACCATTTTGGAACAACTCCGGTGCCTCGCGATAACCCTTTAGGAGGGGACAAAACGAATTCCCGCTGAAACATGCCTTTCGATGGTTCAAACTACATGATTTTTCATGAACAGTCTACTTCCAGGCTTGAAATGAACCAAATGACCATTCCATTTGAGTTCGCAATCCTGGTGAAAGGTAAGAAGGCTTGAGTCTCACCATCGCACTATGGTCCGAATGGACAAATTTCACGACAAAAATCGATAACTCGAAAACCATTAACTACTGCCATCTGTTCAGCTTTATCATCCATCACAGTGTGCTCAACAGGTGTGTTAGTGACCATGATTTGTAGTGAAAAAGGTTCGACGTGTTATGTCTGTTTGTCTGTGATATGAATGTTCATAAATTAACGGGGATGGATTCATTTAAAAATATAAACATTTTCATAAAAAACTCGAGATGTTACGGTTTTTGGTGATAATTTTTTATGCTGCTGATCGAAAACTATGCAAAAAAAAATGCAAAACTACCAAATTTAAAAAGATTTATTTCCCTAAAGGGGACAAAAAGGGACAAACAATTTTGCATAGATCTTGTAGATGGAAAATTTGTACTTTCAGTTCACGGACTCTGTGTTTGCAAATATTTGCAAATAAAAGAATACGATATCTTCCAAAAACGTATATTTTTTTACACTTTAACCTCTACAACTTTTCTAATACAAACTTTTCTAAAAAAAAACTATCTTGTAAAATGTGCGTTATTTGATACCCTAAAAGTCATCTATGCAAAGTTTTCAAATTCAAATTTAAATACAAAAGTTACAGCAAAAAAACTGTTTTTTCAAGTCCCATCCTAAGGAAAGTTAGAAAAACTGTTATAAAACGATACGTAGATGAGGTGAAATTAAAAATTCCTGACCAAAGTTTCATTATATTAAAATATCTACAATTCTGTTGAAGCAAAAAAAACCTCTAAACCATAAGAATAAAAAGTTGAAATTTTTTATTATGAACATTAGAGGACCACCCTAGTCACAACCCAAACCAAAAGATAGATCTTATTTTAAAAATCAAATCTCCCGAAGACACCATCTGTCTAAAGTTAATGGTTTTCGAGTTATCGCTTTTTGTTGTGAAATTTGTCCATTCGGACCATAGTGGATCGGTGGAATAATTCGGGTTTTTATGATCTGATCTTAATGTCATTTATGGACTTTTCAGAAATTATTCAATTGTCTGTCAGGGAGTTTCACATCTCCACAACTCCAACAGTTGTCAATCTGGTATCAATTCCAGTCCACCGTTGCAATGTTGGGTCACTGTTGAGCGACTCCGGAATAGTGGTTAACATCCAAACCTCTCACGCCAAAGTCACGAGTACGAATATCACCCCCGGAAAAGTTATGAAAATACCCAATATTTGAGTAACTACAACGGGAGATGGCAAACTCTATAATCAAGAAACAAACAAAAAAAAACAACGTTGGGATTTCTAGTGGAAGGGAAGTAAAGCCGTTGGTCCCGATCCATGTGATGATGGGTTCAATAGGCAGGGTCCCAAGGCATCGACTCCCAGGCGTAACGAACTAGCCTAAGGCTTGAAGTCACACCAATATAGGGAACGTCCATTAATTATGTCACGCACATCTCTACAGAATTAACCTCGTCGATAGCAATTTATGTAGGTGCGGAACCGGTTATGATGACATCGCTCACGCAGTTTGGCATTGCCCGGATAATGATGCCTCCAGAGCACGACTATTGGATATCCTAGTGGCCCGAGGTAGACAACCCTTCCGCGAGATAAGATATGTTTTGGGAATGCGTGATCTTCCCTACATGCAAGCGATCTACGAATTCCTTTGTTTGTCTGATCTAAGAGTGTAACGTCATCACCCTCCTTCCTTCCACTCTAGTAAATTCCCAACCATTGTGTCCCAGTTATACTATCCTTTTATTTCCGTGCTACTTGTACCTGCCCAGCAAGCTGTGGTCACCCATCTGCGGCTTAGTTCCTAAAAGGGATTACAGGGATCGAGGATTTGGTAGATGTCGCAACCAAAAGCAGCAAATAATGGCTTAAATAAGTTACCTACCTAGCCCTTTCCAATCGATTATGTTACCCATTAACCTCGAGCTAGCCACGAGTAATTGGCATCCCTCTTTTACTAATAACAAAAAGTAAAATGTTTTGTACAACAATATTGAATGTCGGCTCCGTAAAGTGTTACACACGCCTGAGCCTAACAAATAAACGAACTGATCAAAAAAAAAAAATACATGAATATATGTCCCAAACAGAAACGGACTGGTCATCAAATAATTTTAACAAAATCCCAATCGCCAAAAGGACCTACTTCTGGTCGAATGATAATAGATTATAGACCTTTCGCGTTGACGTCGTTCTAATAAAGTAGTTCACATCTGGCTGAAACATAGTTTTGGGGAACCTTTACGATGTTTGACAAGACACTAGATACGCGTACAAACAGCACTAAGTTTTCAATTGACTAGCTTATATGTTTGAAACAGGACAATTTCAAAGTTCAAGAAACGTTTCTAAAGGTGGTAGAGGACATTTTCAGCCACGACCACGAACTTCTTGTCAGCTTCAAAGTTCACATTAACATTCGAAGTTCTATATGAACAAAGGGGAGATTTGGATGGTCAGGGTGAACTTGTTGTTAAGGATATTCCATAAAACAATAAGAATGTCAAAACATTTCTTGAAGAAGTTTAAAGAAGATTCAGATAAGCTTTAAATGAGTTTGAGATGACTTTAAGAGATGTTAAGAGGTGTTCCAGATGAACTTCAGTTGTATTCCATATGAGGTTTTGCGAAACTTCAGGACAACTCTAATCAACTTTCAGATGAACTTATAAAAAGTCCCGAGTAGCATAAAAGAAGTTTCTAAGCAACTTAAATAACATTTCGGAAGAGATTTAAAAAAGGCCCAAAAGTACTACAAAAAAGTTTCAGAAGATTTTCAAAGTCTCTCCGGGAAAATTTTCTATAAGTTCATAATATTTTCAAAGAAATTTCAGGCAAATTTCTAAAAAAAATCAAGAAGGACTATAATTACGTTCCAGAAGAAGTTCTAAGAAGAGCAACAAAAACCTTAAAGAAGTTCCAGATAATCCTCGTTTTTTATAGAAGGGGTTTAAGAAGTTTCAGAGCATCTTTAAAGTTGTTTAGTGCCAAGCAATTCGAGAAAAACTCCTTAGATATTCCAGAAGAACTTGAGAGACATTCCAAACGAACTTTAAAGCAGTTTTAGAAGAACGTATAAAAAGATCCAAACTTCAAAGAAAATACAGGCAAAAAGTTTCCGTTCTTAAAGAGACCAACTCAACTTCAGTTGAAATCCAGTAGTCTCAGGAGCCATTCCCAGAAAAAGTCAAAATCGCGGGAGGGGGGGTCTTCTATCGAAATTTATCAGTAATTGGATTACTTTAAAGAAAACCTGGAGTAATTGAAAAGACCTGACCCGTAACGCTGGTAGATCACCTTTTCGTGGTGCGTTACGGGGTTTCAGATCTACCACCGAACCCTAGTCTGAATTAATTCAAACTAGGGAACATATTTGTTATTTGTAGCCAAAGGAACATATTTTAGTCCTTGTTACATTTTATGTCTTATGAAAAGTGACAATACTCGTTTTGCAATTGTGCGAGGATGAGCTTAGAATAAGTAAAACATGGTTAGTCTTCATTTATGTGAATTCTCATTGTCTATTTGATGTTCTATAGTTTGAATTGGTTATGACTAGGGTTCTGATGCATAGTCAGTATCGGAGTCATAGTTTGTTTTCTTTGCAATGAATCTGATTTTGACTGATAAAGGGCGCGCCTTTGAAGAGTGCTCTCACTCCTCAAAGGGTTTAAATAGCGGAAACTTTCAATAAAATTTGATTCATTGCCAACAAAACAAACAATGACAACTGTAACAACACCGAATACCTCGTCATTTTTCAATAGTGATGAGGTTAATCGACATGCACTAAACAAAGGACACGGGATATACTACAATAGATCAAATTACTGGTCTCAGTGGTTTATGTCCCGAACAGAGGAAAAAAAAAATTGAAAAGAAATATCACGAGACATTTAGACGTGTTCAATGGATGCTTCTGAGAAATTTCAGGAGAGTTTCAGAAAAGTTCCTAAGAACTTCGAAGTTCCGAAATCATCCAAAAGGGGTTGTTCCCAGTGAATTTCAGAGTCGTATTAGGAGAAATTTAAACAAGCAGACTATCAGAATATTCCGTAAACTTCGTCTTATGTTGAATTCTTATGAGAAGCTCAAGGAAACATTCCGAAGGGTTCGTGGAAAATTCAAAGGAAGTTTCAGAAAAACTGCGAACAAATTTTAGAAGAACTTAACCGGAACTAATAGATTATATAAGAAGTTTGAAGGAAATCTTAAGTTCCAAGAAAGGTAATTTTACTTGTTGGTAAGAAAAGTTTCAGAAAGATTTAACATAAATATTTGGGGCATTATAGGCAATGGATTCGTCTTGAGCTGAATAGCACTCTCTACAATGGCGTTAACTTTGAAACTTCATCTATAATTGTGTATTTAGTTCAACTCAGATTTACCAATAATATTTTCGAGAATCGAGCTACTCAAGAATAGTTGTCCGTGCATCGAAAGCTCCCGGATTTGCCAGAATTTGCCCAGAATTTTCAGAGTTCTCTAGAACTTTTCAAGTCTTTCCGGAGCTTAGTTGACTGTTTTAACCCGGTTTTTTTTCTAAGTTCTCAATTTATCCAATTGATAAGTTTTTGCTATGTTACTCTGATGATTTTATGAAACTTTTGTTTCTACCATTTCTTACGTTCTCCAGATATTCCTTCAAGTACCTGAAATAGCGTCTAGCTTTGAAAACTTATATTAAATCCCATGGAACTTGCGGACGTTTACTAGCTTCAAGCTGTTGAACCGTTTCTCCGTCGATTTCAAGTGTTTGTCGGATAAGTTAGTTATTCGATTGTCTTAAGAGATCTAAAGCTTTCTTTGAATTTTCTGCGGACTTTACTGAATAACTCCAACCTTTTGTGGAGTACATAGTTAATCTCTGAGCATTCCTCGTTTTGGTTAAATGCTTAATATATATCAGGTAGGTTTCCCATTGTGCTTAACTGACACGAAACCCTCCTCCACTTCAGAAATCCAAGATCTCATTCAAATATTTGTTACTAACACCATGGTATGTGCTTAAAAGTTTATAAGTTCTTGAAAATCCAAGGGCTGAGGCAGTTCTGAAACTCAACAGAATTTTGCAATTCAAACTTGTCAGACCTTTCTTTACTGCTAAAACTCCTAAAACCACTTAAAAAATTCGTTTGTAATGCAATTTTTTTTTTTTGAATTTTATGGACTGTTCTAGAGTTTAAATTAACCCTTATCCTTCATTTTTAGCATTTTTTTGAGATTTCTTTTGGATTTTTTTTTGTCTGTCTAATCTCAGATATGCTCTAAGTTTCTATGAGTTTTTTTTTTATATTTTCGGGATGTTTTCTGCATTTCCTTAACCACTGAGTAGTTCCTTAGGTTCTCCGTAGGTTTTTATTTTCTGTAATTGATGAAGTTTTCTAATCTTTCTTGGAGTGCATTGGACTTAAGGTATGTTGTTTGAATAGTTTAATAGAGTTTTATGATGTTTTACAGTTTTATTATGGACTGGGAGACCGACCCGTTTCCAATTCCAAGGAATGTTTTTGAACATGTTCAAAAAATTTTAATTTGTTTCTAACGGGTGTTCAATAAAAAAAAATGAGAATTTTTTCTGCCATATAGAAAGAAAAAAATTTCAACGAATTCAGCTCTTTTTACTAAAAAGATAATAAGTATTCTTCAACAAAACTTCAATGAATATTGAAGAAGGGGTCAATCTTCAGGATCCTCGTGGTCTACTGCTTCGTATCCTTGGCTCACAAATTACCGATTTTTGCGATGTGTACGATGGGAGGTTCTCCCAGCAACTGGTGCAATTCGTGGTTCATTCGCCTCCTCCACGTTCCGTCTTCCATCTGCACTTCACCGTAGATGGTACGCAGCCCCTTCCGTTCAAAGACTCCAAGGGCGCGTTGGTCCTCCACTAGCAATGTCCATGTTTCGTGGCCGCAGAGAACTACCGGTCTAATTAATGTCTTGTAGATGGTCAACTTTGTGGTTCGCCGAACTTTGTTCGATCTTAGCGTCCTTCGGAGTCCAAAGTAGGCACGATTGCCAGCCATAATGCGCCTTTTTATTTCTCTGCTGGTGTCGTTATCGGCGATCACCAATGAGCCCAGATACACGAATTCGTCTACTACCTCGATTTCATCACTGTCGATCGGAACTCGTGCTAGGAGGCTAACATTGTCTTCTCGTGAGCCTCTTCCCACTAGGGGCACTAAGGGAGGCGATAAAAATCCTCATGGGACGGCACTGGGGCAAGTTGGCCGGGTTCCTTTCTTTCGGCACGTACGGTATCTTTTCTGCTCATGATACTCCAACGTCTTCTGGCGAAATGGGAATACGCCTTATCCGGCCAGAAGACGTACTTCTCCCATCCGCATGATGCTTCTTTGAGGTGAATCGCTGCTCCATGTATTTTTTCATATCTTTTATCTCGCTCGCAAACTCACCTTGTTATTTCAAATTGATAAATCTCGATTGTTAGTGAATGAACATCGAATCGAACTCTATCAGATTGCTCAAAGCAAGTAAGCATACAAACTGATGTGATTAAATTTTCAATATCTAGTACAGACTCTGATTTGAGGTAATGACTGCCGCCAAGTATGATTCAGCATAAGCCTTTAAGAACGGCAGAAGAATTTTCTCAAGACGCTTCTCCTGGCACACTTGTTCATTGATGGCCGCTCGGCTTGAAACACGGCTTTGGCGCCCTCTGTCCGATATGGCTATGTACAGCATAACTTTTTCTTCAAATTTATGCTTATATTTTACTTCGGAGGGTGTGGCCGACTTGTCACTGGAATATTAGCTGTCATTTCCTGGAATGTGGGTCTTCGAGAGCGGAAAGTAACTTTCGTCGTCCAACACGAACGACGTCTCACGTCATCCACTGCGATTTCAGGGTGGCTATCTGCTCGTCCTTGTACTCGGGGGACCGAGTCTTCTTCCGATGATGTCCTCCATCTTGAGGGTTCGGTGAATTTTCGGCCGGTGTCAAACTTCTTCATCATTATCTTCGCCGGACGACCGCTACCGACCTTCCGCTCTACGCTCAGGGAACCCAGGATCCAGTAAACTGTGCTCATGGGCACGTTTTTGTCTCGAAAGTGGTCTACCGTAAACTTTTCTCCACGATGACCATGCGTTTTGTAAAACCGTACAACACGTTCGCGGAGTACTTGCTGTTTAGACGCCATCTTCGATTGAACTGACAGCACCCGACCGTAAAAAAACATGCCACCCATTTTTAGGGAGTGAGAATTTCTCTTGGAGAGAAAAGAAATTACGCTCTTTACTTTAATTTCAAAAAGGTATTGAAATCATTCTCATTTTTTATTGAACACCCGTTAAAGTTCGTTTCCGAGTTATTCAGACATTTTTGAGCAACTCTTAAATGTTCTGCGAACTGTTGTTTTCCCGAACGTTCATAAAGATCACCGCACTAGTGCTAAGTTTTTGGAAAATTTTGTTACTTTATGAGAGTCATACAATTTAGACTTTTTTAAATTCTGTACACAGAAAAAAATCTTGTTGTAAAAACTACCATTTGACCCGACTATGCCTATCTTTAAAACTACCATGAAATTTCAGTCAAATTTACTACGTTTATGGTAAAACCTTCAACATTTGTGGTATATTTGACAGACCTCATATTGATATCAATCGCACCATGGTTGATCTGACCACAGGCATATTCATGATATTCTGACATTCCAGAACAGTTCTTTGATTTTGTTTAATCTGTTTCAAACCTAAAAGGACTTACAGATAGATTGATTCTTTCCTTGAACTATCAGGAATTAATTAGAACACCTTATTATAGTTTTTCACACATTTCTGACGTTTTGCCCTAAGTTTACCAGGTGATCAGACATTCCAAAATAGTTCTTTGATTATGTTTTTATTTTAATTTACAAGGACATTCCGTTAACTATCAGGAGTTACCAAGAATTTTCTGGACGATTATGAAGCGCTTCAGTCAACTTTTTTTTAGTTTATTCAGATTTTGTACATTTGTTTGTTTTTCGGAGAGTTTTCAAATTCAAAAGTTATCCTAAATTTGTTCCAGTGTGCTGAAAATATCTTCAGTTTCAAGGAATTTTAGGTAGTTGTATTATTTGTTTTGAACGTTTATGCCTATTTGAGTAGGTCTTCAGACTTCACTGTTAAGCTCATAATTTCTCTGAAATATTCTGCATCTTTTCTCCATATTTTAACCTCCAAAAAATATATTACCCAGACAACCACAAGTCGTATAACAGTGTTCGAATAGTATCGTATATTCCTATATTTTAAGTCAACATCGCAATTAAGTGTGACCTTTATGTTTACGTTAAATCGCAAAGAGTGCAAATTTTCGACTTATATACGGTTTGTCGTTAATTCATCGTACTGCGTTACAAACAAAATCGGATAAACATCGCTAAGCTTTTTAAATCGCATTTGTTATTACAAATTCAATCGCACACGATATCAAACAAACTCGTTTAAGAAAACAATGGAATTTGTACGTATATGGCCTCCACTTTTGCACGTATATGCCACATTTTTTGCATTCTATACGATTTGTTTACTTACATATATGTTTGTATATCATAAAGATAATTTTCAATATACGTGCATTTTGGTTGTCTGGGTATGATCGAAGGACTTTAGAAGTCGTTTAATATCCTAAAATGTTGCAGGCTTTCTGGAAGTTCAATGTCAGTTGTCTGCTTCAGGTGTCTGCTGCTTTTTGAATGATTACCACGAAGAGAGGATTCGATTCCCGCTCTAGCTAGTGGAACTTTTCGCTAACCGAAAATTTCGTGCAACATTTGAAAAAGACCTATCTTTGTAGATCGATTATCGCTTTGGTTAATCACGATTAAACCATTGAAGTTGTGGCTCTGCTTTTAGCTTATTGCGAGTGAAGACGTTGTTAGCCTGTACATTGATTCCTTTCTCTCTTCTCTCTCTCTCTCTCTCTCTCTCTCTCTCTCTTTTTCTGTCACTTCTTCTAATCTCATCATCTCATCTCACCATTCCATCATTCCAATAGGGGATTTTAATTTAAAAAAAAACATGTTTTTCCCATCTGCGTCGATGATGGGTGTTCTTCCTAGCACAAACATATTTTTAATGCATCTCAACTATTTTTTCTCGATTTTTAAACAAGAAAAATCTAATCATTTTTATTTTCACAAACCAACATGCAGTTTCAGTTAGTGACATTTACGTTCAGTAACGGGGTTCCCGGCACTTAATTTTCAGTAACGGGTGCTCCATTATGACATAAATGTCAACTTATGTATGCAAGAAATCAATGGTTGGTTCGTTGGTTTAGGTAGTCTGTTTTTTGTAGCGTTTTTCATGGTGAAATAGGATGGTGTTGTCTTGCAATCAAAATGTCTTCAAAATATTTTGAAATTGGTTTCAATAGTTACGCTCGTCAAAATTAAAAAATAAATTAACTGCCGGTATATTATTATATTTGCTATCGAAGAATGTTATAATCCACATACCCTATAATACCCTATTTTGGATATTTTTCTGATGTTCTCGGACTACCTTTAAGTTCAACGGAACCGGAACATTAAGTTGTTCGAACAGTTTAATAATTTTTTTTGTAGTTTCCATGAGGATCTAAAGATTAAGGATTTTTCCAAAACTCCGAAAGAACGTGTTTTGAGCTTTTCCTAGACGTCTCTTAAGTTCTCCGGTCATTTTTCATGATATTTGGTAATTTTGTTAAGGATTTTTTTAAAGAAACTAGCAATTGAAAACTGGCTCACTGCTTTAGAACCCCATTCGTCCCAAGTACGCCATAGAATACCCTCAGGAGCTGAATAGTCAAGAAGAAAATGGATACAGTTTTTGACTCAGGAAGTACCAGCACTTCGGTCCCAAGCTCGGTCCCAAGTTTAACTAATTACCCCTAAAACATAACTCATCACGAACAACCCCCCGACAATTCTGTCAAAATAATATAGCGAATCAAAACAAAAACAAAGCTCTAGTACCGAAAAGAGCAAGGATGTATGACAAGGTGGAAGGTTCGAGGTGTACTTAGGATCAAGGGGTTAAAGCAGAGAGCCAATTTTAATCGCTAGTTTCCGATTTGTTGTTGGTGCCTTATTCTTTCGCCTTTCGATGCAAGAATCTTTGGTTTTGTTTCAATTTGCTGTGTTATTTTGACAGAATATAACGTTGGTTGTTATGTTTAAAGGGGTAATTCGTTTAGCTTGAGACTGATGCGAATGTACTTCCTGAACCAAAAACTATATACATTTTCGTCTTGATTAATCAGCCCCTCGATTTAGGACATGTGTAACTCAACAAACGTTCAAGACGTTTTTTTATATTTTGCTCTTAGTATACTTTATGTATTTTCCAAAGGATGTTCAGTTCTCTCTCACGAAATTTTTGAATTTTGAACTTCTCCGATATGCTTTAACGAATTTTGCTGCATTGTTGCCATGCTTTTCTATTCAGTCTGGTATCGATTCCAGTCATCACCGTTGGGATTTTCAGAGACGAGGGATATGTAATCACGTCTTTCTTTCGAAGGGTGATGGTGGGTTCGATATGCTGATTCCTTGTTGACTTCTTAACGGAACAAACAAGCCTCAAAGTCACGTTGATATAGAATAAAAGATTTTGTTGCTTTCTAATTTCTAAAGCTCCAGATTCTTCGAATTCTTGGAGTTTGTAGAGTTTTTTTTTAATTTTCAAGACTGTTTGATGTTATGTGGACATTTATACAGTTATATAATGCTTTCAGCAGCAGATCGAATCTTTTTTGTAGAATTAGATCCAATTTGTTAGGGTTTATAAGTTTTAGGCAGATTTTCGTTGAAAATACAATTTATACGTCCTTTTACAATTTTAATTTTTCAACTCCTTCAGTCAGTTTCATAGTAATTTGGGCATTTCTGAAAAGCTCCCTGGTATGCTACCAAGTTTTCTTGATAATTATGGCCTTTTTTTATTTCCTGGGTTTATAGAATCTTTCTTATGTTCTGGAGATTCTTCCAGTTCTCTGAACGATTCCGAATTGAACATCTAGAACGTTTGTTAAATTCTCTCGGGACCTCTGTAATGTTCTTGCCTTTAAAAAAGTTACCCGTAAACTTTTGAAGTGCTCAAATCGCTGTTAGACAAAACTCTGAAAAACCAACATAACATTTATTACGGAAGTGGCATTCTTTAAAATGAGATTTTGTTTATCGGCTCCTTAGAGTTCTTTGGATATATCAGCCTTTCAAATGATTCAAAGAAAAGATGGCTTTTTCCATCTATATTGATCACGGGCCTTTTTACAAGCACGAACATTTTTTTAGATCTAAACTATTTTTTCGCGATTTATCTAATAGATGAATCCAGGTTGAAAATAAAAAGAAAACACCGAGTGGTGATAAATCTGACAGCTCCCATGTAAAAGTAAAGGACAAACATTTTGAAATGCTTCTAAAAAATTCAAATAAAATTCTAATTAAAAGCGGTTTGTTGTATGATGGAAGAAAAATTCCTAATAATAATAATTTATACTTTTACAAACTGGCATGAAGTTAACATAGTGACATTTCTGCAAAGTGACAGCATTCTAGCCTATCGGAATATGCAACGCTTTTTTAACGTTTTTGATGTTTGAAATCAATGGTTGGTTCGTTGGTTCAGGTAGTCTGTTTTTTGTAGCGTGTTTGATGGTGAAATAGAATGGTGTCGTATTGCAACCATTATTATTTCATAATATTGAGTTTTTTTTTTCGGTAGTTGCACTTGTCAGAATTAAAAAATTATATTCTTTATAGAAAAATGTCATAAACCCTATTTTTGAAAAACGTTGACTGAATGTGTGTGCTTGGAATTTCTTAGATTTGTACTTCGCCACAATCTTTCCGGAACCCCTGTATCCAAAAATCAATACAGTTTAACTCCAACCACATTTCCACTGGAAAATGTGATTTCCCATCAAGATAATTCCTCGAACTATATGCACTTCAACATGCCACAGCAACAATTATGAGGTCTCCCCCTTCTCGCCTAAGACAACATTCCTAGTTGACAAGCCTCGCCTCATTTGCTTCATCCTTCAACCACGACGACCACACGCCACCGATAGGCCCTTCCCTAAGTCCTTAAGCCCTAAAATTAGACGAAGGAAAAGAAAGAAAGCGGCCTCACTCACTTATATAATTCTCGCCGAGTTGTCCTTGCTGCAGTACCACCAATTTGGACGTCGCCGCCGTCGACGACGAGGACAAGGACGGGGGTGGCGCCACGACCGTCGCCGTCGATGACGCTGTCGCAGCGTTGCTATGGCCCGCCGTTGCTAGGCTACCCGAATTGATGATTGTAGCACTGTTTGGCGCAGAGTAATATTGCTGCTGCCCTAGGTGACCGTGATGGCTGTGATTACCGCCTATTCCGCCGTTCAGTGCAGTACTAGAGCTGATGGTGCCATTGTTCGCGGAGGTGGTGGTGGCGGCATAGCTGTGGATCGGAATCATGGCGTGACCATTGTGACTACCGCCACCGCCACCGCCGCCACCTCCACTACTCAGGTTAATCGTGTAGGTTTGATGATTGTTACTGTTTCCACCGCCGACGCCACTACCACTAATTATGATATTGTTGTTGTGATTCTTAAAGCTAGTGTTGTTGTTGATTATTATACTGTGATTACTGCTCTGCGCCACCACCGTTGGTGGCGCTGCTGATTGCACTACTGTTCTGATTGGTGTTGCCGGTTGTAGCAATAATATGATGCTGCTGCTGCTGCTGGTGTTGCTGAGCCAGGTGTTGCTGCAGGATTAGCTGGTGATTAGCCTCCAGGGAATCGACGAGAGCACCATGCTGGAGCCGATGGACGCTGAGGTTACGTCTACTGAATGTCCCGGACCCGGACTCGGAACGGGTGACGACGTTTCTACTGTAACGTGACCGCCAATAATTGTACTTATTCCGCCTCCACCGCCGCCACCATCACCATCATCGTGCGAAGGATGCCGCTCTGGAGACATTCTGGAAATGAAAAAGAAGAAGACACAAATGAAACAGAGCAGTCCAGTCGGAATGCAATTTAAAAGCGATTCGCAGAGACAAAACCCCCAGGCCGGGCGTAATTAAACGCACTAGATTCTACTGCCGCCATGTCACAATTGGACAACGGGAATTCGCTTAATAAAGGACAGGGACCGAATGGGAACTGCAAAAATCTCAATCGATTTAACAACAGGAATCTCCTGCTCCTTTTCACTACTCTCTCGCACACTCTCTTTTCTCGTGCCCTTCTCCCTTTTCCATCAGCACGATTATCACATTCTCTTTGAGCGTGGATTGAATTTGATACCTGAATTCGATTTGTTTGTTTTTTCCGCCACCCTTGCCACCACATTTGACGTGGTGTGTCGAGTCGAAACTGCAAATTTCCTTACACCCGTGCTTCGGAATCGACCCCATAAACAAACGAGCAGGTAGATGGGTTGCCCCGACAACGACCCTAGCGGTAAACAAAGGCCTTCTTCGGCAAAAACGGTGTACGCTACTTGACCTTGACCTTCTTCGAAATGGCCCTTGCTTTCCATCGTTGCCTAGGATAGCACCTAAATATTTTCGCTTCTACCCATGGCAGCTTCTGTTTTGATGCATCGGTACTGCAGGGCTGTTTCTCGAGCACAACTTGTTTACGTTGGCAACCGCAGAAATTCGCGAAGCTTTTCGCTCATTATTTGTGAGCGAGTGTTCGTCAAACCGGTTCACGCTTCCAATGTGTATTTCCCGTATATTTTTTTTCACGCTGCTTTCGTCACTCTCCACCTCAAGCGATGATGAAAAAAGAGTAAAGAAGCTTGTGAATTTGTGTGGCTCCCCGAAAAGTTATGTGCGTGTCTCACTTTCACATTGAAAGGGTGCGTGCTCTGGATGGATTTTCCGAAAACAGTGAGAAGGTTATGTTGAATACACTTGCACCTCCCGATTATTTTCCATTAGCTTAATGATGCCATGTCCCACATCTAACCGTTTATATATCCCCTGTCAAATCCCCGCCCGCCACCAGTAGTTTCCAACCCTGGCTATGATAACATGCCACGAAACCCTATTGAGATACGTCAAAGCTGGTTTACCATATTACCGACCGGCGAACGTTGAGCTCGGCACAGCTCCGAAGAGGAAGGGAAGATAAACTACTAATCCCCGGTGACAAATTTCGCTTGATTAAACTCACAGATCGAAAACCGAGTACAGTAATCACAGGCTGGTTGGGTCGAGTGACATTTTTAATCCAATCTACCGAGTCAGTCATTATGATCAGAGGTCCGATATTTCTGGAACAATTTTCCGATGGTTTGTGGAGAAATGCGACATCCGACGTCTAAAGTCTACATCACTGACATCACTGACAAAAGAAGTCTGTTTCAGCAGTATTGAAATCAGCTTAAAATTAGCTCACTACGACGCTGCCAAAATCCAATGAATCAAAATACTACTATAAATTTTCAAAACAATGCATCAGGTCCTAAGTAACATTGGGAAATTCTCTTCGTCGACTTTCTCTTTGCGTTCTTACGGCTATGTAAAAACAGGTTCAAGTATTTTCAACACGTAGTACGGTAATATAAAGTGCAATTAAGAATTCAATACGTCAAAATCAGCAGGCAATCGTTTAATAGACAAACTAAAGGGTGTTCCGATCAAAATTAGGTCAAACAATAATGTGTGTGAGTCGATCAAAGTTTTTACTAATAAGTCGTATTCTTTTTCTCTTTCAAGTTCAGTTAATACAGGAGAAATATTCAGCTAAGCTTCCTTTCTACCGAATGTGAATTGCCGGGTCTTTCGTTTAACACCTGCCATAAGATTTTGTACAGTCGCCTTGTCCACTTTATTCGCCGCAGAACGCCAGTTTGCCTTGAACTGTTTCTCGCTCGCAACAGTTTTTTGAGTCTTCTTAAGGTTCTACTTGACGATGGCCCAATATTGTTGGAGTGGGCAGAGCTCTGGTTGCTGGTAGCATACTACTCCATGGCCCTTTTTTCCGACAAATGTTCACCGAACACTTTTAATACGTTGATAACAGTTTATTTAGCCACATTCAACAATATCGCCAACTTGGCATGAGAGTAGTTTGGATTTGCGCCATGCACGTGCAAAATTTTGATGCGTTGCTTCTCTTCCTTCGACGACATTTTAATAACTTAAGTGCTATTCTCAAAACCAAAATAAAGGCATGATGCTACACGGACACATCTTCAAAATGAGGGGCGAGCAATTTTTTTAATGCACGATGAAAGGAAATGCGTCAAGTTTAAGTCAACGAAATCTTGATCGAAACACCCTTTATCAACGAAAGAGAAAGTCGACGAAGAGAATCTCTCAATGTTACTTAGGACCTAACCCAAGTAACCACAAGCATTATATTATTGCACTTATTCAACCAAAAATCAACATCGGTAATGCGGGATCGCATCAATTCAACAGTTGTCAAGTAATGAAGTCAAGTTATATTAGCTTAAAAATGTAGTGATGCATTACCAATGCAACAATGCTACTTTAGCAATGTCCAATGGCATTACAAAAGATATAGCATTAGTTCGATCTTAGTGGGGCCCTTTTCAGCTTTAATCCAACTTCAATGATGCACTAGACGTAATGCATAGGCCCTATATATGCATGCTTTTACAGCCTCGTGGTTACTTGGGAATGCATTTTTCAGTTTGATTTGTCAGAATACTAGTTCTATAGTAGGCTCTGAATTATGTACCCAGAAAACAGGAATAAAATTCACATCACTACTGTTCCAACTGTCAACTGAAATAGTTTAGTCTCTGGCTCTCGCCATATTTTAGCAAAAGGTTATGGGCCCGCATAGATAAGGACAAGTTTTTTCGAGATCGTTAAAATTTAAAACCTGGTGAAAATGCTCATTATTTCATTAAAATGTTCTGCTTTTTATGCTCTTTTATTCATTTCTTAAGATTTATATATTTTCTATACTTTCCTGATGTTTTACAGACTTTATTTTAAGTTTTCCAGACTTTTGGAGTTCAAGGAAATTCCGTGAAGCTGTTCGAATAGCATAATAAAGTTTTCTGCAGTTTGCATTTTTAATTGATTTGCTGATAAACATTTCCAAAATTCCGAAACAACCTGTTTTAAACTTTTTCTATATACGTCACTGAAGTTCTCCGGTCAATTTTCTAGTTATTTTGCAACTTTTGAAGAGTTCTCATTTTTTTTAAGGAATTGTTAATATTGTAACGTCTTGATGTTTTAGCAACGATCAATAGTAAAATAGCGATTTTAAACTGAATCACTGCTTCAGGACCTCATGGAAACCAAGTACACCAACGAGTACTATAAGGGGCTGGATAGTCAAGAAGAAAATGGATACAGTTTTTGCATCAGAAAGTAACAGCGCATTGATCCCAAGCACGCTGCCAAGCTTAATATATCAACCCTTAAAACATAGCTCTCAACGAACAACCCCTTAAATATTCTGTCAAAACTACACAGCGAACCAAAACAAGAACAAAAATTTCTAGTACCGAAGAGTGCAAGAATATATTGCAAGGTACAAGGTGTACTTGAGATCAATCCCTGGCAAGGCGGAGGAGGAGACGCTGTCCAGAATCGAAGCCATTTGATCCAAAGTATGAGACACAGTTTAGACGTTTCTGAAGTTAGGGGGTTTGTGGGAAGCCGTCAAGCCAATGTAAAATGGAGAAGGAGCCAATCCGGTCAGTTGCGTGCACGCGGTGGAAGCTAAATCTGCCCGGAAAGTATGGTCGAAGGTAGAAGCAGCGTTCGAGGACTCTGGGTTGACCCGAAAAGGCGGCAAGTTACGAAAACTTATAACATCATCCCTCGCAACAAGCGACGCCATGGAGGAGTTTGTTAATGGTGTCATAGCAACCGCACATTAATTTCGTGGCATTGGTTTCAAGCTCACGCGATTAATGGACATGAGACAAAAACTCTGGGCAGCAATTTTGGTGACTTCATCAAAAGCCGACTGCTGCGGAAAATCACCTTGCTGAACAGTTGTGTCGATGTGCGGGATTTTCTGCGGCGGTTTTGGCCTGATGAAGTCGCGAAAATTGACGCTCCGAGTTTTCGTTCACTAGTCTGTATGTTCACGAGCATAGTATCCATAGTAACCATGGTAACCAATCACAGTAGCCCATGGTCAGCAGACAGACATGTTGACAAGCTCTATCAGTTGAACTCTAATGGTACGATTGCACTGCAGCCTACAGCGCTTAAGATCAGTTTACCCAAATAGCGTTAGAGAATACTCATAATCGTGAAAGGTTCATACTTACTATTTATGGGTACGTTTCTGTTTACCATATCTTGATAGTTTTGTCTGTATGCAAATTTGCTCAAATATGGGTAATTATCAAGCTTACCCATAAATGAGTATGTCACTTGTTTGCGAATATGGGTAAATAGACTGCTGTGTATATGCAGTAATATAGAGTATCTGTGCTACAAATACCATGTACATTACTCCGGTGAAACTTGATGTATAGTTGCTGATATCGAGATGCTTTCTGTATCGGTAATATGCTGTAGTCGTCGAACGTACTATAACCGTGATGGCAAAAATAGTGAAGCAACTTCGTTCAGAAGTGTACGCATTCAAAGAACGGCATCCCACCGCGTCGAAAACGGACATCGTGCGGCACTTTGTTGAGGCCGGCACCTACAACATCTTGGCACTATTAGACAACAATCAGAGCATCAAAAGAAAGCACGGTTCAGGACGGCCGACGACCCTGGGCGACAAGAAGCTCCAAAGGATGCTGAAGAAGAAGAAGACCGAGGGAAAAGTGGCTACATCGCTGCGTGGCCAAACAGTGAAAAAGAACCTGGCGATCATGAACATACATGTCAGGCAGCGGATGTCACTGGTTTCGAAGCTTCAGGCAATGACTTAATTACTCTATTCTATGAGTATAGCGCTTTTAGAATCAGAGCACTTACTCGGATTCCTTATTTCAAGTTACTCAGTTTTTGACATTTAGCATGGAAATACGAAACAGAGTGAAAGTTACTAAGTTAGAGTAGATCTGAACGAGCGTGTAGAATCTTTGTTTTTGCATTTTGCCCTGTGAATACTTTTTACATCTTTTGAAAAGTAAATATTGCATTCTTTTTACAGTTTTTGAAAAGTAACAAATAGACACTATTTACTCCATTTGAAAACGTAAGAGATGTGTACTTTTTACGCATTTCTGAAAATAAATATTGCTCGAGTATGTTTGAAAACGGCTTAATTGAAAACTTTTTGGATAATTCCTTTGATTTCTATACTGCGACAGCCAGATACAATTTTGGAAACTTAACACGGTGCTTACCAAAGAAATGCTAATTTGACAATGGCGTCAGCAGAAAAACTAGCTACTTTTTTACGTATCATCTATAATCTTCTAGGGGTGAGAGAGCTCTACTCTGAAATGATTTGGTGCACTGAAGAACTCGCGAGTAACTCAATGTAGCTCAAATTTGACTCAATTTTCATCGATTCTCATTGTTTACCAGCTTTGTTTGAAAAAAATGTGGATATTCTACTTCACAGAAAAAAATCATGAATTTTAACAGATGTGTAAAATTTCCCGTTGCTTCATTGCAAGCCAAAGTAAACGTAAACAACCTAATTGCTGGCAATCTTTCATACAGCATAAAACATTCTTTGCAATCTTTCATACATCAGCCCTGATTCCAGCGATATCTGGCTTTTTTTTGAAAATTGAAAATGGCTTGCGTCCAGTTGTCATACACAAGAGCTCATGTACTAGCGAGCGGTTTGTTTGATAGTTGATGTTCAAAAACAGAGAGAAAACAAATGACAGTGCACGCTTGCTGATCAACGTGAGTTACTTGAGGTACCCCAAAAGCTATTCTGAAATTGTTTACGATAAAGAGCTGTCTAGCCCCTTGATAAACTTGAAAATGTTAAAAATATAGCCATAAAATGAGTTTTTCAGATTTACTGTGTGTGTTATTTTGACAGAATATTTTAGGGTATGTCGGTGTGAGTTACTTTACCAGGGTCGAATCATTAAGCTTGGGATGGAGCTTGAGATCGACACACTGGTACCTCCTGAGCCAAAAACTATATTAATTTTCTTCATGATAATCCAACCGCTGGTCTCACCCCTTGGTTCGATTAGACGGAGACGATATTGAGCTTGTATATTTTACGAGCGTTTTATAGTTTTTAGATCATTCTGCACGGCGGGACAATTTAACTCAATTTTGAATCGTTTTTGACTCACTTTCGTCAAAACTGGAATCACTTCCCAGGTAACCAATAAGCATTAGCATATGCAGTAAATCAACCCTAAATCTGAATTTCAAATGCTACAAGCATTGTATTAGCATTATATCAGCATCTTGAATGATATCTGTTGTAAAGCAGCATTTCAAATGCTATTTAAATGCTTGTATCCTGTAATTAGCATGTCGAATGCAAAATAGCATTAATGAAGCATTATTATAGCATTGCAGTAATGCAGCCGTATATTGGGCCAAAAGTGGCATTTATGTTGCATTTAAGGCGACTTAAATGCTTAATAGGCTGCCGTAAAGACGCTTCGGAACTGTTTATTGGTTACTTGGGTTATAAATGACCTGTACTCGAAATTAATGCACCAGACAAAAGTATTCGCCAAAAATTTATTTAAAGTCGGATTTTCTTGAAATTTTCAGGAAATAAACTATTACATATGATTTATGTTTTGGCATAATTACTTTGTTGAATTTTCTTTCCATCACTGCAAGCCCAAACCTTTCCCTTAAGACCCCTTATTACATTTTGTGCAATGGTGAAGCTTGACCATCCATTCTTTCTTCAACTCCAGCTCGTTTTTAAGCACCTTGGACGATTTTCAAACTTTGGCTTTCATTATGGCCCAAAATCTTTTCACTGGATGAATCTCTGGTGAATTTGAGGGGTTGGCGGTTTTTGGTACAAAAACAACGCTATTGTCTCTGTACCAATCCAACGTCGATTGCGCGTAATGGCATGATGCCAGGTCCGGCCAAAATAATGTCTCGCCTCCTTTGGACCGCAGGAAGGGCAACAGACGCTTCTGGAGGCACTCGGTGCGGTAAATTTCGCTGTAGATGGTACCCGTTGTGATGTACGGTTTACTCAGTTTATCGCATTGGCATTTGGCCTGCCAGAGCAAGTATTTTTGGCGAATTTGTCCACTTTCTTCTTCCTTATGTCTTCCGGAACATCAATCCGTTATTTGGCAACGTAGAACTCTAGCGCCGGTATCTGCTTTGCGTCTGCCTTTATGTAGGTTTCGCTAACCACTCTCCATACAGCTTCCTTGCGCGAGATTTGGCCGCCGTGTTTTGTTGATCACGCCGGTTCGGTGCCGTGCGGATCTTCATGGTTTACGGAACGAACCAGGCAGAACACTTCGTCTTCAAAGCCGCGTCGTGAATCGAAAGATTCGGATTACATTGTCTTCCGATCCTTCTTATGGTCGCAGTCGGATTTTCCATGACGGCGCGCAAAATTCTCCGACGATTTTCTTCTTGTTTCGATGACATCTCAATAACCACCACCATTGCTAACTGATTTTGCACATGTAAACAATTATCCAGTTATACCCAGATTTTCATCAATTTTTACCCACGGACAAAAAAGTTACACACGGATAAAAATGGTGCATTTTTTCGAGTACAGGCCTTATGAGTAAATGTGAGTGGTATTGACAAGTAGACATATCAAAAACATCGATCTGATTTACCCAGCCACAGTTACTCATATATGAGTGACTCCACTTTTCATGAAAATGAGTCAAAAACGATCGAAAACTGAGTTAAATTGTCCCGCCGTGTGTGGAAAACCATATCTCTCAAATAGTTTCGAAAGTTCAAGTCAAATTTTACGAAATGAGACACAACCTATATCAGTTCATTTCATAATGATCAACGTACAAGAATAGAACAAAGATCTTTAATATGCTTGAGATTATAAATCTATCGCCCACTTTTCCCTCAAAAATGTCAAAATCTCTCCACCACTGCCTCTTATGACATACCTCCCTTCTCCATATTCACAGTGCCCATGCCCTCGTTCTACGCCAAGCTTTGATACCAACGTTGGTATCTCAGTTATGTTATGCCGAAAACAATATAAGATGGACTTGTGAAACAAAAAAAAGAGCCCCCCGACATCCACAACGCGACCCCGTTTCCTTCCCTCGAAAACAGAAAAGGAGAAAGGCGTGCTCCGCAAAATTTCGATCAAACTGGTTGAGCAAAATGTTGTCCTTTTTGCCGCCACAACCGCTCTAGCGGTTCAATAACCTCCCTCCAGATTAACTGCGGGCGGAGCTACTGACAAATCCAAGTGAAGTTAGGTAACGGAAATCTGGAAAATCTTCAAGTTTTGATTGAAATAGTAAACAGCATAATTATTTACGAATTTTCTGCTCTTTTTATCACCAATAAGCCTGTTTAAACTCACATTAATATTACTCGGGCGGCTGATTATATTTTTCTGAAGTCATTTTTCAATGCAACCTGAACAAAGCAACCCCATTTTGGGAATTAAAGTTCAGGACGGTGCCGCCTTATTAAAATATCAAAGGAACCCGTTCAAGTGCTGCTGCTGCACACTTTGTCAAGTGCACCGCAGGGCTGCTCTCTAGTTTTTTTTTCTATGTAAGTAATATTCACATATCCATACATATATACGATCGTCCTGTCTTATGTCCCTGCAAGGTATGCTACGCTCGATGCACGAGCACTCAAACTCACATCCGCGTCCGCTCCGCTCCGGCAGCGGCAATCAACCAGGGTGCGCTTTATGGAACCGAGCCGGAATGGCCGTTTTGCATACAACCGTTTTTCATACAAAGTGACGCTTCGCTTCGACTTCCCTAATGAGGGCCCAGCTTTTTAGCTTCACTCCCAGCTTAACGTCTCTGAGGATATTGATATGCTGCTAGCTTCCTAGGCTTGGTATGTATTTTCTTTTCTTCGCTACCTGTATCCATGTGGTGGAAAACTATAAACAAAAATAGCTTTTTTCCTGTCCTTCAAATGGTAACGTTTTTTTTCTCTCTCCTGATATGTCGACATTGAACACATTCACAGGAAATCCAGAGTACGTACACGTGTAAGGAGGGTATGTGACATTTCGAAAAATCCATTATTCAACAGAACCTTGCAGGCTAAATGTGAGCTTCAATCAAGCACGAATGCAGCTTTCCTTTCGCATGAATACCTCCCGAAGTTCTACATCTTAA
The DNA here is from genome assembly GCA_034211315.2 of Aedes japonicus. Lineage (NCBI taxonomy): Eukaryota > Metazoa > Arthropoda > Insecta > Diptera > Culicidae > Aedes > Aedes japonicus. The sequence goes on from JASCZW010000473.1 coordinate 25,761, forward strand.
CGAAAATTTCTTCATCCACGAAATTGTCAAATTGACAGAACTTCGGATAAAAATAGCATCACACCCGATCGCATTCTTCTCGCACGAGTCACGCCGTCCGCACACACACACTCACCCACCCATTCAATCCGAAGCCACCACACGGTTCAGTGAGCATGTAGGTTTTACTGAAATTTCCAATAAAACAAAAACACCCGACCGGGGAGAGCCGCACCGTGCGTTGCGATTTCTGATTGTTTATGATTGGAAATCAATCGCACCGAAACTATACCACGCATCTGTTTATTGCTCTCTTTCGCTCTTCCCGCTTCCGTGCACTCACCGGCAAAAGACCGCACTCATTCGCTCGTTCGTGAGAGCCACCGTCGTCAGTAGGCTTGGTCCGATTGTACACGTTTCTATTTGTTTGCGGTATTTGGTTGTCGCGGGGATTCACTGGGTTTCCTTGTGGTTTATTTTTTTTCCAGTTTCGATTTTTCCGACTACGCAGGGATGGGTAGGGGAGCGGCAGATGTCCGCATTTGTAGGTATACCGACGACGGTTGTTGTTGATGTGTTGCCATAGCCGTCTAGTGACCTTCAGGCCGCCGAACAACATCGGGAAACACTCAACCCAACGGAAGTAGGCACGGAATAGTTATGTTTCCTTTTTTTTGTTTTTTTTTTCTAGGTCATTTGGTTACGATAGCGTAACGCTCCCTACGTGGGAGTGGTGAAGAGTTCCAGAGGCAAGCCTGCTAGTGAAAGGTAAGGACGTGATGGACCGTAGTCAAGGGATACGGCCAAACCGTTGATGCACAATCGATTGAGGGTGTGGATGAATATGTGATGGAATTTGGTGGTTATTCAAGTGAACAAGTTCCTGAACAGGGCATTTTTCTATGCTGAAACTTCATGAAGGATTACGCGTTTTTGACGGCCGCGGCAGCGAAAAAATCGCAATGAGATTATGGGCCAATTTTATAAGTCGAGTCTATCGTTACTTTGATGGACCTATCTGTTTTGCTATTACAGATGTCGAGATCGACGCAATTTTGTTGGTCGACAGCTCGGAAACTAGTGCTTGATTTGTCATATATGTTCTTATACAGTGATTTTTGCAAATGAAATTGGCTGGGATGACGGTGTAAGAAGCGAGGAGGTCTTTGGTAATAGATTTAATGTCTATAGGGATGACCGTAATTAACAATGTTTTTCGTTGTTGTTGAAGAAATTATGTCTACCTCAAGAAGTTAAACGACATATTTATGGGGATTTTGACCAACGAAATGTTGACTTCATTCCAGACATGGATAAAGAATCCATTTTACTCCCAGTCTTTGGAGAAAACGAAACATTGAATTTTATGTTTGATAAAATTGCGAATTTTGGACTTAATCAAATTAACCATATAAAGAATCAACAACATTGTTACTTGGACTTGCTGTTGACAAACATTTACGAGTATTCTCTGTTTGTGGATAACTATGAAACACTTGAAGACAATGAATTCGAGGAAATATTTGATTACCAACCAGCAAATTATGGCAATTTGGAATAAACTCAAGGGGTAAGTCGCTAAGAACAGTGTGCCAGGCACACCGTTGGTGAAAATTTTACACCATAATGCTTTGTTCAGACTACGGACTTGTAACATAATACAAGGGTGTTTTGAAAATTAATTAGAAGGAAAATGTCATCAACAGAGCCTTTTATTATGTTACAACGCTGTAGTATGAACAAAGCATAACAGAACATATGTGGCACTCTGCGGCACACTTTTGACATTTGTATCTTTTGAAGATATAATCTAGGAGTCCTGGAAAATTGATCTTGTATGTTTTTGTGGTATTGTTTTGATTTGTTTGTTTTGCTAAACAACACAAAAGTTTTAGAAATAATCTTTTATAATTGAACTTTAGAGTTTCCTGTTTGTTGAGGCAAAATCGTGAGTGGAACAATGGATGAGGTAAGTGATTAAATTAATAAGTCGTCGAAATAAATTCAAAAAGGAAAACCTCTGCAGCCTGCCACTGTCACAGCTAACCACCGAGATGATCCGAGAGATTGAAGAAGTCATGTGGATCATGGCTGAGAGAAGTGATGGATCCTGCCAATGTCATGCGCAAAAAAGGGATTAAGTTTTTTCTCAATCCCACAACCGTCACATCCGCCACTGCCTGCCTGTCTTGTTGAAGATACACCGTGAACAACTACCGTAGCAGCCACACAACACCCTATTCCAACATTACCGAATCGATGCACACTGATCGAGATCATCGATCGTGCAACGATCACATCTTCGTTTGTATACTCCACATTCTATTCCTATGTGCATAGCCTTATTGGAAACAAGAAATCAGTTCCGAATTACAATTCAAACGCAACGGTCGATCTCAGTCTCGCCTTTGTGTTGCTTTCCGTGTGTGAAATATCACAATTCCCCTGGTGGATAGGGACTTTGTTGCTTTCGGTGGTGCAGTGGTGTTGGAGTTTTAGTTAGTGGCTATTTGGCTTCAAGTGCGTCGTTTGAACCCTAGTTAAAGGGCTGAAGAGCTGGGACAGCCTAACTTTGAAGAATTAAGTGCTTGTTTCCTGGACACAAAGGGTTTGTGGCAACCCAAGCCCCTGGTCAGTACTCCCGCGCGCGTTTCGTAGCGAACTTCATGCTTTTCGCTGGCTGCTAAGGCCTTGTTGCTCCTGATCCACAGATGGGCCCATTTGCGTATTCCCTGGGATTTTTACAGGTGCCATACCAGCAACTTCCGTCTCCACCGTTCTCGCGTGCTCCTTTCTGTCGCCAGTATTACTGTCGCGCTGGTCGGTCCTGCCTTTCTTCACCCGACGTAGTTTGGCAGTGTGATACAAGTAGTTGATCCTGAATCCCCACCTTATCACCTTCTGCATGAGCTCATCGTTCATCGTGAGAACCAGTTCGACGTTGTTCCCATTGGGGATAGTCCTCTGGTACTCAGGTCGTTCTGGGTCTCTATGAATGCCATTATCTCCTCATCGGAGTTCGTGGCGCTTTTTGGCAGGTAGGCTACAATGATTTCCGATCTAGGAATATCCTTTTCATCAACCGCTAAGAGCTCTCCCTCGCACACTTGTATGCTGGGAGTTATGTTCTTTAACCAGTCCGCTGGCAGTTGATTACCAGGAAGGCTGTTTTATTGTGCAGCCTCTGAAGATCGGTTTTACTGCTGTACTCCGCTTCTCAACTACTTTATTGATTATGGTGTATTGGACCAAAATCAGTTGTTGTGTTGTTAGAGTTGTCGTTGGGTAATCCTTTGGAATTATTCCTATCCGTACTTGGCTCATAACTTCCGTGTAAAGCGATTTTTGAGTAGTGCAGTGCGATTCCTCTTCCTTTTTGCCCTGGACTTTCGGTTTCTTGGGTTGAGTATGCTAAGCTCCGCTTCCCGGTGCTTTTGTTCCCCTTTCTTTGTGGATCGGATCAGGGTGTCCAGCCTTCTTGAGTTTATCCCGGACCCTTGGTTGTCTTTTTGTAACCGGCTGTTCACCGAAGTAACGTTGGAAGGCTTGCTGCCGGCCTTGTGAAGCCTGCCCGTCGGCGTGAATGTCTCTTTCTTTTTTTGGGTGTGGTTTACCTTCCCCCCTAGATAGATCAGCTCTGGGCCTTTTCGCTGATTCGGGCTGCGAAGTCTTACTTGGTTTTTGAGCAAGGCGATAGGCCTCCTCCTTGCCGTAGCCTTGATCCAACAGCTTTTTTAGACGCATTTTTCCGCTTAACCCGGTCTGGGTTCTGAGGTTCGCATGTTTTAGCCGCAGCTGATTTGATAGTGACGTTTACTCCATCGTTCTTGCCACTATCTTCCATCTCGGAGTTTTTTGGTGTGATTGATGGACAGGTGGACACTGGAAAGTGATTTGTGGAGTGCTTCGATTTGCTCCAGAGAGTCTCCCTGGTCTGTGTCCATCTTTTCCGACTGAGAGAGGCGGTTGGTACCTTTTGTTAATTAAGTATTGTTGTTGCTCATATGAACCTGCACAGGTTCCGTTCGTGACTGAGTTATTGTTTCACCACCCCAGCCATGCATCCATTGGCTCCATTAGTTATCAACCATCACTGAAAGTTGTTATCAAAAGTTTGGCAAAGCAAAACAAATCAATCACCGGGTTACCCTGCGTAACCAAAACTTTACGATTGAACTGTCAAATTACCGTGGCACACATGGGCACATATTTGCACCACGATCGAAACATCAGGACTCATCGTAATGCTTAGAGACACACTAAAAAAATGGGCACACGAGATATTGTGCTGAGCGACTCACCCCTTGAATAAACTACATATTATCGATTGGCAAACAGTGTTACGGAATGAAGAAAATGTGGACAATGCAACTGAAGTGTTCCACAATAAGTTGTTTAAAATTATACACGAAAAAGTTCCAATTAAATGAAAAAAAAAACGTCAAGTTACTTCCAAAAGCCTGGTTCGGTTCCTCAAGGAAATAAAAAACTTAAAAATCGTTAACAAAAAGCACATAAAATCTATATAATTAATCATATTCAAGAAAATATGGAAAACTATGTAGATATCTGCCATCCGCTTAATTTGGCTAAGAGTATAGCATTTGAGCCGTATAATTTAAAAATTGAGCAAGAAATTAAATCCAATCCAAAAAACTTAAGCTAAGCTTAACTATGTCAAGACCAAACTGAATAGTGATATTTTTCCGTCTAAAATGTACTTTGACGATAGTGAAGGTAATAATACAGAAGAGATATGCAATTTATTAGCGTACTTTTTCAAAAAAAAACTACACGACATAACGTTTGCATTAAAAAAAATAGACAAAAATTTCCGACTTTGCATGGGTTTACCTTCACCCGCACTGGCGAAACTAGCCATGCAGCTTCAATCATAGTAACCCATGTGTCAGCAGACCAAATTTGACAGCTCTATCAGTCGAACTCTAACCGTGATAGCAAAAACAGTGAAGTAACTCCGTTCAGAAGTGTGCGCATTCAAAGAACGGCATCCCGCCGCGTGCATCGTGCGACACTTTGTGGACGCCGGATACGCCCGTTCCGGCATCTACAACATCTTGGCACTATTAGACAAGCACTGAGCGACAAGAAGCTCCAAAGGATGCCGAAGAAGAAGACCGAGGGCAAAGTGGCCACATCGCTGCGTGCGCTTGGCCGGGAAGTCGGTTCAACCGGCCAAACAGTGAAAAAGTACCTGGCGAATATAAACATGCATGTCAGAAAGCGGAAGTTGCGTCCACTGGTTTTGGAGCTGCAGGCAATGACGCAACGGCAGCGGCTATCTCACCCTGGATGGCAACGACTGGCAGGGCATTTCGTATTTTACTTCCCTCGCGAAGGAAGGGAGCTCCGAGGTGAAGTTCATTTCACACACTAAGTTTCCCAAGAAGGTGCTGCTGTGGCCGTGAACGGGGAAATTTATAGTACGAAATTTGCGTCGTTCATCAAGAAATAACATAAGAGCGAAGAAGCGGTGTTCTGGCCGGATCTAGCATCGGCCCACTACTCGAAGAAATCGTTGGAGGAGATGGAGCGGCTGAATATCGAACCCGCCAAACGTTCTCCAGCTGCGTCCCATCGAGAATTTCTTGACCAACCAGAAGCGTAGGATCTACTCCAACAATTTCGTCGCGAAAACTGAGGAGGAATTGATAAATAAAACGAAGAAAGAACTTCAAAACATGCCTTCACGCATGTTTTCGTCCACCATGGCGAAGGTTCAGGTTAACTGCCGGAAGGCCACTCGCAAGGGCGTAGAATTTTTTTGAAAGTGTAAAATTAAATAATTACCTTCCATGGGAAATTTATCAAAAGCAATTATCCGTCTTGGCTTTTTTTTATCACCATCCGAAAAAAAAGTTTTAATGCAAACGTTATTTTATGCTGAATATTCTGTTTGAAGTGCAAATGGAGCGGTTTCTTTTCGTGAAACTGTTTGCTTACGTTTAATAAAAATCACAAACATAACAAAACTTAACCAGTCGTTCGTGATTTCTCTTTTGTTTTAGTAGGAAGATGGGCGAATATGTGAGATCTTATGGAACTAGTACCATAGACTAACTCTAAGACCAGTAGGTCCCATACAAAAACGATTTTTTTCTTGGCTCAGTCAGTACTAGCACATCGGTCCCAAGCTTAGTAATGCGCCCCTAATAATGAACTCACACGAACACACTCTCAAATATTCTGTCAAAATAACACAGCAAATCAAAACAAAGGCGCAAATATGTACAGCAAGGTGATAGCATCAAGGTGTACTTCGGATCAAGGGGTTCTACAACAGTGAACCAATTTCATATCGCATATAATATGCAACTATATTGATTGTTGCTAGTACCCTTAATTAATTTGCTCAGGAAGTTCCAACGCACTGGTTGCAAGCTAAAAGAATTATCTCTCAAAACATAACTATCAGCGAAAGTTCTGTCAAAATAACACTGCGAATCAACGCGAAAAAAAAAATCTAGTATCGCAAAGTGAAAGAATGGAGTACTTGAGACCAATGGAATTCCAATTCATTGATGCCAAAGTATTCAATTAGCTACATAGTGGTGCACTCGTCTGATGCATTTGTTCATTTACATTTAATTGCTGAGTGATCCTCTATTGCAATTGAACTATTTAGGGCATCTTCAGCGGTGGTCTATTTTTTAAACAACTTTATTCTTGATTTGCATCAGCAAAACTTGAATAGAACCAGCTAAAATAGACCCAGATTGCCTTCCCCGCACCGGTGATATATTCTATGTTGTAAACCTACCAAAACCTGTCATCCTGTCACTCATTCAACATCTAATACGACCACTTTTCTGCTCAAAAGCTGAAGCTTTACTCATTAATTGGTATTTTCAAGTTGCGTGTAGTGTTTTGGAAAGGTATTTTTCTGGTTCAAAATTGCTGTAATAATAAAACAAAACGTATACCAGATTAAAAATGATGCAACATAGATGCAGTATAAAACCAAATTTACAACACTAGTGCAGTGATGTTTTTGCGTTTGGTCGAAAAAAAAATCCAAACTTCGATTTGGACCACGGTTCAAGATGCCCTTATCCAGAACGGCTTGAAAGTGTTTTGACAAACCGCCAAACTTCTCAAACAACTTGTTTATTCGGCCATCGATCTATTTGAACTGCTTGTAAAAAAAAACAGAAAGGTGGATCAGGGAACGAAAACAGCAGCATTTCCGAGTACATGTCACGAGTAACTCATGATACGGGCCTTAAAGCCAATTGTAAACAATGTCTTTAAACGTCGATTTCTCTAGAAGTTTAAAACACTCTCGCAAATCGAAAACATCATCTGGTAGAGAAATGTTCGCTCTAAAATATGGTGTTGTTGGATATAGAAGAAGACTTTTTTATTCAAAGGAGTTTGAAGTTATTGTTTACAATTGGCTTATAAGCCCTAATCACGAATTACTTGAAAGGTAATCAAAATAAAGCCGAATAACTAAGCTATGAAGATATTCAGTGAAGTGCCTAGATGGAAGTACCCCGGGTAGACAAAATAACTAGGATAGCCAAATATATGGTCAGCTTTGGAGTGCTTTAACTTCACGAAATATTGACCGATTTCAATTCTCTAAGAAGCATTCGACGGGAAAATTAATGTTTTTTATATAATACAGTAACGGGAACATGGTTCCCGGATAACGGAGATATACCGGGTTTTCGGTGAGGATGTTTCACATGTAGATTTTCTGGTGAAATTTTGTACAGGATGCCGTTTAGAAACATTTTTCTCTAGTAAATACGCAAAAAGCGCTAACATTTCCCAATCGAACTCAAAAATCAGCCATAGAATGGCCGAGATTTGGCCATTTTCCTGGAACAGGTTCCTCTGAAGGGTTCTGGTTGCGACCAGATCTTTCTTTCATCCAAAACATGCCGAGTGACACCTCTCTCTTCTTCTTTTTTCAGCATAAAGCTTTTCTTAAGCTTTAAGTAGACATTTGGACACATTGATCACTCCCGGGGCAACCGGAATGTTCCTGGGGGAACCTGTAGCAGGGGCCAATTACATTTTGGCGCCAAAACATGCCTTGCGACAGCTTCATCTTCATGATTTTTCATAAAAAAGGGTTTTGAATACTAGAAAAGACCATTGGCTACATTGGCCGCTCCCGGGACCACCGGAACGACCCCGGGGGAACCTGTAGTAGACCAATTACATTTATACACCAAAATATGCCGTGCAACAGCTCTATCTTCTTGATTTTTCATAAAAAATGTTAAGATTTACGTAAAAAGACCATTGGGCACATTGGCTACTCCTGGGACCACCGGAATGTTTCCGGGAGAACCTGTAGCAAGGCCAATTACATTTTGATCCCAAACATGCCGTGCGACAGCTCTATCTTCATGGTTTTTCATAAAAAAAGTTTTGGCATACTAGGAAAAACCCTTGGCTACATTGGCCGCTCTCGGGATCACTGGAACGTCCCCGGGGGAACCTGTAGTTGGCTTATTACATTTTTACACCAAAGCATGCCGTGCGACAGCTCTATCTTCATGGTTTTTCTTAAAAAAGGTTTTGGTATATCAGAAAAGCCAAATTGAAAAGAATTGGCCTCTTCTGGGAGCACCGTAACATCCCCGGGGAAACCTTTAGCAGGGGACAATTACATGTTTACACCAAAACATGCCGTGCGACATCTCTTTCTTGTTGGTTTTTCATCACAAAGCATTTAATGATCTGACACTGTAGAAGGAAATCCCCTAGCGCCGGACATCCGTCAATACCGGACATTTAAGATCTTCGTGCGGAGTAGTGAACACGCACGATGTTTACAACTCTTTCGGAATTTCAACGTGGCCAAAGTGTCGGTGCTCGAGAAGCTGGAGCTTCGATATTTGAGACAGCAAAATTAGTAGGTGTTTATGAGCTAGTTTTGGGCGATCAGGTGTGTTCATGCTATCTAAATGTTGTAACTTCTCTGAAAATAACTTTGAACTTGTATCTTATTAGGTTTTGCCCATGATGAAAACCGTGTTTCCGAATGATGAAGGAATTTTTCAAGACGACAATGCACCCATTCATACCGCCGGAATTATAAAGTCTTGATATGAAGAACACGACGCGGACTTTAAGCATCTTTGGTCATGATCAATTGACTATAAAACGATTGCAATTCCAGTGCGACACTCATTGACAGAAAAGGATGTAAGGTACAATCAGATTGACAAAGAGGTTTAAGGGAAAGTGTGGAACGAGTGATTGAAAAGTATGGTAAGCAGTATATACTGCAGTATCTGCCGAGAACTGGACGAATACCCGGTTCCAGCAATCTCAAATCTGACCAAAAAGTCGTCGATTATATTCAGGTGAACAATACTTTTCAGGTGAATATTCGGGATGATCCAGCGAATAAGGTAACGAAATGGTTTCCAGACATATAGGAAGCAGAAGGGCAGAAGTGTCATGCCAAAATTAGGGGCCCGAAGGCTGTACAACCGTATCTTAGACCAAATCGTTCCGGAAAGTGTGTCCCAATTACCAAAATTCGATGATAAAATGCTCGTTTAGCCATCAGTTTGAACATTTGGCTTGCGATCTTTCAGCTTCTGCACCGAAGGAACAATAAATGTTGAAACTTACCACAACGAGTGCTTGCAGAAGAGGTTGCTTCCACTATATCAGAAGCACGAGATTCCTCCTCTCTTCTGGCCGGATCTGCCCTTTGACCATTCTGCAAAGTCAACTCCACCGTAGTTTTCTGATTACAAGGTTGGTTTTGTTGGAAAAAATGTCAACCCACTAAAATGTCCCCAGCTGCGGCCGATCGAACGCTATTGGGCAATCGTCAAGCGGAAGCTCAAAAAAACAGGTAAAATGACGCACAACATGGCAGACTTCAACTGGTTAGCAGCGTCCACGAAGTACACAAACTGCACCACTTTGAATAACTTGATGGACTCAGATTACCGGAATCAGCAATCTGATTGATTTGTTAGTTAAATTGATTTAACCTTCCTTGTGCATTTAAACGGAATAAACTAGATATTTGAAATTTTTTGACTCTTACTAACTGTTGAAAGCGAACATAATAAAAGGTATGGCTTCCGCAAACGACATGCTGGTCATTTTTTTTAAACTGACCAGGTAACCAATAAGCATTAGCATATGCAGTAAATCAACTCTAAATTTGCATTTCAGATGCTACAAGCATTATATTAGCATTATATCAGCATCTTGAAAGTTATCGGTTGTAAAGCTGCATTTCAAATGCTATTTAAATGCTTGTAGCCTGTAATAAGCATTTCAAATGCAAAATAGCATGAATGAAGCATTATCATAGCATTGCAGTATAGCAGCCGTATATTGGGCCAAAAGTGGCATTTATGTTGCATTTACAGCGACTTTAATGCTTGAAAGGCTGCCGTAAAGACGCTTTAGAACTGCTTATTGGTTACCTGGGTGGTCATTCTGGGCACCAAGGCACCCAGAACCGGTTCCGGTATGCATCCGAAGAGAACAATTTTGGAACGTCAAATGTTTGTACCGTTCGACGGCTCATAATTCACGATTTCTTATATAGATCTTTAAAAACATCAAACATCCGGATACTCTGCAACCGGTTCCGGTAGAGCCCAAAGAGGACAGTTTTGAAAACTCAAGTAGTTGTGCCACCCGACGGCTTAAAATTCATGGTTTTGCATACTGATATCCAAAAACATCGTGCCATAGACCTGTGAACTTGACCACATCCGGATACTCAGGAATCAGTTCCGGTAGGGCCCGAAGAAAACAATTTTGGAAGCCAAAGTATTTGTACCTTTCTACGGCTCAAAATTCATGGTTTTGAATACTGATATCCAAAAACATCATACCATAAACCAACCAGGACATTTGGCCACATCCGGATACTCTCTTTTCAATTCCGGTGCGGCGCGAAAATTCATCAACAGAATCCGATTGCATTATCTTCAGGTTCTGACTCAACTTCCTCGTCATCAGAAGATCCAAAATCGAAGTCTTCCTTCCGATGAAATGCAACTGGAAGATGAAAAAGAACTTGCCTATTAAATAATCCAAGTGATATATTTATTATAAAGCTGGTTATATGGAACTGAGTTTTCGTTTGCAATACTTATTTTAATAACCACATGAAAAGAGTAGAAATGTTCGATGTTTTACAAACTTGAACCTAATATGTTTTACTTTTCAAAACCCGATCACGACTCGAATTCGAATAAGTACCCAGAATGGCCAGATTGAATAAAACCAGGCCAGCATGTCGTTATAAGAATTCATTTTTGACCCTGAATGCACTATGTGTAACTGTTTCCTAATTCATTAAAAAGGTTAATTTTAGACAAAATAGTCAATAGTTCGAAAGTAACATTCGTAAACAATGACTTCTAGCGTATTTTTCGGGGATCTGCTTGCTCCCACTAACAAAATAGCTACAGAAACAGATACAGGGGGATGTTAGGCAAATATTGACGTCAATGGTTCGAGTACCATTGGATACATGCCCTTTCACTCAATTTTCAAAACATCTGTTAGATTTTCCTACCTGCCGCACTCTGACGGAACTACACTTTCTCTTCACATCTTTCATTCTAGCCAAAAACATGAATGTTCACTCTTGGTGCCTCATGGTGATGAGCGAACATCTTCTTCTACATCATAAGCGTTACTCCTCGCACGGAGAATAAATAACATAACAATTAATGTAGATACAGGGAGTTATTACCTTCCCGTTGGTAGTGGATATAGCAACCTGGCATTTCCAGGAAATTTACGTTTTAAGTCATTGTTTACAATTGTTACTTTCGACTTTTTGACGATTTTGTCTAGATTTGAAAATTCTAGAATTATGTTTACACGCAAAAAAAACGCTGTAGAAACTACCATTTCGAGGGTTAAATTAAGCGCAAACACCAACTTTTTTCACCTGACTATAAATGCGTTTAATTTTACCATGCTTTCGATTAGATCAACCATGGTGCGGTTGATATCAATATGAAGTCAGTCAAACATACCACAAATGTTGAAGGTTGTACTATAAACGTAATAAATTTGACTGAAATTTCATGATAGTTTTGAACATAGGCATTGTCGGGAAAAATTGTAGTTTTTACTAGAAGATTTTTTTCTGTGTAGTTTCATTTCAATTTTTGTCAAATTACTTTTCGATACACTCCTTAATTTTTCAAATGTGAATATAGTTCAAAATTTCTTAGTGAAAATACATGGCTGATGAAGATCTTCCTCTAAGCGAATGTTTAGTGTTATTGCAATTCATCATGCATCCAATAAGATGATCGATTGTTGATGAAAATTTCTCTGCTCTAGAAAAGGACAAGTCGTTAAACGTGGAAACATAGTCCTCGTCTGTACTCGTCTCGCAGGATGGCCACAGCTCGCAACCAAATCACACATTAAAAGTGTGTTACGATACACTAAGATATCATCCGACCAGTGTTGCCATCCATCAATCATCATTCCTTCTCGAAACGGGATCAAGTTTCCTCCGCGACGTACGAAGGAAATCCTTCAAGTTCAAGTGAATATGAATGCCCGATGACATTGTGTCCATTTCCTTTTCCCCCGTCGTCGACGGTCGTAACAGCACAATTGGATTATGTAACCTACTCGACGGGAATTATTCACATTTGGGAGAGGAAGACTATGAATCCCATGCCAAAATGGCTGCAGAAAGCAAACACAGCCACAGTAAAAATAGACAGGAACCATTAATCTTTAACGAGCTAAACAAGCTGGCTCGCTGGAAGTAATGTAATGTGTGGGTTGGACGTACAGCTAAACATCCCATCGCATCGCATCGCATTGTATACTGCTGCCCGTTAATATCGTTAGCAAAGTGAAATTTCCCCGCTATCATTATGCAGTCAGTCGGAGATGTGACACATATGTTGGTATTAGCGCCGTTGTTTTGTTGCCATGGCAGTGCACTCATAACAACAACCGAGCAATAGTAAAAGAGCAACAAATCACAAACTAGTTAAATGGTGCGGCTATTTCCAACGGAGTAATATTATTTTGTTATGACAGTTTACTGCGGCGACGCCATTCCTGGTTGTTATGTCATCACAGGTGGCGCTGTCTTATTCTTACTGAGGATATTCTCACAACTGGCACCGGTTGTTGCCAAAGCGACGCTTTCGAGTAAAACAAATAGCAAATTGGTTCCGAACCTCTGCTACCGATGAACTAATTAGGGTGGGCAATGGGAATTGTGTCGCATTGTTGTTGTTGTTGTCATGGGATCCATCCGCTCATGGTTGGGATTTTTTTTTTAGGGGTCGTGTGTATGCGTGTGGTCGCGTGATGAAAGGTAGTAAAGGCATCGAAATTTGTGCTCTCCTTCCGCCAGGGGGGAATGGGGTTGAATTTCGAAGAGCAAAGCCTGCCCCAATCGAGCTTATGACTTTGCGTTACATGCCCTAAAGGGTTTCCGTAACATGTGGCGGTTGTAGCAGATTGATGTTAACTAGCGATAAGTGGAACGAAGAGACGAATTTTTTCAGTGCGACACTCCACTATCAACAACGCAGCAGGAACGGTAGGGAATGGTGTGCTGTACACACATTAAAGTATGATAAGAGTGTGGAAGGCATCGTGAAAAGGCATGGAAGGCAGTGCCGCCTTCCAGCCGAGATAAGCTACTAATAATACGTGTAAGTATGATGCTACCAACACGTGTGACACCCATAAGCACTGCGGTGTAGGACTCTCGACAGACTTAACCTATATTTCTGTGAAGAGAAAAAAAAACAAGAGACACCTCGGCAATAAAAAGAAGCTTCTCTCGTTGCACTCGCCTACTCTAATGAAGTTACAAATGACACATACACCGACGGTATCATACACACAGTGAAGCAACGCGATCCGCATCCTCCTGTCATACATTGTTGCCTTCGTTCATGGCAACATGGCAACTAGCGAGCCGTCCTTTTACCCCCCCAGCACAACATTCTTTTTCGCTTCGCGTTCGGAAGCTTGAATTTGAACGAGGCTGTCGTGTGAGAATTTCTTTTGGTTAACTGTTTTCCTTCTGTCGTTTGACAACCAATCGATTCGCACGCTGAAATTCAAACTTTCAAAGTTCAACTCAAACTTGCCCTAACTAAAGTGAGTGTGCAGATGACGAAAGCCTAAATGCGCTCTCGTTTCGCCACTCGTGTGTGCGATCACGACTTAATCCACCCGAGAGCGAGTGCAAGGTGGGAGTATTCGGCATCCGGCACCGCACTATGGGGAAAGTGGTAGCAAAAAAATCGAAAAATTGACTTGCTCTGAATGACGTGTCTTGTATATCATTTGATAACCAGATAGTTCAAACCTAGATTCCCAAAATTTCAGCCCTTTGTGATGAAAACTCGTTACGCCACAGACATCAGATCAAGGAAAATTGTGAAAATTGTAGAAAAAATGCATTTCAAACAAATGGAATTTTCTCAGCCGATAATGGTCCAACTTTGAAATTTTATACACTATTGAAAAGGTAGTTGTCTAAACTTTCAAATGAGTATGTTATTGAGGTTATACAGTAATTCAAAATTAGTAAAAATGGGCAATTATTGAAAAACATGACTTTTTTTTAACCTAACGAGCAGGGCCGAGCTGTCTCAAGAGACCACCACCACAGTTTAGTTTGGGGTCTTTACTATCTGCGGAACGAGAATCCAGCTACGGATAGCTGCGTATGAGCGTCGTTTTGGCACAATGTCGAAAAAATTGTTATTTATTTTAATAATTTTTTTTTTTTGGCTAATTACGATTTTCGATTATGCAAGCTTAAACCAACAAAAATCGTACAAATCAAACACTGCTTGAAAGGTGGAACTGTTAAATATCAGATTTAGTCTTCAAAATATTACACACTTAATTATTATTTTTGTTAAAAATGGGTAAAAACAGACCGAAAATTACCATTCCAAATAGAAACTGTATCTACCCGAATAAAAAAATCTCATAGATGTACAGTGTAATGTATTGTAACCATACAATAGAATCTATAGTAGGGTAACGGGATGTAATGTCAGCCTGGCTCCTTCATTCGGCCTATATACCAAATGTGTCAATAATTAAGCGCTAATCAACAAAATCATGTAGCTATTAGCACAGAGAACAGACATCCAAGTCAAATTCAAAAAGTGTGTAAGAAATTTAACTGCCATTTCATAATCATTGTAACTGGCAATACTGTGGTGGCGCTGCGATCGCCACCTATTCACATCACCAACCATCGCGCATCTTAGTAGCCCAAATGTCAAAAAAATGCATTAGCAAAACATTGTTAATCGGAAACGACATGGGCCGTAAGTGTGAATTTTATTGGTGTGCAAATAGGTAAGGTATTACCCGGGAAGAATCTTTTTACAGTTTTCCCAAGGATGCAGATTTGTAAGTACCACATTCAATTTAGTGAATTCACTCCTAATGCTCCTGAAAAATCATTTTAGATGCAGCCGCTGGGTATCGTGCTGCGAGTCGCCCGAACTGTAGACAATTTTGTCCTTGCAGGGAGTTTAAGCTTTCACGGTAAAAATAATATGCTCCGACAACTTCTGCCCTGAAGATTTTCGAGTTCCAGTTGCCAGAAATAGAGTTCATTGAAAATGATTCTGATTTCTTGGCATGGCTCGAAATAACTTCGAACCCACATGCGAGACATGAGCGCCAAGCAGACGGAAGATGATTTGGACAATTTTTTGTTACCAGAAAAAGTAAAATATCCAGACTATGCATTTGAACCATTAGATGTTTCCGTTTCATTTGAGGCACACACGAAGGAACTCAATGCGTTGGTCTACGTTGGCAATAACTGGAACCGAAAAGCATTCCGCATGAATTTATCTGTAAATAAATGATACATTCATGAATAGAATAAAACAACGTATTTAATGACTTTCCAGAGCTACCAAATAATTTTGCATCATTTATTTTAAAACAGGTTAACTGAAATTGATAAATGGATAAGGTTTTACTTGATTAACTGCAATTTGTTACTGGTATTTCACTGGAAAGTTCGGACTCAGTTTTAATTTTCTTCATCAACTGAAAAGTTTTGACACTTCAATTCCTCTGTGCTTCAGCGTGCGCTCAACGAATTTTGTTCATGGTTGGGTACTGTTCAATCAATCAGTATATTATATCTTATTTTTTCATTTTAACTGTTTCTATCTAAGCAGAAAAAAAGTAAGATCAATTTTCTAGATAATCCGCTAGTTTTATCCATAAAGCGATTTGTTTTTTTTGTATTAAACCAATGAGGAACAATTTTTATTCAATTTTTAGTCTGCATTACTCAAATATGAGTAAGGTTCATTGGTCGTGCGTAAAGCAGTAAGGTGCGAGAAATAAACAAACATGGTTGCCGTGATCAAATAGCAAGTGGCAACAACCCGAGAGATGGCAGTAGTGTTTCAACGTATTTTAATTTGAATCCTTACACAAGTTTTGTTGTAAAATATATTCTAGCTTAGATGTCTGTTCTCTGTGCTATTAGGATGACCGATGTAATTCGATGTAATTGAGACAATATTAATCCACTTATAGTAGTTTACTTCCGTGTAATTTTCGATTTCTTGAGTTTTTTGGGCATCATGATTTCACTGGTTAAGCCGAACAGATGATTCACACAATCTGAATTTGGCTTAATTGAATCGATAAAGCGAGTAATGCAGTCTGGATTTGCAGAAAATAGTTACACGTTACAAACTAACTGTTCACATAGCTTAAATAATATGTAATGAGTTTACAAGAAAATCATAGACCTATTGTTGGGGACAATTTTTTTTGTATGTTCCCAAATATGGCCTGTTGTATCAATAACGTAGTAAAAAGGTTGTTATTGGTAAAATTTCAAGTGGAAATGCATGAATTTGCGGTTGTTTATACTCAATTGGTTCATCTAAACACAAACCGAAGGAACACAATTATTATATAGTGAATTATAATGTTTTCATTATTGAATGGCTAGTAAATCATAAATGAGCACTGCCCTGGGATGCATAGTTGACGTAAGCGCCAAGACGGCCAAAGTTAACTTTTTAATACTATAAAAAAAGTTTCTTCGAAAAATTTTGAAAAAAAATTAAAAGAACGGTTTGGCGTGAGCACCATTTGGTCGCATGAATGAGCGTCTCTCCACATTTCTCATCGCGGGTGGCTGTAAGCGAAGTTGAATGCACCAGGGAAAGCAGATTAGAGATTTGATACATATTTGCCATCTATCGACCTTTGGAAAACACCTGGCCGGTATCCCTCATACTGCCTTCATGGACATCTCGAGTTGAAAATGGGATAGAATTGATGGATTCTTTTCCGTGGCGAGAAAGTGAAAAGGGATAAACTTGAAATTCTGATATATAATCAAAACCACAGGTAGTAAAATTGCATTAGGAACAAGCAAATGGATGTTGAAATTGACGTCATTTATTGTACGTTCCGAAAGCTCACAGCTTACCGAGTAATTCAAAGGCCGCCATAACACCACCACGACCTTCCTTAGGGCCTTCAAAAGCTCTTCGTGTATGCGCGTAGAATCACAAAGCAAGACCATTCTGAAGGTGCCTTGGTTCAATTCCTGGTATGGTCCATGAAAATTTACAGGTAGGAAATTTTCCTGGTAGTATATAGCATAGGCAACGTCCTTTCGGCAAATGGTTTTGCACCACACTATGTCTTACAAAAGAAGATATATTTTCAATCGCATCCGATTTTAAATCAATGGATTAGCAACAGGTTCCAAATGCATTACTCATTCTGATTGTATGTCCATCTATGAAGCCATAAAATGAACTGCGAGCTGGTTCCTTCTTCTTCAAAGCATTTAATAAACCAACAAAAACGACTTAAGTATTCAACATACTATATATTTCAGTTTATGTTTGTATCGAGTTACTCAACAGTATTAACCACTAATACTCTTTTACTTTTGATGTGTTTGATTATTGTTTTCAGGCAAACTAATCCAGTATTCGCGTTTCTCCTCTGGCATCAAAGGCAAAAGTTTTTTAATGATAGAAGACTTTCTAGATTTTCCTATCTGGCTTGGTTCTGGTATTGAAACTGCTCGGTCAAATTGAAAGACAGTTTTTCAACATCTTTCATTTGTTTCCTTGTCAGCAGTCGCAATGTCTTCATATCTTCGTTATAGTTGTACGAGTACTGAATATCATATGTTCCTCTGGAGAAGATGACATGTTTGATGTAAGCCATCTTCGGTTTGTCCTTAAGCTTGGTTAGAACGGATTGCTTGAATTTGAAAGAACATTCAAAGAAATCTGACGGCTTCATTTCGAAAACCAGTGGCTTAATGCCATCCCCTGAATTTTTCACTCAGTTGACAAAATCTGAAAAAGTGTGAACTTCTTTTCGAGGAACGTTTCTCATCGTGCGCTCAACCGATGCATGAAATGAATTCGCTGACGTTTAAGTATGCCAAGGGTCAAGGTACTTCAAATTAATTTGAGCAGTTTCAATCATAGTTGATGAGTTACGCCAAAACCACCATCAAATCCCAATTTTTGTTTTAGTTTTGGGCTCCTACGGCTATGTAGAAACATGTTCAACTATTTTCAACATACAGTACGGTAGTATGAAGTGTGATAAAGGATTCAATACGTTCAATACGTCACCAAATCATTTAATAGACAAGCTATTAACCAAAGAGAAAGTAGACAAAGAGAATCTCTCATTGTTACTTAGGACCTAATGCATTGTTTTGCTTGAATTGTCCAGCCACAAAGTAACGCTGGCGTTTCAGTCAAGAGAAAAGAAAAATTTAATAAAAAAATTCTGGCAATGTGATAAGTTTTCCGTCCTGCAATCACATCGTTCCACAAAAAGTTATAAACGGGTACATTTAGGGATATTTAAATTCATATTACTGACGCAACACGAACTGAATCGAAAACAAATTCATTGTCAATCTCTCCACAGCTTCAACCTACTGAACAGCTATTTCGGTAATGATGTTTGCTTTCTCTTCTTCTGCACTTTGCCATTCCACCCAATCGTTCCACACTCATTCGTTTTTCGATTCAATGACAATGAACAAGGAAGAAATTCAAGTTCATCTTGCCATATCACAGGGAGTGAAAAGTTCATTAATTTCACTGTATATTTACGGAATGAATGTTTAAAACGTACACAAAGCGGCACTCTAAAATGCTTGGTTAAAAAAATAGTTGATTTATATTGGTATAATCACATTATTTAAAAATAAACTGCCAAAAATCTACCGTCATCCTCATCATTTCAGAATGTGAATAAGTATTGAGTTTTACACCAACCTAACATAACCTCGAAAAATGAATCGGAACCATTTAGTAGTACTTTATATCCAGAAAGTTTGAAAAGAAGCAGGCTCAAGGAAAATTTTTGGTGACCTATTTTGTGTGTCCAAATTTCATCGAATACAGTCTTTATGTACTAGTTGCTCCGTTTGGATGCGATGAAAATACATAAATATGACTAATTTTATACTAAACTTACTAGAGTACTATGAAAATAAAGTTGGAAAAACCAAAAAAATATTTTTGGCCACCACTTTGTATGGAGTCGACCCATAGTGCACCGGCAACTGCCGCCAGTCATCCCTCTAGCAGCATGCAAACCCCTCCCTCCCACACGCGACTCCCCCTTACAGCGGTTATTTCGGGCCCAACCAGGTTGATTCACAACTCTGACGAACGGTTTCTCCTAGCCAGACGCACGGATTGCTTTCTTCTTACTACACGATGTCTTCCTTACGCACCCCGCACATTCTCTTCTGCGCCTACTTTGATCCAAGCTGGCCGAGTCAGTGCACTTCGGTGGCAAGCATTCCGCGACGCTTGGACGCGTATTGTTTATCTTCTGTACGGAACAGAACGAAATTGGCATATCACTACCCAAGCCAGACGCATCTCTGCTTTAATCCGCACCTGTTGGCCATAAACAACTCCCCGAAAGCCATAGGCGTCTGACGTGCAGCAGGGTTGCCAATTTCGTAACGAGGTTATGTCATTCCACTACGAGAAAAGAATGTATGCATGCCTCCATAAGGCTGCCTGAAGTCAAAGCCTGCTCGGAGAAAAAGCAAATCAATGATGTCACACACTCGGCAAGCTGAAGCTCAAGAGTTTCAGGCCGCAGGCTGTTTGTCAAACTGTGGTGCGCTGGTGTAACTCCATTATGGAAGGTTGTTTGCATACATGGAGTTCACCGGTTCTATGCCATCCACCGTAAAGTGTAACGTTTTTTTTTTTCAACCAGGTAATTTGTAGATTAAACGTCGCCAATCATTGCATCGTCCCGTTTACTTTTGGCATGTTTACATACAACGAAACGACAACAACAAAGTAGCAAGCGATCGTGCGAAGACAACGGGAGTAAATGCGTCAGTGGCGGTGACGAGGGGTGATAAGCCACTGGCTGCCTCGCGCATTAAGCCATGAACGCCTGCCATTTTGTGCAAACAGAGAAAAGCTTGCTGCTCGATTAGATACGATACGGGTGGTTCGGTGGTAAGCCACCTCGTACTCATCATAATCCCACCGGGATTGAGCAATGCATTCCTGACAGTCGCCGCCACGTTTTCATCACACGGTTGTAGATTGTTAGTTTAGATTCAATTAAATTAGGCCAAAGACCGCCCTACCCCCCAACCCGCTCGAAACGCCCAATTTTCGATCCAACTGCGTCTGGGGGACAACGGAAGGACACGAACGCAAAAACCGGAAAGTGAAATGTCGATTATCATCATTATCAGCCATAGAGTGAAAACGATATCCAATAAACAAAAACCAACACAGAGCACCCCGGTGCATGTGTGTGTGAGTGAGTGAGTGAACGAAACGAGAGCACACCAACACAGCGCAAGTACGCAAAGAAGCGCTCACCACTACATCGGCGGGCGATATTTGCGGATGCGGGTGATTGGATTGCTGAAAATAGAGCCCTACTTCGGGGAGCATAGAGAAGTAAACAACAGATTCCACCACTACAATAGGCTAATTGAAAGAGTTATATCTGGTGCTTCGTTCGTTTCGTCCGTCCCCGCAGCGCGCAGGGATGGCTTCACGAGGTGCTCCGTATCGCTTCGCGTACGTACACACATTCTTGGAGTTTCCTTCGGTCGGCGGAATTGCCACTGCGGAGTTTTCCTCATCTTTACCGTTCGTTCGGTGATTCCAGCTGCTGGTAAGTGTATTTGTTTACAGAATCATGTACGGCGCAGAGGAGCAAGGAACAGACGCCGATATAACGCCGTTTGAACGGACGGATGAGAGGGGGAGGGCGGAAGGGGACGGACTGCGGCCGTGATTCAATTCGAGTTTGACCGTTGTTGTTTACATGCTTCACGCTAGCTGCTGGAGTGAAAAACATCACGAGTTAACCAGAAGGAAGATAGAATCAATTCAAGCTGAACAATGCATTAGGTCCTAAGTAACATTTCTCTTTGGTTAATAGCTTGCCTGCTAAACAATTTGCTGATGTTTCCAACGTATTCGATCCCTTATCACACATTACACTAACGTACTGTATGTTGAAAATAGCTAAACATGTTTTTACATAACCGTAGGAACGCAAAGCGAGGGTCGACAAAGAGAGTCTCTCAATGTTACTTAGGACCTAATGCAATGTTTTGCTTGAATTGGTCAGCTCCTGAAGATTGCATTTCTGATTATTTTTTTACGGAGTGTGAGTTAATTTTTAACCTAGCATATTAGTTTGTTGATTTTTTGGTAGCCTTCGCAAGAGCAGAACCGGATTAATTGAGCCGTCTGCGTCTAATTAAAAGATGGTCATGCCCGTTTAGGCAAAACATAGATGCATTACATCATACAAGTCACCTTCGCAACCGGTCTGACACAAATAGGCACACATACACACACATATACGGCAGGTCGATTGAGAATTTGCAAGAAATCAGAATGACGTGTTTGTTTTTTTTTGCCTGTACAACGAGCACAAACACCTTCGTGCGCCTCTGGTGGTGAGCTCTAATCGTGGGCCTAAGGTAGTGAGCAATTGGTTATCGAAAAAAAAATGGTGATGGTTTTCAGGTTGCACTTTGCTTCTCGACTCGCACTGCAGTTATGAGCAGTGGGTACTCGATAGTGCTCACACCGCAGGAGAGTGTGTCAAAATTAGCATAAATGACACAAGTAGCAACGACTGCGATCTAGGTCACTCTTGTCGACTGCACCTTACCGGACCGGGGCAGCGCACAGGCAGTAGGGTTGTGGTAGCTGAGGCTTCTCGATAGTTGCTAATTAATAACTGGCTACTCGCTCAATCACCCGCCACCCCGTGCTACCCCCAAACGAAAACAGCTACCATGAGCTCGATGGAACAACAACCAAACATGCAAACACGTGCCACGTTTCAGCTTTTACCATCCATCCATCCCTATCTCCACTTGGTTCTCAAATGCCGAGTGTTGTTTATTTGTTCGTTAGCAGCACCGCAGCTCTGCCCTGACTTGTCTTGGGAAAACACGTTTTTTCGGATTGACTATGCTATTACAAAGTGGAAAAACTATCTTTTCTTTCTTGCCCATAAACTGATAATTACCGTTGTCATACTGGAATCCACAGGGAAATCTTTTATCGGGATATAATCCTGTCTGGTGGAGGTTCCGTTTAATCAAATTTTCCCGAACTGCGTCACAATATTAATCACCAAACATTCACACACAGAGTCACACACGAACAAAAGTACAACAGACAACAAAACAACCGTCTATTTTAATCAATTAGAAACGAGAAGCTGTATCGCACTTCACACAAACCGAAGTAGGCTATTCACAGACACTGAATACAGTCAGAGACACGGCTTGCTTAGTCGCCACGGCTAGTATTCCCTATATGGCATCGACGTCGTCGTCGTCGTCGTCGTTGTTAGCCACTACCGATGGAACAGAAGGCGAAAAAAAAATGTAACACGTACTCTGGCTCGGAAAATAGGTCTTTGACAGCGTACTTCTTTCCGTTTTTGTTTTCTGTCGACTGGTAGCGCTGCTCTGCTTTTCAATTATCTAAATATGGCCGAAACGAAGGCACCTCCTCTCCCAGCCGGAGCAGCTTGTCTGGCTTGTGTTCCTCCTAATTCTCACTGGACACGACCAGCTCCTGTCATACGTGCTTCCTTCTTTTATCTGCTTCACTATTTCTTCTCACACCTCGATGTGACAAGTGTACATATCATAAGCAACACTCTCCTTTTCTCTCTCCTGTTCAGTAAGAGGCATCAAGGGCAGAAAAAAAACTAAAAACTGCGTCGCAAGCACCTCCTGCAAAGTTTGGATTGCTCAACAATCATCCAGCAAATCCTTCGAATCGACACGACGACTTCCGTTCCACTTGGTGTGAGGTCCAGCCCGCAAACAAAATACCATCACAATCGAGCGGGGGGGGGGGAGGGAAATTTAACCGTAACGATGCGTAACACTTAAAATTTCTAATAACATTAACGGAAACTCATTAATTCTTCTCTTCGTTCGTCTCACTGCGAGGAAGCACCTTCCTCCGTACTCTGCGATCCAAAACGGCAGCTTCTTCTTCTCACATATTGATTCCCTCGCAGGCTCCCTTCTTGCGGCCGTCGAACCATAGCACCGAAAAATGCCTATTCAATGAGTCTAACGGAGCACGCGGATATATCGCACGGATGCACTCGCACTCGGGTGCGGCCAAAACTGAAATGAATTGAAAAATTTATGTTTACCCTCGACTAGCTCACCGAGAGAGATCCAACTCGTTCTACACCACTACCAGCGCCAAGAACACACCACCGTAACTCACCTCCGCCGAGTGAGAGAGTGAGTGCCGACCGGCACACAGCTGACAACCATCAGTCAAGTAAAAATCAGCTGTTGCCATAGCTACCGGCTTGTTTACCCTGCTCCTTCGCCGGTGTTAGTGCAATGCCGTCGAGCTGCTGCTTGCGCGAGAAAGTAAACAAAGTTTTTGCTTACACGTATGCACTTCCGAATCGGCAGCGCCACCGTGAAACGGAGGTGCTGGTGTTCGTGTAGGCAGCACCTGTGCCGAATCCTTCCTAAGCTACGCAACGTGACCTCGAAAAATTGAAGCTTTTTCCATTCCTTCCTACGCTGCTACCGTGTGCTTCCACCTTTCGCGTCCTTCCACAACACACACACAGAGAAAAAAATGTAAACAAACCAGCTTTTGTTTACCATGGTTACGAAATACCTCTTCGAACAGCGTCAACTCCGATCTAGTAGTGACTACACACCACACTTTTAACGAATACCATTTTGCACGCCAGCTCTTTCGTACCGCCGCGTGGTGGTTGTCTTGTATTTTTCTTCAACTCCAAGTACTATTTTTTTTCTGTTGTATCTCTCCCCCACATGTAGTGGTGAATTCTCGCTTGAAATCTCATTTGCGAACGGTTCGCTGGCAGACTTTCTCCCCGCGCCGCCCATCCGAGCCGCATGACTAATAAACTCGGACAGCAGCGAACAAGAACGAAAGTCAATAAAAGATAACGGAAGAGGGTACCCGAACCCAGCGAACAGGCCAGCCAGGCCCGGCCAATGATGTTGGATGTTGGTGCTCAAATTTCAAGTGCCAAGTGTGAACTGCACTTGATCCGAAGGGGGGCGGAGAAAGAAGCCACCTAAGAGTGAGTTCCGGCTCCTCTTACGATTTGGTCCAGATGTGATTCTGGGTTCTTGATTCGAAATCTATCGAAATGTATCGATGGCCCTCCGATTCTAAGTGATTTGTCAGCATTCGGCGAAGGTAATTAAACCCAGGTAGCGTGCTTCACTCACTTGCGGTTAAGTATTTTGATGTTGTTGTTACTAAACACCTTCACTCAGAGTGCCACATTGCGTTGCTGTTGATGTCCGTCACTGTTCGTCTATTGGTAGTAGTGAAATATGAAACCCTATCTACTATGCGTTTTCTTAGCCCTCCCAAGACATCAAATCCACCGATGGGCTCTGGGATGAATAATGTGATTGATGGGTTTTTAAGCGAGCGCACAAACAATCGCAGGAGGCGTGAAGCTTCTGTTCCGATCGAGTGAGGAAAATTCTCGGTACGTCATCATCGTTTCCAAGTCATTGTGTATGTTTTTCTGTTGATTTTGGTTTGAATGTTTTCCAACAACTCACGCCAGCTCATCTCGGTTGAATTAATGGCCGAGTCATCTACATGGTTCCGGTTATATAATTATTGCTTACTTTTGCAGGCCAGACTTTTACTCAAGAGCTAATCCTATCCTCGCATCTGAAAAGTCGAAGCTCCTACAGCCGATGTTTCCCGTTTCATTATCACATTCACACTTGATCGTCGGCACGTTGAAATTATAACTCACACAAGCTCACGGATGAATTAAAATACAATGAACGATGATGATGAGGACGGCAGCAGTCAGTGATATTGCTGCTGCAAACAAAAATTTGATTTTGAGGGTGGAGATTTCGTTCGCCACTGACAATCGCAGTCGTCAAAGAACACTTAAAGACAATTTACGCATCTGATGCCAGAATGTGATGCTTATCGCAAAACAGAAATAATTCCCCTTCCAAAAGGTATGTTTAATGGAGCAAAATTTCTATTTAACATCAACTGATCAAATTTGAATCGACAATTCCGGAGCAATTGGCGATTATCGAATAAATTCAAATACAATCTAGCATACACACACAGAACAAAGCTAGCTTCTGATTCATACATTATACTGATGAAATATCGTTCGTTATTCAATGAAATTTGCACATTTTTAAAATTCGCCTTTCTATGCTAGTATGTTTGATAACGCAATTTTCAATGTTAGCCTCACAAGTACTGGAAAAAAAGTATCGCCCTATACTATTTGCCTATTACATAGATTTCGCTTTTTACTTTTCGCCGTTGTTTTCATTATTTTGTCAGTATCGCCTTTTACCGTACGTCAAGTTTATGTTTTGATTTAAATTACGCCCTTCACTCACTTTGTCAACAATCAATATGGCGTAAATCGCAAAGTTAATTCTAGGGTTTTTTTCATTAGGGCGAATCTGCAATTGGGAGACTCTCTTTGATTACTTTCTCTTTCATTCGGCGTTACATTTTTCATTCAACTATTTGTAAAAAGTGTATGGTAGCCAGCACTGTTGTGTTTCTGTACAAACCCGACCAGAAGGGAACAACTAAATTATATCAAACTTTGTTATTCAGTTACGCTGTTTTTTATAACAGAGGTTGTTAGAATTTAGATCGCGGATGTTGTTAAAATAACTGAAATTCTAACAAGAGATCCTCTAGAGGTAACAAAATTATAGCAAACTATGATATACATATAACATAAACAAAACAAACTTTGTTACAGTTTTGTTACAATGTAGCAAAATCTTATCAGCTAGTGTTAAAACTGATTTATTTCTTAACGCAGCTTGTGTCTCCCAGGGCATTATATCATAATTTGTTATAAGTATGTTTTACAATTATCCAGATAAAAATGTTTTAAACAAATTTATATCATAATCAGCTAGTCGTAACAAGGTTTGTTATAGTTTTGTAATTTTTATGTTATTCGCTTCTGGTCGGGAAAGATTTTCTCAAAAGATTTAGAATGGCGCTGTAATAAATGAAAGACAGCGAGAGAGGAGAGAGCCTCTCATTGTGAGGGCGAATCCTTTTGAAAAAAAATCCTAGAATTGTTGTGATAAATAAACAACACCATGCCCTTTGCGAAAACAATATTCAATAAATAGAATTAGAGGACAATCAGGACAAAAAGATAAAAACGCATTATTTAATATTTATCGTAGTCGAGTCGAATTATTAGTACGAGACACTGAAGAAGTCTGCACATTGTAAACGCGAAATACGCGTATCTGTCAAGATAAGCAAAGGTAGTTGGAATTAAATGGAAGATACTAATTTTAAATAACAAACACGACAATCCATCACCTTGCCGTAACCCTCTCCGAGATTCGAAGGGACTCGAGATTGTCCCTGATACTCGGACGACACACATCACTCGATCCATCGTTGCTTTGATCAACCGCGTCAGTTTTTCCGGAAATCCATATTCGTGCATGATTTGCCATAGCTGGTCTCGATCGATTGTATCATACGCTGATTTGAAATCGATGAAAAGATGATGTCTGGGCACGTTGTATTCGCGACATTTCTGCAGCACTTGCCGAATCGCGAAAATCTGGTCCGTAGTAGCGCGGGCACCCTTGAATCCCGCTTGGTATTGCCCCACGTACTCCTTTGCAATTGGTGACAGGCGGCGGCATAATATTTGGGAGAGCAACTAGTAGGCAGCGCTCAGTAGCGTGATCGCACGATGATAGGGTACGTGGCGTACTACGTGCAGAGCGCATATGTATTGGTGAGCCGTTGGGCAGGCAAAAGTGACAGCTGCATAGAATGGATACAGGTCGGCAAGAGTAAGTTTATTTAAATAATTAATTCAACATATTTAAAGCATAAATAATTCATTGCGCTATATTGACAACAATCCAATACATCTGTTTATTGCTCAATACATTTATTTTTAGCGTTCAAGCCCGGTACGTCGAGAAAATTCAGAAATTCTGTCATGGTTATGATCCATATCAGTGGAAGCAGAACGAATATTCTAAAAGTTCCTTACCAAAAAAACGTAACTTATTTCGACGTCGTAGAATATCTCGTAGACCGTGAAAGTTCATACACGCGAGAAAGTTTTAAGGCTTTCAAGAGTTTAGATGCGTACACAAATTTTAAGGCGAGATGGATCCAGTTTCTAGGCTCCAAGAACGTAGGTTCTGGTTTTTGTATCGTATTTGCTCGGGTAAAACTCTGAGTTATTTTTTACGTCTTTGAAGTGAACAATAATTCATATGCCTTTACAGGTAAAACATTCCCAGAAGTTGAACCTAAAGCCGACCTCTTGTTGGGTGTCGGTAGATTCCACAGGAACAATCCAAACTGGACATTGCGACTGCATGGCAGGTTTGGGAGAAGCATGCTCACACGTAGGTTCTGTGCTATTTGCCCTAGAGTGCTGGTCTCGTGAGGAGGTAGCTGATAATGAACCATCGTGCACAGATATCCTCAATCAATGGTTGGTCCCACCAAAGAAGGCGATAGATTATGCTAAAATCAAGGATATATTCAGCCTTAAGGATCGGACAACTTCCAGATATGACTTCCAGGTTCTTGAAAGCGCTTCAGAGGAGTTGAATGGATTCATAAGCAAGTTGATCTTGGACGGAGGGAATCCATCTGTTGGTCAATTAATTGGAAATTCGAGGAAGCATTCGAAGACCAACTTCAAGTCGACGTTACTCGAATTTCATCCTGATCCGAACATGCTAAAGTATCTTTTCTGCCAATTTTTCGATTCCAATCTAGAGGGAAAGCCTCTAAGCGAGCTTCGCGAAATAAGCGCATCAGTATTATGTGACTTGCGTTACACAAAATCTCTAGTTGAAGAAATCGCTACCATAACTATTTCCCAGAGCTCAAATTGGTACTGGGAGAAGTTTCGAGCTGGAAGAACCACCGCATCTACTTTTAAAGCGGTTACAAGAACCCCGATTGAGAATCCTTCGTTGTCACTGATAAGGAGAATTTGCTATCCGGAAGATTGTAAGTTCTCAGTAACTGCGACGAGATATGGATGTAACCACGAGAAGATTGCAATAGAGGCATGTGCTCTAAAGGTTACAGCTGAACATAAAAACTTCCGAAAGAAAGAAAGTGGTTTACACTTGAATGGAGAAAAGCCATTTTTAGGAGCAACACCGGATGCAATCACAGAGTGTGATTGTTGCGGCAAGGGTGCAGTAGAAGTTAAATGCCCTTACTGCCTGCGAGACGGAATTACGATCAAGCAATATGCAATTAAGAAAGGTAGCGCTATCGAAATAACGGATACAGGATACAAAATGGATCCCACTCATCAATACTTCTATCAAGTACAGATGCAGATGCATGTACTTAACATAACTTTTTGTGACTTCGTTGTTTGAACATGCAAGGATTTGTTAATACTACGAGTGGACCGAGACGACACATTTTTGAAGAGAGAACTTCTGAAGGCTGAGAAATTTTTCCAAATGGTTACTATGCCTGAGCTTCTTAACCAGTACTATACAGAGGGGAGGGTTGAAGGTGGAACGTGAACCATTGTAAGAGGATGAAATATTAAAATTAAGTCACTAATTTTATGAGTTTATTTATCAGGGATAAAAATACAAAAATCAACTTCCAATCATTAACTAATCCTTCGGAACTACCGAAGGGCATAAATTAACTAGACTACAACATACTGTAACAATCTGATCCATTAGTGGCGTTTCACAAAAGTTTGTAGTTTTCCTCAGAGTGTTTATAGGAAATTAATTTTTATATAATATCTTATACTTATTACGTAACTGCGCAATGACTCGCTCTACGTGGATTCGGACATTTGCTAATTTTCGTGTTCTTTCTATATCAAGCGGATGTAACTGATCCTGGCCTACTGTAAAAGCAGGTAAAAGCAGTTTTACTCCAGTATTTTCCACGTAGTTTTTAATCAAAAATCCTCTATCGGCCATTATGTAATCTCCTTTCTGCATTTTACTCAACAGACTAGATTTCTCAGTTATAAATTTATCACTCGCTCGACCACCAAATGCGTTCGAGATGAATATAATTGTTCCATTAGGAGCAATTCCGATTAAGTATTTTACAGTGTGAGAATGTTTGTAATTTGACCACATTTGAGCTGCTCTGGGCTTTTCGGTCAGTATTTCAAAACAATCGATGACAACAGAGACCTTACTGCCAAAATGCCTCTGAAAGCACTCTGGCATCGAATTCTGAACCGCTTCACGAGAAGGCCAACTGACGAGCCCTTTAAGCCTTTGAAACATCACATATATGCACTTGTGATAATACCTTGAAACCGTACTAATGTGCACTCCAGTCATGTATGCAATTAAAGTCAGATCTATATCTAGCCTGAGCTTAGATAATGTAAAAAGAAGAATTTGAAACTTAGTGCTTCCGAACGCAGCAGCAGGTTCAGGTAAATAAGGTTCCAAGAACTCGTATAGAGATTTGAAAACCTTGTAGTTAAGTGCGGTAAAATATCTGCGCTTATTATCATTATGTCCAAAATCGTCAAAACTGGTAGAGAGAAAGGGTTGGTGCTTGTCTTTCATAATTTCCATGTCACGCCGCAGGTTTTTGACTTCACCTTCGAGCTCTTCCACTCTATCGGCAGGACCCGGCACCACCATCAACACATTTTCTGTTGGGAACGATTCCTGTTCCCTTCGGGTGACTTCCTTATCATCGTTCCGTTTAGTAACACGGTCAAACCTGTCGATGGCGTCTAGCGTAGTCCGAGATGCGTAACCCAATTTCTGGTTCGGCACCCAATCAGGACTCATTTCCTCCAAAAGATCCGCACTACGCCCTAGTTGGATAGTAAACTTTTGCTCAAATAACAAAAAAAAAAAACAACAACACATTTTACTTTACCTGTAATGAAATGCTGCGAGCACACAACCGTTGAAGGCCGTTTTTCTGGTACTAAATCAACCCGTTTCAGTGCATTTAGCCATGCAACTTGTCGTTTCTTCGATAACTCTTCCCTTTTTACGTAACGTTTATCCACTTGAGGGAACCGGAACCACTTGACCTCATCACGATCTCCGCGCTTGCTGCATCCAAAAACTGCACACGTCCTTGGCACTGGTTATATCATGAAAATCCCGAAATATCAGTTGCAACATTTCAGCACATATTTTAGAAAATACTTACTGGTTGTTGTTTATTAATTGATGGATATATTGTAGAAAAAAAGTTAATTTTATTGTCACTCTGCTCTTGTTGCACCGAAACTGCGAAAGTAAACATGCGATGTGTGCCCAACAAATGCCTTGCATGTGTGTGTAGCAAGTGCCCTATTGCGAAGATCGGAAGTCCATCAGTGGTTATATTTTCAAAGTGTTTGGGTGCAGTAAAAGGCAGACCCATGTCGCCACTTCATCTAGCGAGGTGGAGTACGTTGCACTCAGTGCAACAGTCACAAAATCCCTGTGGCAGCAAGGAATACTTGACGATCTTCAAAAATCGACCAGGCCCGTCACAATTCATGAAGACAACAGAAGTTGCATTTGTATGGCGAAGAATCTGGACACGAAACGCACAAAGCACGTAGACATCAAGCATTTTGCGCTTGAACATGGGCATCAAGGATGTTCAACATTGATCCAATTAGGACTCAAGATCCATTGGCGGATATTTTTACAGAGGACTTGGAGTTCAACCCGTTCAAGACCCTTAGGATGTTTCGTTATACATTTCGGTTTGGGGCTTTGTGCAAACATACAACCCAGCACGCTTCATGGTTTTCTACAGAAAACCAACTGACACATCGGACTTTTAGCGACATCTCGAATTGACATATTTGGGGGGTGCTTGAACTGTTGCACTACTATCTGCCATTTTACTGTCCATTGAATCATTTTTACATCCACTCCTTTCCTTCCTTCGGGCTCTTAGAGACTCCTTGTAGGTAATTTCAAGCTTTTTAGCAATCTTTTGGTGGGACGCCTCTGTATTTTGATTGTAAGTGTAGAAATTTTCTTTCATGGACAATTTTTTGTTTCGAAGTCATGACTGTAACTACTGTATGAATAACTATGAAACTTGAGAGATGTAAATACACGATCAATAAGGTTTGCTCAAATTTTCAGGGTTTTTGACTAATACGATTCAAAAGTTACAGCAGATTTTCGGTGGGCCATTTTTATCGAATACACCCTTTAGTTAACCAAATGATGGTTCATTATAATGCAAGGTGAGTATATCTTAGCTCTTTCTCTCTGTCTCTCTCATATTTTTTGGTTTGTGTATGATTGCTCCGTTTTCATCAAAATGAGGTCGAAACTAGAAGCATTTCGCAAGAGCAGTTCTACGCACTGCACAGAAATCTCGCCAAAAAGTATACGATTGTTGAAACTGGGAACACTGTATGTGACGGTACAGTAAGGGCGGACGCTAGTTGTCAACGAAACTGTCAATAAGACTGCCAAGGTGACAAACACGAAGGAGCAGAAGGGATACAGAGGAAAAAGAAGAAATGTCATATTACTGTCTAGAGTGAGATACGATTGAAAAAGGTGGAATTGAAAATTCGAATTATCGGATTTGCTTAAAATAACTTAAACATTGTAATTTTCATCTAAAGTTATAAATCTAAACGTTTAATTAAAGTTAGTTTTTCTTACGTTTAAATTTTGTGTACAAACATTATTCGTGAAACCTTAACCTAACTTACATACTACAATACAATACTACTGGTAAGCCTATTGTCTGGATAATAATTGTCCTTGAGTTATAAACGCAAACCGATTTTTTGTAAGTAAAGTGAAACCTATGAACTATATTTGTAAACTTAATACCAAATAAAACTAACAGCTAAACCTACACTACAACAAAACACATCCGTTGTAAGATTGCTCAACGAAAATCGAACCGTGGACACTCCTACCGACAACAATGGTACAACATTTTAAAAGCGAAAATATTGCGACTTCGATTGTTTACCATAACCTAAGATCCTCAACAACTACTCGCAAGCAAGGTAGTGGAAGACCGACCAAAATTATGGACGTAAAAGATCTTCGTTCTCTCTCTCTCGTGCCTTCAACAATAAGGATTCACTGAGCCAACGCTATGACGCAAAAAAGTTCAACCGCAGACAGACGTTCGACTTCATCTCATTTACTTGTGTGAATACATGGCTTCCCTCAAGATATCAAGTAGCAATAACCTAACAGATGGCGCCACAGATTTGTTTGGTAAGGAAAGAATGAGTTGCCAGTCAAACCGGTTTTAATTTAGCTATAAATTGAAGATTTTAAATTTTGCACAACAAATTTGAATTGTTTTATTCGAGCTTGAATGTCTGCCTGCGGTTCAACCAACAATCAATATGAAACTAGCGATTTGAAATTGGTTCACAGTTGTAGAACCCCTAGATCCGACGTACACCGGACCGTTTTCGAATATTGTTTAATTTTGTTCTTCGATGGACAATGTATCTTTATTTTCAATAAATCATTTCTTCTTCAAGTATGTTTGTCTTTTTTTGACAGCTCGAGGAAAAAATTTCAAAACTTTAGTTACCACCCGTTAAGCAATTTCGTTGCATTACTTTTATTGTTATAATTGAAATGGAATTGACTATTACATGTTTTTGGCGAAAATAAATAATTTAGTTGCCTGTATTTTTTCAGAAGTATATAGGTCAAAAAGTTAGAATAAGTAGCCCAATTTTTCAACTTTTTGAAACAGAAGAGTTTTAATTAAAATTAAAAATTACTTAAAATTATTTTAAATTTCACATTCATAATTAATTAGCGTTATTAATTATAAGGAAATGTAATAATTTCCAAAAAAAAAATTGTTAATTATTCATAAATTTATAGATGTTTATATTGAAATTAAAATGTTGAAAATTTTTATTTAATAATTTTCTTAAAACATTCATTAATTTATTTGAAGAATTGTAAAATACACATGAATAAAAATATATTAAAATTAAGGAATTAACTCTGCAGAAAATTAAAATGAATTGCTATATAAAATTATTATTTAACCATACGATGCATTTTTTATTAAAAATAATATAATAGTTCAGAATGATTTTTGTGTTAACTATTCATGAATTTCTTAGATTGAAAATTTCTAAATTTAATGTTTTGAAAGTTAATTTAAGCAAACTTTTAAATATAATACATTCTGACATTTTTTTAAAAGATATATTTAAATGAAATTATTTAGTATTCAAAATCTAAATGATTTTGTTATATAACTATACAATTTAACATTTAACAGTTTATATTATAAAACTGTTGCTTAGCATAAAAAGTGGTTCAAAATAACTATTATTGTATTTCTACAAAAAAGTTTTATTGTTCACATTCCTATATTGATTTTAAGTGGACAACCCAATCTTTATTATAATTTTTATTATATTTTACTAGTTAAATTTGTGTGAACTAATTTATTAAGATACAAATAATAGTTTGAGTTATTTGCAGTGATAAGTTTTAATTTAAAAAGAATTGTCTTCATGTCAAAATATTAGGTATAGGTCAAATTAGTGCCAACTACCGTGGTTGAACAGATGCAGTAATTATTTTTTCTGTGTTTGTATTTTTGTTTTTAAATTTAGCTACATAATTATGAATTTATAACTTTTATTGAAAAATCTATCTAAACTTTAAACTTTTTGTTATAATCAAGGATTAGATACCCTATTATTGAAATTGAATATTCAAATAGAGTAGAATTAGTTATACTTTCAAAATTTAACAAAAATAATGGTGGTACAATCTAATGTTTATTTTTCTGATATAACAACAAACAATACCAAACCATTGACTGGCTCTTTTTTCCTCATAGCAAGTGTCCCACGCGCAGCCATATTTGAGCACCCGATGCTTCCCTAGAACCTCGCTGCAATTTTGATAGTTCATTTAGCAGCGACGGGTGCGGTGTGAGGTAGACTCAGGCTATTAAACTTAAGAATTTCATAACATTCAACTTATTAAAGATGCTTTGGAATTCAATAGGCCCGACTTATGAATGAATTTTGATTTACAAGATGTTGTTCTTGTACGACTTTAAGCTTTCATGATTACAAGTGTTGATATACATTAGTGGGCAAGTCACTGGACCCATATTCTCAACGTCTAAGGTTCAGATCCAGGCTGCTCCATATTTTTATTTTTTCAACAATCATTATATTTCATATATAAAATGAGAAAAAATATATTTCATTAGGCAAATTTATGTAATTCAGTTCTAATTTCTTATGGCAAATAATCATACTGCAATCTTATAAACATCGAAAATTTATGGTGCTGCTAAATGGCTTAGCTAAAAAAACCGTACCGGACCGATTGCTCTTAGACGTGTAAAGGAATATATTTCTAGGTCCAATTATATTTCAGTGTTTTTATATTTCGCATGCCGGCTGCGGGAAAGTATTCTTCTTGTTATGGAATTTTCGCCTTATTCTAAATTGTCTGTGAAAAAGCAATATTGCAAGCAATTCCTCCCCCGCACCATATAGGCGTGAATTCCAACCTTGAGATAAAAATTCGATGCTTTGGGATGTGATTGTATAAACCAGAGACCGAAATTTTCGCCTACTTGAGAAGAAAAACGTCCTTTTTCAACGCTTGAAGTAAGCAAATGAGAATGTGAGGTAGTCGAGAGATCATTATACGCTGCAGCAGTTTTCGCGAGAAATGCCACGGTGATTTAGAATTGTTCGGAGAGCATGATAGCTGATAAATCGTTTCTTGTTCGGTGAATCATAGATGCCGATATTTATTTTTCATTTACTTTTTGACACCAGGTGAAATGCACCCGTCTTTATGCTTGTTTTATTCTGACATGATAAATTCATATAATGATGGTCCAAGGCGGTACCAGTGCACTCAATCTCTGGCCTCATTTTTGGGTTTTGCTCCTCGTTCGCGATCTCAGCATGCGTTTCTGCGTGAAAATGTGACATAGAGAACAAAATGTTCGTTGAATTGTGGAGAGATATTTTCGCACATGCAAGCGAGAGGATAAATGAATTATCGTCGCAGTGAAGCGAGAGATGAAAATGTGAACGGTTCGTCTACTTCATCGAAAACGGCTGGTAGAGAGAGGCATGGTTTTCACCCAGCTGAGCGATAATTTCGATCTCTGGTATAAACACACAGCATCCTCGTGTTGTTCATGCGTAGGCGAATTTTTTATTTCCTGTTTCTAGGCAGACGCTTACCTTTTGTGCGGTCCACAAAGCCACCCTGTCAAATCGGCTTTCGCTGGCTTATCTGCAAATAGATAGAGAAGTAATATAGCTTGTTAGTTTTCATATTGGCTACAACCGTTTCAAATATTCACATGCTCAATAACTATTTCCCCCTAAAGTCTCCTTCGCCCGCCTTGCCACCGTGTCAATGAGACAGAGGATCTGTCATATCCAAATCGAAAACCCGCATGCATAGCGCGGCTTGCTGCGCCAGTCGTCCGCCCATCAAAACCACTCTCACATGCAGAAACGAGCGCGTCGAACACGCAGGCAGTTGCTAATCATAATGATATGATAACTCATATCAACGTCCTTCTTCTTCCAGACCAGTCAACAGTCAGCGGTCAGAGGGTGTGCTGTGCTTTTTTGTTCTTTGTGGTGTCTGGGTGTGCCATGCTTTGTTCAAATTGAGACGGACCACGGTTAAGCAAGGTTTACTGCTGTGAAACGCATATCAGTCCCATATGAAAGGGAAATCAAGCAAAGATGGGACAGATATGCGTTTCACGGCTGTTTAGATGATTTCACTCGGTGTCCGCCGATCAATATTCAATTGAACGGTATAAAGCGTTCTTAATGCTTTCGTTCAGACTGGAGTTTTAACATGATACAAGACTATCTAGATGACGTTATGACAACGTTTTTATAACAAACCTTATATACGTTACAACTCCGTAGTTCTGAACAAGGCATAAGTGCCCATCACTACATCAATATATTGACAAAAAGAGCAGAAAAATTGTCAGTACTCAAAGACGACACGCTCGTTCAGACTCACTCTAAACAGAGAACTTTCTACCCGCTCGTATTACCGCCGTTGTTAAACGTCAAACCGAGTAATCCTGATATAAGGAACCGAGTAAATGCTACCTGATTGTAAAAGCGCTATAATTTGTACAACAGAGAACACAATGTGAAGCTGTCAAAAAGCCAGAAATAAGTGGTTCATGTCGATCAAGAGTTACCACGATGGATGGCTGTATGTTGTAATCAACAATAATTTTCAATGGCCAAAGCGCCGAATTCATCTCCATGACCTGAATAAACATCAATGCTGAATAACGTTCAAACAAAACTTGGAGCAATTGTCAAAATTCCAGTCTTCTTCTAATTTCTCCACCACAGAAGAAGCGGTTGTCTGACACTGATGTTTGTTGGGGGAATACAATCAATCCATAAATTTACAAATTCAAAGTATTTCGACTCTTCCGTTTCACTGACAGTTGTCGAAACAATCAACAATTGCGTTAAAAGCACAGAATACACGCCAAACTAGACACCGATTAACGTTTACTCACATTTTGACAAGTGACCTAGTTGATCAGAATTGAGTAACTCATTGCTCTAATTAGGGTAGTTCCAGTTTTGACAGACTATCATTTGCTACGCAGTGTTGTAAAATACAAATGTGACGTGCACTGAGTAATGTGCACTCTGAGCTTTGACAGGTACTCAGTTAGCGTACTGGCGGCGAACGTTCATAGTACCCCAGCTAGGGTAGTTCCATCGTTTAACGAAACTGAGTCGTTTTCGTCTGGGACGTACTAGAGTCATTACGAGCTAGTCGTGTAGGGTTATATTGTCACTCTCGTTTCTAACCTTCATACATTGATGATACGCAAAATAAAATCGACCATAAAATTACTCGTCAATTTATTGATATTCGATGGACGCGAGAGATGTCAACACGCTCTTAACCTGCACTCGTGTTTATTTGGATCAATTTTGAGTACAACTGTATACTGTCTCTTTTTATCTCACGGAAATGTTACTCCAATTCTACGAGTAGATCTACTTCTACAAAAAATTAAGTTACATTTCCGTGAGATAAAAGAGACAGTATACAATTATGCTAAAAATTGAGTCAAATGAAAAGGAAGTGTGCTAACTATTAACGGACAGTTACTCAAAATCCGTGAATACAAACCAAAACCAAATCAAATCCGATCAGTTTCGAACAGAGCCTACGTTCGAATAGGCATTCCTTCTTCGTCAAATTTAACGGCAGCAGAGGCTCAGAGAAAACCGGATTGAATCGACCGATCATATATCGCATAATTAGCATGCGTTTTTGCTCACTGAAAACTAACACCAGCACTATCGAGTTAGTACCAGACAGTAATTGCACAATCAATAAACGAGTTAACTGCTACGATGACAAGATTGAATCATACTTGAAGCATCGCAATGGTCGATGTTGATTATCTAGAATTATGAACTTACATGACCAGTAAAGGTGGTTCAATGTACCGATTCTGCTCCACCCCACTCAATCGATGTCAAATCTGGTCCTCGCGAAATTTGTGCTCAGTTGGTGGAAACTCGAACTACATTGGGGCTTTGAAATTTCTATAGGACCATAGATAGCAAATATTTCCATACGTCATTACGCCGAAGATCAACGAGAATGAGAAAAAATGGTTTGGTTTTAGCATATTAACTTCAATGCACTGAAATAAATCTTGAAGTAATAATTAACATTTTACACGACTTTGCCTATATTCAAAACAACCATGAAATTCCGGTCAAATTTACTACGTTAATAGTACAGCCTTCAATGTTTGTGGTATATTTGACCGATCTCAAGTTGATATCAACCCCACCATGGTCGGGTCCTTCCTTAGCTCAGTCGGTAAAGGCGCCGCTACAAAGCAACATAATGCTGGAGGTGGCTGGGTTCGATTCCCGGTCTGGTCTAGGAATTTTTCGTTAAGGATAATTGCCAGACAATCATACTAATGCAAAAAATGGTACCTGGCATCGAAAACTCTCAATTTATAACTGAGGAGGTGCATTTAGAACACAAAATTGAGAACAAGCAATAAGCTAATTGCAAAAGCAGTAAGCTTTAAACACTAAGAAAGATGGTTGACTTCATTCGCAGGCATGGTCAAATCAAACGCATTTTTATAGTCAGGTGAAAATTGTTGGTGCTTGCACTTAGTTTAACCCTCAAAATGGTAGTTTCTACAATGGTTTTTTTTTTTGCGTGTAGAAATTTGAAAGGGTCAGTGCTGTTCAAGCATTCAAGTTCGTAACCAATTGAGTTTAAATTTTTGAAGAAGATTCAATGCCGGATTTCGACAGTTCAGAGAACTTGTTTACGCGGACTTAGGAAAATTTTGGATTTAGAAAATTTAGATTCTACCACCTCGTGAACAAGTTACCTGAACTGTTAAAAAATTGAGGATAATGCAATCCGTCCCAGATAGCGGAGCCTACACGCTATTTCTTAACAACCCAAATTTGAGTACGATTGACTCAAATTCGTCGGAAATATAGCTACTCAAAAGTGAGTAAAGGTGGTTAGGAGTAACACGTTGATAATTAGTAAACATCGATCGGATTCAAGCCGATGTTGACTGCTTGTCGTCTTACCACTACGAACTATCTTTACTCTCACTTTTGAGTAGCCATACTTCCGACAAATTTATGTCAATCGTAATCAATTTTGGGTTGTTCAGAAATTGCGTGTAGTACACCTGAAGTTCGATTGAAGTAGTCATGTCCCCGTTTCTACTTCAATCGTACTTCCCGTTTTAGTACAATCATAGACTAACTCTAAAACCAGTAGGTCCCGAACAAATACGATTTTTTTCTTGGCTCAGTCAGTACTAGCACATCGGTCCCAAGCTCGATTCCAAGCTTAATAATGGGGCCCTAATAACAACAATCAATATACAACTAGCGATTTGAAATTGGTTCACTGTTGTAGAACCCCAATGTTACAACTGATGGACTTGAAATGTCAAAATAGCTAGCGGTTCATTCCAAATTTTGGCTGTTGGTTGATGGACACTTGCAGTCTTTTTTTGAACTAGGATTGTACTAGGACTGTTCACTTAAAATGGAACTTGGATTACGTGTTGAAAAATAATGTTCTCATTACTATATTTATAAATAAATAAATTGATTTATTATATTTATTTATTAAAATATTTTGTTACTAACATTAACATATTTATATATCGACAAAGATTTTTCATTAGGGCACAACTGATAAACGTAAGCAATGGCTTCTTCCTTGAATTAGTCCACCTTGCAAACTTTCCTCATTAATCTATCACAGCCATTTCGAAGAACAAGAATCTATTCTATTCGATAGAATTGGAAACTTACATGGAGAGATTTTGTATGGCGAGAAATTTACTGTAGAAGCCATTGCTTACGTTTGTCAGGTAGGCTCTAACGCTAAATCTTTACATACTTTAATTGTTATGTTTTGTATTCTCCGTGCGTGGAGTAACGATTATGATGTAGAAGGAGATGTTCGCTCATCACGATGAGGCACCCAGAGCGAACAGTAATGTTTGCCAGAATGAAAGATACGAAGAGAAAGTGTTGAAAGTTCCGTCAGTGTACGGTATGTTGGAAATAGAATAGAAGCATTGAAAATTGAGCGAAAGGGCATGAGTAAAGTAGTACTCGAACCAAGGACATTACCTTTGCCTTACATCCCACTACGTGGTAGGTCGAGGCACGGACGAATCCGCCACCTCAACAGGCAAAAGTAACGTATTGGTACGCGCTCATGTACTACTGATAGCTTTATGATAGTTTCTAGTGGTAGTTTTGTATGCACTCTGTTTTGATGCGCACATGGAAGAGGAACTCTCTCCTTTTTGAGTTTGTTTTGATTCGCAACGTCTGAATTCACTCAAGTGTTTTCCCAGTCATCTCCAACGTGCAGACCTCGGAGAGAAATACCGTGAAGCGTTGCGTCGAGTTATTAGTACGAGACACTGAAGAAGTTTGCACATTGTAGACGAAGTACGCGTATCTGTCAAGATAAGCATAGGTAGTTGGAATTAAATGGAATATACTAATTTTTCTTCTGATTTCTAGTTACAGGTATTCCACTAAGCAGCTCAAACTCTCTAGGATTCAAAATAAACATAGTTTGTGGGGTCATTTTTATGGCCATATACTCCATTGACAGGAATTCCCACTCACCCTGTATTTCACCTCAAAGGAATATTGTATCAAAACTGCAAGTGTAAATACTTAATTGGTGAGTACATCATTCCCAAAAGTGGAACAAATGCTCGCAAACGAACAAATTTAGCCAATTTTGCCCATATTGAGATTTGTTTTGGGTTTGTAAAAACGTGCAAATTTTGCTACAAAAATTACCTTAAGGTAATAATTTATAGAATGCAAAAATAACCACATCTTATTCTGATTGTAATGCCCTTTAAATATTAGAAAAGTAAGACTCTTTGAAACAGCTACAATTTTCCATGCTAACTTTTTTGCTGCATTGCAGCTATTTTTGCCATCAAAAATATGAGTTTATTAATAATCGACACATCTTTTTAATCACACTAGAAGCTGCCAAAAACGTTGGAAAACTTCATCAATATCATCACCTTTTTTGCATCTACGATGGAGAAGCTCTAAGTTTGATATTCTTTTACCGGAATATATGGCTAAACGCTATTTCACTCAGGCAGTGTTTCTGTTTAGGAAGTTTTATATAAAATTGAAAATGCCACGTGTCAGTTCTGATTTGACCACTTTCCATCAAAGTCAACTTCAATCCTTACAACTTGAAAGTTCGATTTTGAATGTTGTATTCTTTAAAGCGGTGTTCGGATAACTATTATTTAAACCAGGGATGAAAGAAGATTTTTTCCGGATCGTTTCTTGGCCCTCCGGACGATTCTCTGTAAAAGAACAAGTTGTTTCACCAAGTCCCGCGTTGAAATGCTTGTATGCCGCTTGAAATGGGCAATCAGTGATCTCTCAGTTTTTTGCGCGTTGTTCCTGGTTTTCATCCAGCTTGTGGTCTGCTTTCATCTGTTACTGGAACCTTTGGAGGACCCTTGAGAAACACGATAGTCATGTCAAAAGCCAGCCGGATAGGAAATTGAAGACGCTTGAAGTGAAACGACAAATCATTCGGGACCATGGGAATTCGTGGAATCAAAACGTGTTCGTCTTCATATTGTGCCTTGATTATTGTTGTTCCGATCACGTTGGTCATCAACTTTTTTACGGTAAGTCTGGTGCCATTGGAAAGTCGCGGTTGGATGATATTGCGAAGCATCAGAATCACAGAACCGATTTTCCACTAAAGATTATGCGGGGGCGAACCTAGCAATTCTTGGGTATTTTACTACTTCGTCTTGATCCACCGATTTATACGAAACAACTATTCCCGGGATTTCGTTTCGAATGGCCATATTCTGATCGTTGACGTCTTTATTTTTGGGAGCCAATATCACTCGTTCGCTCAGCCAAACGTGGTTCTTGTCTTGTAGCTTTGGAGAGTTGCCGACTTGAGCAAAGTTGTTGAGAATGTAAAATGAAGACATTTGAAATAATCACATTAGTTCCAGATTGTACCGCAGAGATGGCGCTACAGACAATCTTTGCTAAATTATTATTATTATTATTACTATTTATTAACGACACTTTACCATGTATGTTGCATTCGTGTCGGGTTAGAGAGTTGCCACCTCGGGCAAAGTTTCTCAGTGTATCATTTGTTCTATATTTACCAAATGAAGCTCTAGAGAATTGCCGTCTTCGGCAAAGTTTCTCGGTATGCCATTTGTCGTCTTTTGACATTATAATATTAATTCCAGATCTTGCCCCTAAGATAGCGTAATGTCAATCACGGTCTTCAGCATATTCAATAACTTTGCCGAAGACGGTATCTCTCTAGAACTTCATTTGTCTGATATAGACTAGCACTTTTGAGACCAAAATCTTTCAACTGGGGTACAATCATTGTGTCTAGGATCGTATTTCTAGAAAGGGTTGAAATCCGAGTCAATATTGACCCTTATGTCAGTTTTTTTTAATACCCGAGGGAGGTTAATAAAAAGATGAACAGCCAAATGAACCACAGGCGGATGTCTTTCATGAATGGCGAATGAGTGAATTCACCAAATCGCTTCATTGTTGCTAATATATCGCTCCCATTAGGTTCTCGTCGAGCGATCTTACAAACACTAGCGTGCTGCTTTAGACGTATAGGATCGATTTGTTTTTTTTGTTTTCAACCACGAGATCAACTGTCAAAATGTTCAGGTTGACAACGGTTTGTTTTTTATTTTCAACCAGCAAAACGAGTGTATTAGCGAAACTGCTTACTAATACTGCTAATACTAAAGGCGGCAGAGAAGTCTATTGGTATTGTGTTATTTCGTCGATCGTATTTGCATTAGGTACACCGAAAACTATCATGTGACTTCCTTTTGTGACATATTTACATATGTATTTGATGGATTAACGGAATTGCAAAATTCAATGTTAATGTGAGCGTTGAACGCCTTCTTTTTGTCTATTATGATATTCCCATACAGAATGACAATTTGGTTTTAATGATTTTTTTTTCACTTTCCAGTAACTTTTTCTTATTTTGGGCACCAAGACAAACCAAATAAAAAAGAAATCAAATAAATCCATTGTGTCGTTCGTGAGTTATGCTGTCACGAACGGACAGCATTTCATTTTTATATACACGGAAAAAAATCCGTGCCCAGCTCCGTGAACTGCAGTCATGAAATCGAGAACAAACGAAAATACACCGTGAGCTGAATCGCGTAACCATGAACTAAATAACGTTCAAATGGTAAAATTCTGAAAACGTGAACTAGTTCACTCCGTTTTCATTTTCGGGAACGCTTTTTTTTCAGTGTATATAGATAGAGATAGTACTGGTGTAGTAAGTTCTCAATAAATAACCGTGGAAATGCGTTTAGAATACTAACAAGAGTAAGCAAGCAATAAGCTTGAATTGCCAAGAGAGAAAGAAAAACTTGACTGAAGCAAATTGGTAGCGGTGAAAATTAGCATAGGTTAGTTAGAATAATAAATAAACCCGTGTTCATACAACAGTACGACGGGACAACAGGATATAAAGAGTCATTTCTAATGTCAAACACATTGTTTCCAGCTAAAACTAGATGCACCGACAAGCACTCTTTTGCATCCACTGTGCGAGCTATTGATCGAAAACCAGAGTACTTCTGGTTGGTGTAATTTATTTCGACATTTCGAAATATTCTTTTAA
Organism: Aedes japonicus; assembly: GCA_034211315.2. Lineage (NCBI taxonomy): Eukaryota > Metazoa > Arthropoda > Insecta > Diptera > Culicidae > Aedes > Aedes japonicus. The sequence goes on from JASCZW010000473.1 coordinate 69,583, forward strand.
TAATTTTGGTTTGCGGTGTTTAGCTAAACCAAACCATGGACATCTCTGACGTTTATCCAAATCCTCCGCTATAAAGAAAAACAACATATCAGTTCACGAGATGGCAGATGTCAGGCACTTTTTGTTGTTTTGGTGGTATTTATTGTGCTTTTCTCAATAGTAGATCATTGAATGTGTTAACCTCACTTCCAGGGAGCTTGCTTACAATGTCTTCGAATTCAAACTGGAGAAACGAAATTTGTCATTGTCTTTTTCCATATTGTATACAGTTAGATCCAGATAATGATTTAAAAATAAGCACTGGTGTACGATTTCAGGAGAAAAAGTTGACCATGCGTATGAGCACAATTGACCATCCGACGTTGCTACTCCGTTATCTCCAGATCAGCTGTATCATTTGGTATTGGAATGACACTGCTCTCTACATCATGCAGAAATCAAAAACACCCAATCCACCATACTGTCCAGAACTTCACCCAATATAAAAGTACTGGGCTTTAGTTAAGCAGAATCTCTTCGAAGCTAAGAAGAAAGCAAATGGTACCGATGATTTCAAGAGAAGATGGAGAATCGTGACGGTGGACGTATCTGAGGATACCGTACGATAAACATGATGGCGGATGTACCGCAGAAAGTTCTCAAATTTCACAGAAAGAAGGATTAACATTTTCATCAACAGTTTCTAATGTAGATATAACTCTATTATTGTGAAATATACAATCGGTTTTTGTTGAATGTGTATTTTGTTTTTGCTGCTATTATTTTGGTGTCCGAAATTTAACGTGGACAGGCTTTAAATGGTACTGGTTTCATAAGTTCTCAATAAATAACCGTGGAAATGCGTTTAGAATACTAAGAAGAGTAAGCAAGCATCACATTGTTTCCAGCGAAAACTAGATGCACGGAAAAGCGCTCTCTTTCGTCATTTGTGCGAACCATCGATCAAAAACCAGAGCATTTCTGGTTCATGTAATTTATTGCACTCATTTCGACACTTTATTTCACTAATTATGATATGGGCATTAGCCTAGGGCACGGACATATTGAAGAAAAAATATTCGCTCCCTAATGATTTTTAAAAGCCTTTTGGGTCTTTTAATAAGTGTGCAAAATTTCAGCTTGATCGGTGAAACTATATTTTTGCGCTCGTGATTTTAATTTTACATAGGATTTTATATGGGAGAACTTACTTTTACATAGAATAATCTGGCGAGGTGACCATCTAAAAATAAGTGAACCCAATGTTTGTCCGCTTCTCTCCATGCCGAGTGAACGTCCCACAACAACGTGGTTGCTTCGCGCCGACAGCAACAGGCTACAGGCCATGCTGCAGGTGGCAGTGTTGTTAGGAAAAATCGTTCAATGAGCCGTTCGTTTGGATTGTAATCAGTTTTAGCTCAATAACTTTTTCCACAATCGTCGGATCGCTTTGCAATATTCAAAGAAAAGTTTACTTTCTAAAATTTCTAAGAAGAAAATTGGGTTTACTTATTTAGATGGCAACGGGTCACCTCGCCAGATTATTCTATGTAAAAGTAAGTTTTCCCATATAAAATCCTATGTAAAATTAAAACCGCGAGCGCAAAAATATAATTTCACCGATCGAGCTGCAATTTTACACACTTATTAAAAAACTCAAAAGGCTTCCAAAAACCATAAGGGAACTGGAATTTGAATTTTGACCCAGGCTAATGGGCATCTCTTACGTTTATCCATAAGCTCCGATATAAAGAACGACTACATTTCCGATCACGAGATGACAGAAGGCAGGTTTATGGTGCTTTTCCCAATAATAGATCATTGAATGTGTTAAGCTAGGTCGACTATAATGTCTTCAGATTCAAACCGAAAAATCGAAATTTGTGATTGTCTTTTTCAATTTTGTAGACGGTTCGATCCAGAAAATGATGTAAAAATAAGCACTGGTGTACGTTTTCCGATGAAAAAAAATGTTGACCAGGCGTATGAGCACAATTAACCACCCGAGGTTGCTACCCCGTTATTTTCAGATCAGCTGTTTTATTTGGTATTGAAATGACACTGCTCTCCACATCATGCAGAAATCTACAGCCGCCTTTCGCTTATTTCTGTATTGTTTGCCGCATTCACTGATTGGAAGATATCACACCTCTCTATATTGAAATTTGTCAGAAATTGTTGTCAATGCCGTTAATTGTGGTTTAGTATCAATCAGTAAATGATGTCTGTGTTCCAACCCAGATCTGAGTATCGCAAGCAGATGACAGTTTCACAGCTGAACGGAGTTTTATTTCTAAAATTAAACAACATTTTAATCTGCATGTTACATAGTTAGCCCATAGAGCGATCGCGGATTTGTCCCATTCCGCTCAGTAGGCGATGATGCCGGTAACGACGACGACAACGGTTCCGAATGTGTGATTTCAGATGGCGATGATGTCTTTGCACCCATTTCGCCCATTAAAACTGCCTGCACTATTAAGCCAATCCCCGAAAAACACCCAGCAACCAATCAATCATTTCAAATGAGCGGCACTGCTGGGCACTGCTGCGGTTCGCGCGCGATTAGACAAATTCCTCGCACCATTCCGGGGTGCGATGCGCGGTGGCGGCTTTTACGGCGACGCGTTCCTCCCCTATATGTGAGTCAATTAATTTGGCACGAACCGGTGGCAAATTCATTCGCTGAATTTGCGGCTCCCTGCCGTCTTGTACCGCGCGGCGGCACAGTTCGATCGTGTATATTTAACTGGAAGACATTAGAAACCGATGATGAAATCTGTATCATTCCGACAAAAAGTTTCCGAAACAACAAACAACCCATAAAGAAATAATTTTCTAAACGGCTCTGTGGAGACGCACGGTTTCTGTTGTTATAACAATTTGTCATTCAATAAGTCTCGCCTTCGTTCGTTCATTTCACCTTCACAAGGCAGGCCGGTCGGGTCGAGATCGCCCATCGCCCTTTCATTTTCGACCAACCCGACCCCTCGCCGACAGGCACGGGAGATTTATTTTCGAAAATAAAAAGACATTAGGGCGTCTACTGGCCGCAGTGTAAATAAATTCCCAATGTGCTTCTGCTTTTTGACCATCTGAACCACATCGACTTCTGTGCGGTGGTTGGGCTTCCTATGTAGCGAGCGACCGACCGACCATCGCAGCGTCGCCTCGCCCATCGGAATCATCCACAGCCAAGCCAAACTAGAGCCGAGGAATTTTGGCATGACATACCTAGTCCACTAAACTATTGTGGGGTTCGAACTGTCGGGAAGCGGCAGCTTACTTCGATCTTCGTTGCACGAAGACGAGACGGAGACGATGGTTGGATTTGTTTTCGACGCAGCGCAGTGAAGCGCTCCCGCGACATCTCAAAACATGTGATCTAGATAGTTAAAAATAAAACTAAACGTCGTCGTTGGTCGTCGATCGAACTAGAGCTGGTCACGCATAAACAATTTCAACAGTCAGCAGAGGCGTTCTAACATGAGTGATGGATTGACGGCGGTTTACATCTTGTTTTAAGTAATCGAGGATCGATGGTGGTTGAGGTTCCGAGTAAGAACAAAAATCACACTTGTTGTTTATAATAGTTTTAATGAAAGTTAACAATGAGTAAACAGAAATTTTCACATCGATCAAACATATCGTTCAAACATATCCTAAAGGGTGTCCACAGTTGAATTGCATCACTTTAAACTCGTCCGCAAAAACTAGTCTCTCAGCCTATTGTCATGAAATATTTAAGGAATAAAATGCAATGTATAATCTTGGTTTAGGTATTTTTATTTCAAAGTATTACTTTACCAAATCCAAAAGCCTGAACTTTCTTCTTAATACCACGCATAAGATTTTGTACAACGACATTTTTTTCCCGCTTTCAACCATGACTTCAACATTTCCTGTTCTGTAGTGACAACTTTAGGATGCTTACTAGGTTCGTGCTTCATTATATGTAGCCCAATATTTCTCAATTGACCGCAAATCTGGAGAGTTTGGGGGATTTAGATCCTTCGGCACGAAATTGACACCATCCGTCTTGTAAAGCTATGTCCATTTAGAATCCGGAATAATAAAAGCATCTGCATCTCGGTAACCGATTGACGTACAAATAAGCTCAATACATCAAAATTAATAATTCACTGTACTTTAAGGAAAAAATATCAATACAAACCATATCTCTTCGTTTCTAATGAAAACTCGCACTTTCTTCTCTATTTCTCCCATCAAACGCTGCACACCTCCGAAGTCAACTTCCTTGGCACATTTGTTCCACATTTTGATCATCTGAGTCGCGTCCCGAGCCGTTTTTCTTAAGCTTCCGCTTCATTATTGCCCAAAATCTCTCGATGGGCCGGAACTGCGGGCAGTTGGGAGGATTTATTTTTTTATCGATGAAATCTACGTTATTATCGCGGTTCGACTGGATGACTTCCCGGCTGTAGTGGCAACTCGCCAAATCTAGCCAAAACTTCACGGGACCTTTATGGGCTTTAATGAAAGGTAGTACGCGGTTTTTGGGGCATTCTTCCTTGTAGAGCTACGAGTCCATCGTCTCATTCGTCACGAACACTTTGGTCTTTGCTCCGCAGCAGCATATCCCTTGCCAAATCATCAGTTTTTTTTAGCAAATTTGTCCTTAAAAGCAAACTTAAACTTCGCAGGAACATCTCCTCGTGCCGTCGCCATGTAGAATTTTTGGCCAGAAAGCTTTTGACGTAGGCTTCATCGTCGCTGAGCAAGCGTCCTTGGTACTTCGTCAAAACCTGCTGGTACAATCTCCGAGCTCGAGTTTTGGTGACGAAACTTTGCTTCAACGTTCTATTTGGTTGCTTGCTGGCTCGATAAGAATGATATCCTACTCGCAAACGAATTCTTCGAACGGTACTGCGAGCAGCAGCGTATTTTTGTGCGGTTTCATTATCTGATAGTCCAGAGTTCGCTCTGACGGTTCTCAAAACCTTCTGGTTCAGCTTGCGGTCGTATGTTCGAGACACTCGATCTACGCTCTTTCGCTCCCTGAAACGTTTGAACACATCATTCACGGCCAAAAACTTGAATCTGTCCAAGTCTTTCGTTCAGAGAGCAAAGGACCGGAAACCTCTCCATTGCAGCGGAACTAAGGCCTATCGAAAAATATGGGCTATTATGAAACAGGTGCTACAGAAGCATCCCAAGGAGGTCAAATCTGATGAAAAAAAGTGGGTTTCTGTACATAAGAAGCTGCAGGCAGATTCTGTACAAAACCTAATGAGTGGAGTTAAGCGTAAGGTGCAAGCATACGGGATTCAACTTAAGAATGATATTAATATGCCAAAAGCTTATTTATTGTACTTCCATTGTCTGAAAGTTTGAAAAGCATCGGTTAACTTGGTAATTTTCTACAGTGTTTTTTCCGTTATGCATCTTGATGTGGGACACCCTTTATTAAGGAGTGTATCGAAAAGTAGTTATGAACATTAAAAATTAAAAATTAAATTAAACAAAATTTGAAAATTTTCATAGCAATGTATTGTAATACAGCTCAACAAGTTGAAGTACCAGTTAAACTAACAGATTAATCATATTGCTGATTTCCGTAAAATTATCGTACTTTAGTCTCCTGCTGACTGCTGACCAGTTTTCCTTAAATTCTAACCTGTTGTGGGCCACTCCATCTGCCTTTTTGAGGTTCCGCTTGACGAATGCCCTGTATCGGTCACAGACGGGGACATTTTGACATATTTTTCAACGAAATCAACGTTGTTGTAAGAAACCCACTGTAGAGTTGATCTGGCAGAAAAGAGGCGGTTTGGTAAATTTAAGCATTTATCGTTTTTTTTTGTTAAAAAAATGGAGAATCGCAAGAGACACTCTCCCCAACCGATTTGGTGTAGAATTGAGGTACTGGCAGTGTTATGGAATCATATTTTTTACGTACGTTTCGTCGTTCATCAAAACTCACAGAAAAAAATTGTCCAATATACGGTTATACAGCTTTCGGGCCCTAATTTTTCCTGTATGTTTTGAAAGCGTTTCATTTCTTAATTCGCTGGATCATCCTGAAGTTGGTGCTGTATTTCTTGGGCAAATCACGCATAAAGCCTGATTTTTAGACAACATAGTCAAAAGGTCGAAAGTAACATTTGTAAACAATGACATCTGGCGTATTTTTCTGGGATCTGCTTGAGGGATAGAGGGAGTTATTACCTTCCCGTCGGTAGTGGATGTAGATGTTAGCAACCTTGAATTTCCACGAAATTCATGTTTTAAGTCACTGTTTACAATTGTTACTTTCGACCTTTTGACGAATTTGTCTAGATTTGTTCGAGACGACTTTTTGTTAACGACTGTTTGTCTAATTCAGGCTCACTGTAACTGAGTATTCGTCCAGTTCTCAGCAGATTCTCCAGGGTGTACTACTCACCATAATTTTCAATTATTTTTTTGCACTTGCTGAATTCACTTGGACTTTTTTGGCAATCTAATTGCGCCAACAATCAATATGAAACTAGTGATTTGAATTTAGTTCACTGTTGTAGAGCCCCTTGGTCCGAAGTTCATCTTACAGCCTGCACTTTGCAATACATTCTTGCGCCTTCCTGTACTAGAATCTTTGTTTTTGTTTTGATTCGCTATGTATTTTGACAGGCTGTGATCGTATGAGTTACGTTATTGAGGGTGAATCATTAAACTTAGGGCCGAGCTTGGGACCGATGTGCTGGTACTTCCTGAGACATTTTTTTTCATGACTATCCAGCCAAAGATTGTATCTTGCATCATTTTTAGTATACCAAGTGTGCAGAATCATTCGTACTTTTACATTTTGCAGAAAAATGTTGTTATGGAAAGAACCGAACCGAAATAGGATATTGAACATGCAAACAATACCTAATAAGAACACACGCTAAAATAATATGCCCTAGTTTGGGCTCAATTACGTATTCAATCTTTATAACTGCAATCGCTTATGCCATATCTTATAGAAAATATGTGAATTCCAATGGGTCATTTGAAGTTTAACCTTCGGATGCAGTTGCCAAGATTCATTCAATAAAATCAAAATAAAGTATGTGTTGCCGCTCCAGCTGTTTTGCTATTCTCTTTGGTTTGCAGATTGTTTAGTTCTCGAGTAATTCATGTTAAGGGCCTAAAAGCCATTTGTGAACAATTACTTTAAATGTCGAATTCTCTTGAATCTTAAATCAACCTCGTGAAATAAAAGCAGCATCTGGTAAAATAATGTTAGTTCTACCATATGGAGTAGCTGGATATTGTAAGATTCTTGTGATTCGTGAGAGATCAGCGTTTAAAGTCATTGTTTACAAATGGCTTTTAGGCCCTTATCATGAATTACTCGAAAGTTGTTTATTTCCTTGCCAAAAAGCATATCGATCACTCAGATGTTGAAATTTCGTTAGAGAATATCGACCGCTTTCGCTTATATTTTCTAATCGTAGTAAGTTTCAACTGGTATTATCGTGAGTATTATCTGCGGCTGGATAGACAAGAAAAAAATTGATACAGTTTTTGGCTCAGGAAGTACCAGCACATCGATCCCAAGCTCGGTTCCAAGCTTAATGATTCGCCCCTTAAAACCTAACTCACACGAACACAACCTCAAATATTCTGTCAAAATAACACAACGAATCAAAACAAAAGCAAAGCTTCTAGTACCGAGAAGCAGAAGAATTTAGTTATGGATGTTAACCTCTACGCCGGAGTCGCAAGAATGTATTGCAAGGTGCAGACTGTAAGGTGTACTTCAGACCAAGGGGTACTACAACAGTGAACCAAATTCAAATCGTAAAATTTCGAATTCATTGTTGGTATTATTTTGGGAGTAAATCTCATTCACAAAGGACTGGTTTTATATTCACATGTGTAAACTAAAAATGATTAGAAAAAATTATAAATATTATCTTATATAATAAAAGATCAACGGAGACAGGTCATTTGGAATCCAATCGAACTGTCAAATGTGGTTCTCCAATTCAACAATGTTTTCATACAGGGATACGAATATTATCCGTACACCAAAATGGTGTTAGAACTATCTTTTAAGTTGTTGGATTCAAAAATCAATACGTGTTGTTTGTTATAGCAATATGTTTTCAAACTACAAGTTTTATTTGTTCATTTCAAAATGGCCACCTCGTGCTGAGATGCACGCCTTCAAACGTTTCGCACGATAGCTGCGAGTTGTTCGACAGATATAACATTTAAAAGAGACGATTTTAGATGTTCTAGTGATTTAAGTGGTGTACGGATTGATCGAAGTAGGTCGCGCTCCGGGTCTGACGTGTTTGTGCTTCGCTGCTTGTTTTATCTGCAAATTTTCGAGAAAATTAGATATTTAGTGGAAATTATTGTGTAGTGTTGAACTTTTCATCTTGATAATGATTCGGTCACTAAAGAGTTGATTGCGGTCCAACACGAGGCTTTCGACTGGTGTAAAAACAAAGTGTCCCGGTGCAGACGGAACATACAGCCTTGCGGCGACAGGAGAGCACTCGAGTTCACCCGCGTCACTCGGAGATGTTTGGTTAATGGTCGTGGAGCGATCATGGTCGACCATCTCCTTAAGAACAGAATGTTATCTGGAGGGTACGCGGACCTGCTCTGGTTGCTCGATGTTACAACCACAGCACTGGAATGTTCTGGAAACCCGGGTGAGCTCTTTGCATTTTCTCCTTTGTGTCCCAATCCAATATTTTTGTTTCGACGTATGTTGTGATAGCTTCGGGTCTGTAAGTTTTGTCGGCATGAGGTTTTGATCGCATAGGGTCTATACATTGGTTATTGGATTGTCAGATTTTCGTTTGGAAGTATTGATGGTTGACGAGGAGACAGGGGGTTGAACAGCGTGGTTTTTCGGGGCAGGGTTTTGATCGGCTTTTTTTTTACTACTGGGAGTACGTGTATGTTTGTGTATGTATACATATGTATGTATGTGTGAATGTTCATTTAATTTTATAATGCATAATATATATATATGATCACATCACTTATCAAGGTGAATCCTGATCCATCGAGCCCTACTCTACTAACATAAAAAAACCTCCTTCCTGTGACCTTTGTGGGGATGCAGAGGTAAACACGGTCCCTAATCAGCAAAGGTCACACTAACTTTCCTTCCCTATTCCCAACTGATTGCAAGGACGTGGCCGGCGCCGTTATTGATTAATAAAGAAATTGAGTCACTGAAACGTGTACAGTGAGAATGGTCGGTTACTCCCAGCCCCATTCAGTTGATTCATTGTGCAATTTCACTGACTCTGATCAATCACGGAGTAGCAACCATCGATACGTGCAGTCAGTCAAGCTAAGCTAAGCTAAGCTCTAGTGATTTAAGTGGTGTACTGCAGGTTCTTGATCTCCAAGATTGACCATACCGAATAGTCCATCGGATTCAAATCCGATGAGTTAGAAGGATATTCATTAGGCTGATGCAAATTTCGAAATGTTTGCTCCTCTAAGCTTAATCGACGCCAATTTTGGCCCTGATAGTCCCCAAATAATTTGAACACATTTTGTTTTAATTTGGCTCTGCACACGCTATTCAAAGTTTGTATGAGAATTAGTATGAAGAATCTCAAACTTACATTTCCAGATCCCTAACATCTTAATATTATGTCATTAAACCAAATCTAATTAAGATTTATATTGTGTAAGTTGTCAACTATCAAAATGCCGAAGATACCTGACATGTAAATTGTATACAAAAATAGTTATTCAATAAAACATAAAATACAAACTTTAGGTATGATGTTTTGTTCTTATTTTTGTTTTCTTATTATTTTATATATTTTATATATTTAATATTTGTAAATTTTATATATATTATTTTATATATATTATATTATATATTTTTATATTTTATACCTATACATTTTATATATATTATATATTTTTATTTCTTATTATTTTATTTGTTGAATAACTATTTTTGTATAAAATTTACATGTCAGGTATCTTCGGCATTTTTGATAGTTGGTAACTTACACTATATGAATTTTAATTAGATTTGGTTTATGGACATACTATCAAGATGTTAGATATTTGCATCAGCCTAATATTCATCTTTCGTTGAATTGGGAGCTTGGGAAAATGCGTTCGCAAAGACTAATAGTATTTTGCTCCATGAGCCGGCGTCCAGTCTTGTTGAAAAATCCATTCATTTTTGCCAAAATGCTGCGATGCCCAAGAAGGTGCTGTGTCAGTAAGTAGCTTCTGATATACCGCTGGATTCACTTTCACCCCCTTGTCGACGAAGATCAAAGGGGTTTTGCCGAAATGAGTTATTCTAGCCCAAACCATGACATCCCGCTGATGACTTCCACGATTTATGGAAGCAGCAGGAAGCAATGCTGCTCGATTGTGAAAACTTTACAATCGGTGAACAGCAGTGACCAATAGCGGCCCTCGAATAAGCGGTTCAGGAGAACCTTAGCTTTTCTCAACCGGTTTGCTTTCATGGTGTCATTCAAGTAGTGATTCTTGCATGGCTAAAGCTTCAAATCGTCGTGAACTATGACTCCAACGGAAGTTTTTAACATTTTCAGTAATTTCGCCAACTTTCGGATGGAAATCGAAGAATTTCGCTTGATTCGTCGCCGGATCCAATCGAAATCGAAGAATCTCGCGCATTTTTGGAGTCCGAACGGTTCGGTCTCCCTAAGCGGTCATCTAGCGTTCCAAGCTGGTATCGTTTTATTGCGTCACTCACTGTAGATTTTTCCATATTCAGAGTCTTTGCAAGCACTGAAACAGATTTTCCTTTTCGATAAAGTTCAATAACACCTGCGCGCAACTCATTCGGCTTCATTTTGAATGAATTAGAAATCACAACGATACCAAACTTACTGCGAATAAAGACAATAAGGGCAAGATGCTGAACCATGTAGGTATGCTTAGTTTAATCCGCTTGGTTGTGTTGAGGCATGTCGACAAAGTCTGTACGGGTAATTTGCAGACACCCTGTACATCATTTAAGTTCAAGTGATGCCAGGATTTTAGCTCGTTGACAGATCGGCCGATATGTGATTTCTGTCCGCTTATCTTTTATTTTAATATTTTAATATGTCTAACGTAGATCATACAAACAGTGACGTTATCGAATGTTAATCTGTGATAAAACTGACCGCCGTAAGTGTGTAGTTCGCCGCATTCCTTTGAAAATGTGAGTTGCTAGAACCGTTGGAAGGGAGTTTTTGAGCTCAAATCGGGTTAACTTAAGTAGTGTGTGCATTTGCTATCGCTTTGGACTGAATCAGTTTAGTAAATTGTAGAAAAAGATAATCCAAATAATTATAAAATTATATTAATAAATTGATAAATTTTGACTCAAAACAATGAAAACAATTCCCAGTCAAATAGCAAAAGGCACTTCCACTTGTAAACCAACATAATAAAATGCCTTCCTTCCTTCGTCTAGAGAGCGAATGGCATGTTGACGCTTCTGTTTACAACTCAAATCGAATCAATTAAAAACAAAACGATATTCTAGTTGGCCGACCTCTTTCGGCGCCCTTCCTTCGAACAGCAAAGCAAAGGGGCCTCCGAAAGCAGCAGACTCTTCGACGATTAGCGTTTTAAATTTTATTACCACTGTCAGGAATTTGTTAGCAAGCGATTTACTGCCATTTTTCATGCTTCGCCGTTTGCGAAAGTCCCACTCTCGTTGAGCGCCAGATCCGAAAAGAGTAAGAACAAATATTGCTGCTCTTCGCCTTTGACGCCGGTGTCGTTCGTGGAGGAGTAGGCTGCGGCACTGAGGAGCACGATCTCTTACAACGACGGCCGGCAGGATTAAGTCAATACCGGTTGTCATGGCAACCTCGCGCGGTGATAATGATGATGGGACACGGATTAAATATAACCAAGTGACTTTATATGCGAGAAAGAAAGGAGGAGACACACCGTGCAAGGTTAAACACATACAGGAAACCGAGCGGTGATGTCTTGCATTTGGCTCGACCGGGTAGAGGCTAAAATTGAAACCGTCAATACCGCTCGAGTTTTGATTAGCAATATGGGGCAGATGAGAAATACGAAATAGTTTCTACAAATTAGCAAGTTTCCGTCACACACTCTGCCGACGATGGCGACGATAATGGCCGATGAAGGCTACAGTCAGAAACCTCTAAGCTCGAAGTGGAACATCAATATTAAATATGTAGCGGCTAATTAGATTATACTTCAAACTGACAAACAAACAGGTCGCATTTGAGGCATGTTGGTCAGTTTCTGACACTTTCACTGTCACTTTTCAATCCCTCGGGAAAGTGCCACTTTTGTTGAAAACTATTCCAACTCATGATATTTGAGGTTGGGTTTTGTTTGTGTGTATGTGCTGCACACAAATCTAATAGAATATGCCAAGCGAAGTCAAACACGAGGCTTCGTTCATTCCGGAACCGATAGTAGTTGCTTTTGGTAGTTTGTTGACTGAACTGTAAACGAGTCTAAAATAAATAGTATTTACTTAAATTTTCCTTTAAAAAAATGGAGAATCTCTAACCACTTTGTTGCTGCTGAAAATTATACAACAGTTTCGATATTTTTAAAACCATGATCAGGTGCCCTTCATTCAGTTAAAAAACAAAGCTGGCGGTGTTCCCAGTCCCGTAGCATTCCAATACGTCAAACGGTGGGTGACTAACCGAAAAACCGATAAACAAAACCACGCAAAACTGACGGCAAACAACACCCCATCGGCAAAGAAAATTACCTTTCAAAACACCGACCAAAAATCGTACGGCGGGTGTAATCACTGCGCGAAATACGCTTCAATTTTTTTCGGCTAGCCGCCCCTGGTGTCCCCGAAATACCGACCTCTAGAAACACGCCACGAACCGGCATAATTGCTTCGTTTCGCATTCTGTCTCGCAGTAAATTTAGCGTCGCTTCAATAATGGCCGACGACGCCATCGCCTCTTTTGCACTTTTTTCGCTATCCGGCCGCGTGGATTTGTGCATTTGTTTAACTTTCTTGTTTATTTTATGGGATTTTATTTTCAAAACAGTAAATTTTACCAAGCGTATCGTCTCCGATCCCACAGACAGTGCTTAGCCTTGAAAAAAAAACCTGTGCGTGATTCTGATTTCCTAACCAAACCGACAACCGACCGAGTAATTCGGAAAAGTTATGAATGATCCTAACTCTGGCCTACTTAGTTCACATTTTGTCAAACTTTGTTCAGAAATACTCCCGACCCGGCCGCCCACATACTACTCCGCCGAAAGATGAGCTACACCTCCCACCGACTCATTACAATCTGCATCCTTCATCAGCTCATCACCGTTTTCAGATTTCCACATTTTCCACCCAACCCAAACCATTGGCTTCCCGCTAGAGGCGTTTCCGTACAATGCATCGCAAACCGAAGCAAGCGACGATGACAGTGGAGGCCAAGTGGTGTCAAGCGTGCCCAGGTTTGACACAAAACAACACGAGACAGAACGGGGGGACGGAACAAACTGGAGCTGCCACAACCTGGGAAGCCACAGAGGACTCATTGACACACCCCTCGGCTGTCGTTTGCTGGTCGGAAAAATGAAGCTAAATTTTTCCGTTGTTTACTTTGAAATTAGTTCTGTCTCATTGATGTCTTAATTTTCTTGTTTTTTTTCCCCCGTCGGTGAACATCCCCGTTTAGAGAACATTGTAAACACAGTTTGAAAAGTAGTTGTTAATGATCCGAGTGGGACAGGACGCACTGCGGTGCTGTAAAGTGTCATTTCGTTGATTTGGATAAATTTAACGATAGCTTGATTCAGAAAACGAGTTTATGAAATTGGGGTATGATAACATTGAAGCTCTACTTTGTCTAACAGTGAATTGTCCTAACTGGTATATAGAAAGAGTTAAATTCACTGTTATATTCAAATGAATATTTCAAAATCGCACTCTTACGTCTTAGGTTTTAAAGCCTGTCCACGTTAAACTTCGGACACCAAAATAATAGCAGAAAAAAAATTCACACATAATTAAATAAAACCGATTGTTTATTTTATAATGATAGAGTTATATCTACATAAGAAACAGTTGATTAAGATATTAATCCTTCTTTCTGTAAAATTCACAATTTACAGAACGAAGGATTAATATCTTAATCAATTCTCCATCTTCTCTTGAAATCATTAGTACTCGACATGCTTTCTTCTTAGTTTCGAAGAGTTTCCGCTCAACTAGAGCCCAGTACTCCTCTATGGGGCGAAGTTCTGGACAGTTTGGTGGATTGGCTGTTTTTTGCACGTATTTGACCTCTTGTACCGTATACCATTCCAGGGCGGATTCCGTATAGTGACAAGAGGCCAAAACAGAGCTGGAAAGTCGTGGCTTCTGATAAACGGAAGCAACCGCTTTTGCAGACATTCTTTCTAGACAAAATCGTCCAAAGGTCAAAAGGAACAATTGTAAACAATGACTTAAAACGTAAATTTCCTGGAAATGCCAGGTTACTAACACCTATATCCACTACCGACGGGAAGGTAATCACTCCTTCTATCTGTTTTTGGTTCTTTTTTGTTTGTGGGAGCAAGCAGATCCTAGAAAAATACGCTAGAAGTCATTGTTTTCAAATGTTACTTTCGACCTTTTGGCTATTTTGTCTAGCTTTTTCTCGTACACATCCTTATTGATGAGGCTGGTTGAGACGAAACTTTTAGATTTTCGACCACAACTACATACGGCCTGCCAAATCAAACATTTATTCGAGAATATGGACACCTTCTTTGTCCGGATATGCTCGGTAATGACGTTCCTTTGTATTGCAGTATAACAAGCCAGACCTGAACGCTGTTTGAAGTCTTCGAGTACGTATGTTTCGCCGTCCATTAAGATACAAGAAAATGTTTGCAAAAAAATGGTGTAAAGCTCCTTAGCATGACTTTTTGCAGTGAAATTTTGCTTGTCATCACGGTTGGGCACCTTTTTCAATTTGAACGCCTTCAGTCCTTGTATCTGCTCCACTTTTTGAACATATGATTTTGACTTCACAACTTTGAGAGTCACGTTTTTTTTATCAGTTCGTTTATTTGTTAGGCTCAGGAGTGTGTAACACTTTACGGAGCCGATTTTCAATATGGTTTACACAATATTTTACTTTTTGATATTTGTAAATGAAGAATGCCAATTACTCTTGGCTAGCTCGAGGTTAATAGGTCACATTATCGTTTGGAAAAGGCTAGGTAGGTAACTTATTTAAGCCATTATTTGCCGCTTTTGGTTGGGACATCTAACAAATCTTCGATCTCTGTAGTCCCTTAAGAAACTCAGCCGCAGATGGATGACCACAGATTCCTGGGCAGATACAAGTTTTACGGAAACAAAAGGATAGTATAACTAGAGCACAA
This sequence comes from Aedes japonicus, assembly GCA_034211315.2. Lineage (NCBI taxonomy): Eukaryota > Metazoa > Arthropoda > Insecta > Diptera > Culicidae > Aedes > Aedes japonicus. The sequence goes on from JASCZW010000473.1 coordinate 84,901, forward strand.
TGGTAGGGAATTTGCGAGTCACATTTCGCACAGAAAGATTGAGATTTTTCTCAATAATGGCTATCACCATCTTGTCCATTTGTCATACTTTTCGATTTGTTCCACTTCCAACCTTCCGATTCACAGTCAAGCGCTGGTCAAATGATTTGCAAACAAAACACGGTACTTCTCCGTAGTTTTAGTTTCTAAGCAAGATCGCGTACCGGTAAATTCAGATTTTGCTGCCGTTCGTACAAAATACGTTTGCTCACTTCCACTTGATTCGATGCCATTTTACTGAATGTAGCAAGAATGTAAACAAGTTGTACCCCGAAATAAAGTGGAGAGTTTCAGCTGTCATATAAATGAAACGTTTCAGCGATCTGTGAAATAATTCAAAATCTACACTGAGAGAAAAGTATCCGAAATTTAACGTGGACAGGCTTCATATTTAAAGAAATATATTGTGAGCCAAATTTATGAAAATAAACAAGCACAACCATTTTAACATACGGGATAATAATTTTCAAAACTTTCGGAATGACTTAACTGCAAATCAGTCGCACCAAGAAAGTGTTTTTCCTCAAACTCATGCTGTCTCTTCGAATGGGAAGTGACGGGTGATTGTGAGTTTGAACAACTATTATGATTATTTCAGTTTCACTCGCACTAAGTTCTGACCACTGGAAAATCAGTGGTTGAGTTTTTTAACAGATTTCAAGTTCTTGCAGATTGGAGATTTTAAATGGTGTCCATCCTCAATTTCGCGATTGCCTGTAGTTAGTATTTGGTCTCTTTTTGGTTTTCTCTAGTCTCTTTTTGGTCTCTTTACCGACCAAACACAATGATAGCGGAAGCGGAACGAAAACGTCAACGGAAAAGTCCGATCTGAGTAAACCTGTCTGTCGGAAAGAAAACAGGCAGGATCCAAGTCGATTCAAATTGGACATATCGCAGTCATTTGCAACAACTGTCAAACTTGCCGTTTACCGTTCCGTTTCCGTCATCAATGTATTTGGGCGGTAAAGAGACCAAAAAGAGACCAAATACTAACTAAAGGGCGAACACGAAATTATTGCGACACATTCAACAGGACATAACTTGTTTACCATTGGGTAACCAAATTTTGCACACTTTCTCATTGATGTGTATTGTTTACATGCTGTCTAACTCGAAGTCGTGTTTTTCGATTCAACGAAAATGGAGGTGAACCAACGCGAGTCGAGAGAACAAATTCTTTCCAAACACCTGGAATTTCCTGACCTGTCGCACCGGCAGTTTTTGAAAAAAATGTTGAAAAAAATGTTGAACATTCACCATTTAACCGTCTCCAGAGTGTTGAAGCGGTTCCAGGAGCGGTTGACGTTGGACCACGGCAAAGGAGCTGGAACAAAACCGGGACCGGAGAACAAAAAGACGGAGGGAAAGGTGCAGCGGATGATTAAAGCAAATCCCAACGTCTCAAGCCGTGATTTGGCTAAAAAGATCGGCATGTCGCAGAGCTACGTCCAGAATGCAAAGAAGAGAGCTGGACTACATACATACAAGGTACAGAACTTCCCAAACCGCGATGAGCGGCAACAATCGACGGCTAAAACTCGGGCACGGAAGCTCTACGAGAAGATGCTGACAAAATATGGCTGCTGTGTGATGGACGACGAAACGTATATAAAAGCCGATTTTAAGCAAATTCCGGGGTTGGAGTTTTTCACCGGCAAGAGTAAGTTCTATGTGGACGACAAATTTAAGAAGAAGAAAATGTCGAAGTTCGGCTCCAAATATCTCATTTGGCAGGCCATCTGCTCTTGCGGACTGAGGAGTGAGCCTTTCGTGACAAAAGGCACATTAAATGGCGAGATCTACAAATCTGAGTGCCTCGAGGAGCGCCTTTTGCCGTTCTTGCAGCAGCACGACGAAGCTCCGCTATTTTGGCCAGATTTGGCATCATGCCACTATTCTAAAAGTGTCCTGGAGTGGTATGAGGCCAATTCTGTCCATTTTGTTCCAAAGGACATGAATCCGCCAAACTGTCCGGAGCTGCGCCCGGTGGAGCAGTACTGGGCAATGATGAAGCGAGATCTTCGGAAGAGCAAGAAGACAGTCAAAGACGAGAAGGACATATTAAGAAAATGGAAAAAAACTGAGAAACTGGTACCGGACGACACTGTAAAGACTTTGATGGAGGGCATCAAGCGAAAATGCGTTCAATTTTACACTCAAGGCTCCATCGATTAACTTTTCTGTTGATTTTTGAAGTAAATATATGTATAAAACTACCCTATAATTTTGGTTTGATTCTAAACATTATAAGAAATTTCATTGCCCAGTGAACACGCGAACGGTACAGTTCGTTCGGTCCGCTTTCCGTTGTTTGGGAAGCTTTTTACGAGTTGTTTAGTCTTCAGAAAAAGGAATTTCTCAATCGCCAGTGGAATCGTCGCGAGTGAAATCAGTTTTGATTTACTGAAGAAGAGAACATTGTGTGATAAGTGGTGCAACAGCGTCATTAATTGCAATTAGCAATATTGCCACGATCGAGAAGCCATATTGTTCCGAATCTATACGGCACGCATACCAGCAGCCCATCGTGTGAAGCGTGTATTCTTCCATCCACCAACTACCACCGACCAGCAACATCATCGTCATCGTTTAGCTCCACGCTTAGACGGTACACGCGGTCACTCATCGTCGCTCGGCAGCAGCAGCACACATTCGTCGCCCAGCTGCAGTAGATCCGTGATACATATAAGATAAGTTGTTTAGTAGTATATAAGATAAGTGATTTTCATCGTAGTGTGTGTGTGAGTGTGGAGAGTGATTGATAGTGTGTGTGAGAGTGAACTTAGTTTTAGTTTTTTTTTTAGGTTTAGTTTGTTTATCTGTGATTGATTGTAGATAATTACGTTAGTGGTTGAGCGTGATAAGCTCCCACAAGCGAGCCATGGATGATTTATCGCAAGATGAATCATCTATGGCACGAAATGATGAGGTAGCTCATAGAGTTACCAGATCACGTGCATATCCAGACAGTTCAACTGGTCCATGGGTTGTTTATTTTCAGCCCAAATCGAAACCTCTGAATGTTTGTCAGATTTCTGATGATCTGACGAAGCGATTCTCGGCCGTGACCGAGATAATAAAAGTAAGACCGAATAAACTTCGAGTCGTTGTGTCCAACCTTAAGCAGGCAAATGAGATTGCTGTCTCTCAGTTTTTTACACTCGAGTATCGGGTATATATCCCAGCTCGGGGTATTGAAATCGAAGGTGTGGTCACCGATACGAGTCTGACCCCTGAGATCCTGCTGAAGCGGGGGTTGGTCGATTTAAGAACCCTCTGCTGTCACCAGTTAAGATACTGGATGTGCGCCAACTGGGCGCAGTGTCGACCAATAAGGGTGAAAAAAAGTTTACACCGTCAGACTCGTTTCGCGTGACCTTCTCTGGCTCAGCCCTCCCTCAATACGTCGAGTTGGGAAAACTTCGGCTACCTGTGCGGTTGTTTGTACCTCGGGTCATGATCTGCCAGAAATGCCAGCAGATGGGACATACGACCTCCCATTGCGGCAATAAGGCGCGCTGCTCCAACCGTGGGGAGAAACATGAGGATGGCGCGTGCGCAGACAGAACACCAAAATGCGCTTTCTGTAAGGGATCTCCTCCTCATGCTCTTCGGCGTGCCCGGCGTACAAACAACGCGGGGAACAATTAGAACGCTCGCTAAAACAGCGTTCCAGGCAATCTTTTGCCGAAATGGTGAAAAAAGCCTCACCATCACCCAGTGCCAATACAAATCCCTTTGCTCCTCTGTCAGATGACGAGTCTGACTTTGATTCGGCTGAAGAGGGAACGTCGTTCACTTTTTCCGGAAGGTGCTTCAAGGAAGCGAAGACGCGTCCGCCCACGGAAAGTTGTTGAAAAGAAGCCCGAGACCAGCTTGCCCATTTCAAAAGAGGTGGAAAAAAGGAAAACACAATTCCTCCTGGTTTCCGTAGTACTAACTACACCCAGGACTTTCCATCTCTCCCGGGGACATCCAAAACCCTGACGCCCCTATTTTAAGAACAGAAGCCCCTCCTCAAGTGGGCTGTTCTCATTTGATGACATTGCCGAAGGTATCTTCAAGTACCTTGAAATTTCTGACCCTCTCAAAAGCATTGTTTTGGCAATGCTTCCAACAGTGAAGACCTTTTTGAAACAATTGACAATTAAGTGGCCCATCCTTGCAGCTATCATTTCCTTCGATGGATAATTTTCCAAATGAGGTCGGGGATTTGATCACTGTTCTACAGTGGAATTGTCGAAGTTTGATTCCTAAATTGGAATCATTCAAATTTTTAGCTCACACTACCGGTTGTGATGCATTCGCTCTTTGTGAAACATGGTTTCTTCCGAAATCAATCTTCCGATTCATGATTTCAATATTATTCGTCTTGATCGTGAGGATTCGCGTGGAGGGGGAGTACTTTGGGGATCAAAAAGTGCTACTCCTTCTATAGAGTGAATTTTCCTCTATTCCAGGTATTGAAGTTGTCGCATGTCAGGCTATTATTAAAAATAAAAGCCTTTGTATTGCTTCTGTGTATATTCCTCCTAGAGCCTCAGTAAACCGAAAACAATTTTCAGATATATGTTCGGTCCTTCCTTCTCCACGGTTGATCATGGGAGATTTTAACTCTCACGGTACAGGCTGGGGAGAACTGTACGATGACAACCGGTCTTCCTTGATATATGACCTCTGTGACAACTTCAATATGACAGTTCTTAACAATGGAGAAGTAACACGTTTGGCTGGTACATCCTCAGTTGGCAGTAGATTAGACCTCACACTTTGTTCGAATTCATTATCGTTGATTGCACATGGAATGTGATTCAAGATCCCCACGGTAGTGATCACTTGCCCATAAAAATTTCGGTTGCCACCGGGTTCAATCCGTCGAAATCTGTTAACGTCACGTATGATCTTACCCGTCACATCGATTGGACAAAGTTTAGGACAGCAGTAGATGAAGCCGTAACGACGGTAGAAAGGCTTTTACCGCAGGAAGAATATAACTTCCTCTCCAACCTGATCTTAGACAGCGCGCTTCAAGCTCAAACTCGACCAGTTCCAGGAACGTCATTTCGCAGGAAACCTCCTTCTCCATGGTGGGATCAGCAATGCACCGAGGTTTACCGTAAAAAGTCCAACGCGTTTAAAGTTTTCCGCAGACGTGGAACACCTGAGCACTTCGAAGTATACACGGCTCTTGAACGCGAACTTAAGAGCCTTATCAAGGCCAAGAAACGCGGTTACTGGCGAACATTCGTGAACGGGCTATCACGCGAAACGTCGATGAGTACTCTTTGGAACACGGCGCGAAGGTTGCGTAACCGAACTACGAACAACGAGAGCGAGGAGTACTCGGACCAATGGATCCCAAAGTTCGCGCGAAAAGTTTGTCCAGATTCTGTGCCGGCACAGATGATTCCTCGCGAAAACACGAATTCGATAGATGAGATTAGCCAACCCTTTTCAATGGTAGGGTTCTCTCTCGCACTCGTTTCGTGTGGCAACACGGCTCCAGGGGCTGATAGGATCAAGTTCAACTTGCTTAAGAACCTCCCAGACGTCGCGAAGAGGCGCATGTTGAACTTGTTTAATCAGTTTCTGGAACTCAACATTGTACCGGATGATTGGAGACGGGTGAGAGTTATTGCCATTCAAAAACCTGGTAAGCCCGCGTCCGACCACACCTCATATCGACCCATCGCGATGTTATCTTGTATTCGAAAGTTGTTGGAGAAAATGATCCTTTTCCGTCTGGACAAATGGGTTGAGACGAACAACCTGCTTTCAGATACTCAATATGGTTTCCGTAGGGGTAAGGGAACGAACGACTGTCTCAGCGTTGCTTTCCACAGATATTCAGTTAGCTTTTGCTAAAAAAGAGCAAATGGCTTCTGTATTCTTGGACATAAAGGGGCTTTTGATTCAGTATCTGTTGAAGTTCTTTCAGATAAACTCCACGCTTGTGGCTTTTCACCATTAATGAATAATTTTTTGTACAATTTGCTGTCAGAGAAACATATGAGCTTTTCTCATGGAACCTCTACAGCTTCACGATTTAGCTTACATGGGTCTCCCCAGGGATCATGTTTAAGCCCCTTTGTATAATTTTTATGTCAAAGACATTGACGGTTGTCTAGGTGACAACTGTACGTTGAGACAACTTGCAGATGACGGCGTAGTGTCTCGTCACGGGACCCAATGGGGTCGATCTGCAAGGACCCTTACAGGATACCTTAGACAATTTGTCTACTTGGGCTCTAGAGCTAGGTATCGAATTCTCTACGGAGAAAACTGAGTTGGTAGTTTTTTCTAGGAAGCATAACCCAGCACAACCGAAGCTTCAAATTTGGGGTAAGCCGATAACTCATTCCATGTCATTTAAATATCTTGGGGTTTGGTTCGATTCTAAGTGCACCTGGAGATCCCATATTGAGTATGTGAAGCGAAAGTGCCAGCCAAGGATCAACTTTCTGCACAATTACCGGGACCTGGTGGGGAGCACATCCGCAAGATCTTCTAACGTTGTACCGGACAACGATTTTGTCGGTTATGGAATACGGTAGTTTTTGTTTTCAGTCAGCGGCTCGGTCGCACTTCATTAAACTGGAACGTATTCAGTATCGGTGTCTTCGTATCGCGTTAGGTTGCATGCACTCGACTCACACCATGAGTCTTGAAGTGCTGGCTGGCATGTTGCCACTCTCGGATCGGTTTTCAGAATTATCTCTCCGGCTCCTCACCAGGTGTGAAGTTATGAACCTCAGGTAATCGAACATTTTGAGAAGCTCCTTGAGTTGAATCCTCAAACCCGCTTCATGACCTTGTACCATTTGTACATAACACAGGATGTCAGCCCTTCGCCGAACATTTCCAATCGTGTTTGCTTCTCCGATTTCGACAATTCGGTTCATTTTGATTTATCCATGAAGCAGGAGCTTCGTGGAATCCCAGAGCATCATCGTTCTATGATTGCTCCTGTGATATTTGCTGCAAAGTTTGGCCAAGTTGATTCCACTAAATCGTTCTTCACTGACGGATCATTGATAGAGGAGTCAGCAGGCTTTGGAATATTTAATGAAATTTATAGCGCCAATCGTAAACTTCATGCTCCTTGTTCCGTATATGTCGCTGAATTAGCGGCAATACATTTTACGCTAGAAATTGTTGCCTCGTTAACACCGGATCAGTTCTTCATTTTCACGGATAGTCTCAGTTCTATAGAAGCTATTCGCTCCTTGAGGCCGGTAAAGCACTCCTCGTATTTTTTTCATGAAAATACAGGAGCTTCTAAGTGCTTTATCTTCGCGTTATTTTATCATCACCTTTGTATGGGTCCCTTCTCATTGTTCAATTCCGGGCAATGAGAAAGCGGACTCGCTTGCAAAGGTGGGCGCTATGGAAGGCGATATTTATGATCGACAAATCGCCTTCAACGAATTTTTTACTATTTTTCGTCAACAGTCACTCGTCAGCTGGCAGAATAAATGGAGTAAAGGAGATTTGGGGCGATGGCAACATTCTATCATCCCAAAGGTGTCGAAGAAATCTTGGTTTAGCGGGATGGATGTGGGTCGAGACTTCATTCGTGTCATGTCTCGCCTCATGTCCAATCATTATTCTTTGAACGCTCATTTATACCGGGTTGGGCTGAGCGACAGCAATCTCTGTGAGTGTGGACAAGGCTATCAGGACGCAGATCACGTTATTTGGTCTTGTGCTGAGCATCGTGGTTTCAGATCGAGGCTTTATGATTCCCTTCGGGCTCGAGGTAGACAACCCAATGTGCCAATTCGAGATATTTTGGCTGTACGTGATTTGGAGTACATGAAACTCATTTATGTGTTTTTTGACTAACATTAGCCTTAGATTGTAGTTAGTTTAACCTGTATGTTTACTTTAAGTTTTTTTTATATGTGTATGTATGTGTGTTTTTTTCTTTTTCAAAAAATGTTCAAGTCAAAAGAAAACCGTAAATTGTATAGTTATAAGTGATTAGATAATTTAGAATTTAAATTTAATATGTTATGTAAACCCATACTTTAAATTCCCACCCTCTTCCCATCCGTAATTTGTAATTCCTATTAACCTCGAGACGGCCGCGAGTAATCGGCTCCTCCCTCCTAACTTAAGTTTTAAGATAAATGATGTATAAAAGTATGAAAATTTGGCTCTGTAAAGTTAATTCGATTGAGCCTGTACAAATAAATGATTATTAAAAAAAAAAAAAAAAAAAAAAAAAAAATTATAAGAAATTTGGCATGACATTTTCGGTGTCGCAATAATTTCGTGTTCGCCCTTTACAGTCAATCCGAAAATTTAGCATACAGCTATAATAAACAGAAAACCCAAAATACATTTACCACATTTTAATTTTTCTACACTGAAAATTATATTTCGTTCATAGTACGAAATCGAAATCAAAGGTAGGACTAACAAATCTATTCGCTGTTTTCTGCACCGAAACTGATTTGTACTTCTTAATAAACTACCTTCGTATTTATTGCTACACGGGCAACTGTCAAAAGCACGAAACATTTGTTGACACAGAAAAAAATTTCGTCCATTGTACGAAAGCAATAGGATGAGCTGCGAATACTTTGTTAACAATGAAACATAAACGTGTCTTTGCTGGTTGCATGAAGGACTGGTAGATCTACTATATCGACTCAAAATATTGTTGAAGAAAAGTGCAACCACGAAGATTAGCGTTTTATTTTTCAATGTTTCTGACATGGGGTTTGATCGAGGGTAAGTCGCTGAAAACAGTGTGTCAGCCACGATGTCTTACACACTAGACGAATAAGTTTCATAGCTCACTTCGATTTTCAAACCATACCACATCTGTGCACTATGGTCCGAATGGACAAATTTCACGACAAAAATCGATAACTCGAAAACCATGAACTTTAGACAGATGGTGTCTTCGGGAGATTTGATTTTCAAAATAAGATCTATCTTTTGGTTTCGGTGGTGACTAGGGTGGTCCTTTTATGTTCATAATAAAAATTTCAACGTTTTGTTCTTATGGTTTAGAGGATTTTTTGCTTCAACAGAATTGTAGATATTTTAATTTAATGAAACTTTGGTGAAGAAATTTTAATTCTATCTCATCTACGTATCGTTTTATAACAGTTTTTCTAACTTTCCTTAGGGTGGGACTTGAAAAAACAGTTTTTTTGCTGTAACTTTTTTATTTCAATTTGAATTTGAAAACTCTGCATAGATGACTTTTAGGGTATAAAATGATGCACATTTTGAAGATACAAGATAGTTGCTAGTTATTGTATTAGAAAAGTTGTAGGGGTTGAAGTGTAAAAAAATATACGTTTTGGCAAGATATCTTATTCCTTTATTTGCAAATATTTGCAAACACAGAGTCCGTGAACTGAAAGTACAAACTTCCATCTACAAGATCTATGCAGAATTGTTTGTCCCCTTTTGTCCCCTTTAGGGAAAAAAATCTTTTTAAATTTGGTAGTTTTGCATTTTTTCTGCATAATTTTTGATCAGCAGCATCAAAAACTATCAACAAAGACTGTAAAACTCGTGTTTTTCCATGAAAATGTTTATATTTTTATATTAATCCATCTCCGTTAATTTATTAACATTCATATCACAGACAAACAGACATAACACATCGAAAAAATTTCACTACAAATCATGGTCACTAACACACCTGCGCCATCTGTTGAGCACACTGTGATGGATGATAAAGTTGAACAGATGGCAGTTGTGTGTTATACTGTGGCACACTAAGGAACACTTTTGACAGTTGAACTTGAAGAAACAAGAAACCAGCAACCTTGCCAATATGCATTGCCTAGTTGCCAGGCTCAACAGAAAATAATAATTTGGACTGTCAACACATCGACACCTTCGGCACATTCCTATAACATTGTAACGCTTGTAGATACACTCAAAAAAATAGCACAGCAGAAAAGTGTGCAGAGCGACCCACCCCTTGGGTTCGATCCTGCATTTTCAGGAAGAGCTGTTATTGAGTCCGTGGTTGATCTCACTAAACCATGTGGACTCGTGAGAAGTTACTTGATTGATGAACATGAGGTTCTAACTCTCAACAGCGCTTTAATTTCAGGATAACGATTAGTTAATTAATGATTCCCGCCCATCCCAGCAGCAACACCAACATTTATGAGTACAATTGAAGGAATCTGCGATTGACTGGTCATCATGAAATTAATTTTGTACATTGTACAAATAAGGTGTACTGATAGATGACTGCGATATGAATGTTTCATACAATTTACGAGACATTTGTTCTATGTACAAAATCCATGTTTACGAAACAAGTGAAAGTTAATTTACGAAAATAATTTTTCAATGTACATTTTTGTTTCTCTTTCATATACAAAAAAGAAATTTAATGAACGAATTTTGTTAAAATATACACATCAAATTTCAAAACTTATTTTTTACCGCAGCAAAATTGAGCATACACTTCAAGTTTTAAGCAAACAAATGCGCAAATTTAAGCAAAAATAAAAAAAAAATGTCTTTCAGAATTTTGTATGACCATCTTTAGCATCCGCCGGCGTCGGTGGTGTAGTGGTAAGCGTGACTGCTACTTGGCACCCCAGTGGGTCTGGGTTCAATCTCTGTCGATGTCGGTGGTTTTTCCGAGGTGAAAAAATCTGGTCACGTCTTCCTTCGGAAGGGAAATAAAGCCGTTGGTCCTGGCTCATAGCCATGAGTCGATAGATAGGGTCCAGGTGGTGGAGTCGTCTTCCTGACGTCGGTGATTATCACCATGTGAGGAAATAGGGCGCCGGAAAATTAAAAAAAAAAAAGAACCTTTTGCATCCAGTATTGCTACCCGAGGTAAAATACCTAAGCAAAATACCTAATAATTGCAAGCAAAATATCTCTCGAATAACAGAACTTGTTATTTTGGATACCTGGAAATACCTGAGAGGTACTATTTTGGTATTGTCTTACCTCAATTTAGTATTCGCATACCATTCTGGGAACAATTTTATGGTATTATCCTCAGGTATTTTACCTCTTAATCTGAGCTCTTTTATACGAAGGCCAGTTATCAAACTCTTTGATCCTGCTCGGGTAGCAAGCGGCGCCGCATCATTTCACGATATTCTTGATCACTTAAGATGGAATGTTATTCCAAATATCCCCTATCGCAGTTTCAAGTTCTTTTTTGTTTTTTTTCTCGCCGCTGTTCAACCGGTGCTTAACCTCCCACCCTAAATACTTGATGGGATTCAGGTCCGGTGATTGAAGAGGTGTTTTAGGTTATTTTGGGGCATTATATAGCATTCACTCTCGTTCTTGGTATGAGATATGCTTGGGATCGTTATCCTGTGGAAAGTAGTAATCATGAGGTAAGTTTAATTTCTTCACGGCAGGTTGTAGTTTGTGTTTGAGGATGTTCAAATAACCGAATTTGTTCACGGTGGTATCGATAAACCGCATAGTACCGGTTTCACTAGCTGCCATTGAACCTCATAACTAAACGTTACCTCCACCGAGTTTGACAGTTGGGGTCAAATGATGGATCTCAAGCGTCAAATTGGGTTCCTCCACACCATCTGCCATCCATCAGACCTAACTAGATTTATTTTGATCTCGTCGGTGAACATAACCTTGTTCTCCTTGCTCTTGTGGCTTTCCAACATACTCCTTTGCAAATTCCATGAGCTTCTTCGAAAGGAGTGGTTTTTTTTCGAACCACTCGACCTCGCAGATTAATTCCAGTAACCCATTCGCCGAATGGTATCCGCACTGACGGGTCTTCCTATGATGTCAGAAACTTCCTTTGTCAATTTCAGAATGCTTGTTCTAGGGTTCTTCCGTATTTCGCGCTCTGCCGGACCGATTTTGAAGTAGAACTACGTCTTTGTTTTCTATACCGGGGTACAATTTAAAAAATATCTATTGCGACCGTCACGAAATGCGGCAGGATTTGAGTGTTGATATCTCAGTCGTTTCTCGAAACATTTTTTCAATTGTTTGCCCCAATCGATCGGATATATTCCTCCAAAAATATGTCTTATAATGCCGATATTTCAAAGTAAATTTACTAAATGCACAGTTCTTCTCTATCACAGACTTCAAATTTAAGTAATAAACGTCTCCTATGCATGAGTAAAAGATACTCAAGGGGGGCACTTTAGCATTTTCTTTCAATCCTTCTACGATCTCGAAAATGTTGTGTCAGCGATCGGCTGCACACCATCAAGTCGTGCGGCAGACTCTTCTGTCTAGCAACATATCTGGTCTGGACAAATTTGCATTCGGATTGCAGCGCCCACTCGGTCGCATTCACCGTCTGCTCCGGAAGGGCACTATACCGGGCGCGTTGGTACCGTCTACTTCGCTGTGGTGATGGAACACCTGGCGGCATAAGTACTTGAGCTGGAAGGAAACGCCACCCACGACTACAAGTAGACCAGAATCATCCCACGTCACCTGCTGCTGATCATCCGCAACGACGAGGAACTGATAAAACTTGTGTGACCTTTTCACAGGGTGTTGTCCTGCTGTACAAGAAGACCGCGTAAAACACCTAAGTACAATCGCGAACCAACCCCGTCAACAACTAAAATCCGTCCTTTTCAGGACAAACAAATCAATTATCCTAATTGAAGAGTTCGTTTAATCGAGGTTGCTCTTGGGCTCATCAAAATTTCCATTGCCACGCAAGAGGCTCAACGTGGCATTGCTTTAAACGTCGCGTCCCGGAGTAAATGGCCAAGCACGTTCGACATCCAACAAACCAAATATTATTAACATCTGATCGACCATGAGTACACATTTTGTACTTCCTAGTTGTCCATGATGGATAAAATAGATTAGGTTAGTTCCTGGCGGTTACAAGTACTGTGGAGGGCGCATTGTCGAGCAGCCTTTGGCCAAACAGGCGATGGTTTAGTTGGTTGTTACTAGAAAGTGGCTTGTTATGCAGTCGATTGACCCAGTCAATGGAGAATGCTTAGTCAGCCGGTTGACGCATCCATGAGGATCAAAATAATATATAGCAAAATGCCGTTTTTTAATGATTAATGATTAAATGAGCTGATTATGATTTAATGATTTAATGAAATAGGGTTATACTGAATTATTATAAGAGTTTGCTAATTATATGAGCATGAAGTTCACCTTGCTCGTAAATTCTGGACGATTTGTAATTTTATCACTCTATTACACATTACCGTACATTCTAAGAGCGGAGTTTTGACAAAATATCGCAATCCAGGCAATAAATCTACATAAATATTGAAGGAAAGTGGAATTTTCGACCATTTATAGTTTTTCCAGTATTGCAAACAACCGATGAAATATGCTAATTATGACAAATAATAAGCTAGAAAGTTTTAAAAGGAAATGATGAATAAGACGGAATTTTTCTCTTACTTTCATGCCAATTCCCTTTCACGGACTTCAATATCCAATATCAATATATTGACAGAATGAAACATTCTCTTTTATCTTCATTTAGTGAAATCTCGTTTCACGTTTGGGAATAGTTGTTGAGAACTTTTCCAATCATTGAAATGTCGCAACATTTGACTATTATATACAAGGGCAATTCCCGGAAGCACAAGATGGCTCAACAGGCGAAAATTCTTCAAGCTAAGTGTTATCGAACTAAAATTAAAGCGGCCAAAGGTAATTCTTCATCAGGATAAAAATCGTTATCAAAAACGAAAAGGGTCTTCAGCTCGACATAGGATATAATCCTACACATACAATGTTTATCAAGAGCTTGTTGAACTTTGCAATTTAATAAACATTATTTTGCCGATTTTAACAGCGGTGTGTTGAATATTTTATTTTACAGGCACCGATGATGCGGCAACAGTAAGATATTATCGTTCTGATTTGGACACTCAACATCACAGTATCCCTTTCCAACATCAACGCCGTCCTTTATTCAGAACCACAAAAACCAAAAACCACAAAAAGGTAAAGTTAATTTTTGGAATTCTGCTTATATTGTGAAGTGAAATCGGCAAATGAAGTGTTAGTTTACAGATTCGGCCTAGTCGCGAAGTTCCTCGAAAATTCCATGTAAAGAAAAAATGCGACACTTTGTTTTGGGTGTAACTTTTTATCGCGTGGGTAAAAATTCATGAAATTTTGAGTAGTACTAGTTTAGAGTGTTATGTTTATGTGCGCAAAATTTTATCGCGATTTTCAAGATGCATTCGAAACAAGAAGAGCTACGCCAGCAAATCTTGGGCGCTGTGATCGATAATCCTGCTCAGTCGCACAGATAGATCGGCAAAAGGCTTGGAATCCACCATTCCACCCTGACCAAAACTCAAGATCTCATGAGCAGTGTTAAGAGAAATGTACGAGCATTCAGCTTGGGGAAGGAAATTCAATAAATAAATTATGTGAAAACATAGCTAATGTAGAGTTATTCAATCCCTGAAAATTTGAGAAGTATCCGATTTGAAATGAATTTTTGGTGATCATTTTTGTGTGTCTCATTTTTTCCGAGTCCAGTCTTTATGTAAGGAGTGTATCGAAAATAAGCTATCCACAAACTTTCTTTCAAATTATGTTGAAAACCGATATTTTATTCATACAAAAAATTGATCCTTTATTGTACGAGGTTAAACTTGAACATAATGAAGACCGGATGAAATTTAAGTTATTCCTTCACGAATTTTCGAATTTTGGATCGAATGCTCTTCATCAAGTTCCGGACAAGTGTTGCATCGCATTTTTTGGACGCTTGAGCTCAAATTTTTTTGAACTCCTGCATGTTCTCAGCTGCCTTACCAGTCTTCTTGAAGACCCTCTTCACGATTGCCCAGTAACGTTCGATGGGTCGAAGCTGAGGGCAATTTGGTGGATTGATATTTTTCTCAACGAAATCTATACCCTTTTCCGCAAGCCAATTGAGAGTGGTTTTGGCATAGTGAGCCGACGCTAAATACGGCCAAAACAGTGGAGGTGTACTATGCTTCTTATATAAAGGCAACAATCTCTTCTGGAGACACTCAGATCGATAGATTTCCGCATTTATAGTTCCGGTAGTGTAAAAAATGGTTGACTTCAAACCACAGGAACACATTGCTTGCCATACCAGTACCTTTCGACCGAATTTCTCCACTTGAATCGACCTGTCCGCATCGCTCACATCCTCCCCAACGACGGCAGTAAAGTATTGTGGACCTGGAAGGGTTTTTGAGTCCTCCTTTACATAGGTCTCATCGTCCATCAAAACGCATGCATCCGGACGCTGCAAAAGACGCGAATACAATTTCCGGGCCCTTGTTGCTGCTCGCTTCTTCTGTTCTGCACTTTGTTTCGAGATTTTCTGCTTCTTGTAGGTCTTCAGGTGGTTTCGCCTCTTGATACGCTGGATCATTCCAACACTCGTCCCTGCTTTTTTGGCCAAATCACGTATTGACATTGATTTATTATTCATGATTAGCGATACCACTTTCTGCTCCAGTTTCGGGTTGGAAGAACCGGGTTTTCTGCCTCTTCCTGGTAGCTCATCCAAAGAATAGTGTTCCCCAAACTTATTAATGATGGTTTTAACACTCGCATGATGAATTCCAAACCACTTCGCCAATTTTCGCATAGTAATACCTTCTCACTTAGCCATGTGTCCAGAACCTTAATTTTCACTTCCTTTTCAATACGCGACATTTTGAAAACGCAGAATTTGAACCGCACAAACAAAGTAAACAAAAGAAAGCTGACAGTCAAACGCACAGTTCAGAGACCAGTGCAGTGTTCAGAGCATAAAAAACCATCACAAATACATGCGTACAACGCAAATGTATGTGGATAGCTTATATTCGATACACTCCTTAATGTTTTGATTTAATGATACAAAATCCATAAAGCATGTTGAAAACACCACAAATTTTCAAAATATGTTCTATTCATATTTTCAATATTAGATAAATTATTGTGAGTTAAACGATGATAGCGGATGCGTACTTTATTTCGTCCTAGATTCACTTGATATTCATTGATTCTTCTAAAACAAGCTTAGTGGATGGCATCTGCCTTGCCTGCCTTGTCTTTTCTCTCAAGTATGCCTTGCATAGGCTCGTGAAAAACAAAGTAGCTGAGCAAAATTACATGTTCTTTCACAAGGGTCGCATTTCACATCGCATCAAACCTACTACTACTAGGATTAAGTCACACACACACACTAATAGAGGACTGAGCAAGTCGACGCCGCCAAACTCAGCAATAAAAAATAAGTGTGTACCTAGTATGTAGCTGCACTCTCGACTTCATAAAATGATCACGAATGCGTCGTGCGAAAACATTTACCCACTGGAATCACAAAATAAACAACCAGAAGCAAATTGCAGTTCGGCGGCTCGGTAGAAATATGAAGATGCCAAGCGGCATGCCGGTAAATATATATCCACCTACCAACAAACATTCACGCCCTGTCCAAACAACAACAAAACCGAAAAAAAGTAAAGCACAGAACCGACAGCGGAAAATGCGAACCGTTCCGTGCGTAGGTGGGGAAAAGCGGCATTTAACGGATGAACTGACGTGGGATGATTGTATGTCGAGGGTTTTCCACTGTGAATTAAATTGAGATTTCTACTGAGAACGCAGACAACCGGTGGAACGCGCCATCGCCGTTGAGTGCCTGGCTGGGCCGGTGGTGACAGAGTGGGAGGTCATAATTAAGAGGCCAAGCTTGACTCGGATCGTCCAATGACATTTCTTCCGCTCACAAAGCAACCCTTTGTTGGGAATTCACCGCGCTTGTGGTCTAATTATACATTTGATAGAGTATTCATAGGAGCGGATTTTGAGATGTCACTTTTGGCGTTGAGATTTGTTTTTGTTTTATTGCTGAATAGTACCAGTGAGCTACCGTTCGAATGAGTGAAATAGCTCCAGCTCAGTGGAACGCTCGGGGAAAAAATGTGAATCACCAGATAAGTCGAATCAAATTATTCCCTTGAAATCAATATTTATTGCTACTACAATGTTGACATCACCGCATGAATGCGTGCATTTAAAATTGCAATCGGGTGGATAATTGAGTCATCAGTGGAGATTAATTGCTTTTGTTTGGTACTCGTCAATTGGTTTTGTATCAAATCTCAGTAATTTTGACATTCCTTTACTAAATATCAGCAATGAAATAAACAAAGCTCAGAAAATTAGAACACCAAATGTGTCGAGTTGGATTTGCTGTTGAGGTTTCGGCAAAACAATAATCGAGCCACAAAATCAAAACTGTTCCGTGTCGCATGACCAGTTCAAGCCCATGCTTGACAAAGGTTTAATAAATTCCCCTCATGCGTTTATTCCTTTACGCTTCTTAATTTCCCAACCTAAGTAGGCCATAAACCCGCGATTGTATTGGTTAGCAACCGCTAGAACGCCAATGAGCTCATTCTTTGATCACTACATTGTCGCAGCGCTGTGCCTTGCGATCACTGAGCACCGAAAAAAAGGTCAAACCCATATGATCGCACTCGTTCGGAACACTCTTCTTCTGACTGAGCACACATCTAAGATACCTCACTAAACTCACCAATTTATACAACCACTTTAGTACCGGTGCAAGGGTTTCTCCGGGTTGCGCCGGCCGGTTTTTTTTGCATCTATATTTTTATATGACAAACGAAAAAAAAAGAAAAAATGCCCCCGCCAAGAAACGCAATCTCACTTATTCATACTTCTCGTGCACTCAGAGTCATTTTAATATTGGTATGAGCTTGAGGTAGCCCAGCGAGAAAGAGAGAGAGATTTTTTCAAGTGAGTGTAAGTTTGAGGTACGGATATATTTATTACCCTTTCGTCCCTTGCCATGCCTGGTTGTTTGATGGTGCATATTTGAAGCGTAAAATGTAATCATCATAAAATTAACCCGTTTTTAAAAGCGTCGCCGTGATGTGATGTTCTCGACCGGCTGCTTGTAGAACCTCCGATTGCACAGAGGCAAAAGTAGCAAAGCGATATTGGGGTCGTTTTATATCTATCTGAAACGGTTTCGGAATCCAATGGCGATGATGACGAGGTCGGAATATATGGGGAATTCTAGCTATGTTAGGTGCGAGTTTGTTTTTTTTTCAAGAGAAACGGACGCTATTAACACTCGGTAGTTAATTTGTTAATTGCTTCTGTTTGCTAACAGTTCAATTAAGTGATATTTTTGTGATTTCAGGGGAAGGAAATGTGAAACGAGAAGAGAAAATGATACAGTAACATAGACAATGTCTTATGTGTGTCATTTTTATTTAAGAACAATGAAGGCTTAAGGGCTTATGCTGAATCATTCTTGATGACAGTCATTACCTCAACATTTAGAATTGATATAACTCAGAGTCGGTGCTAGATATTGAAAATTTAATCACATCAGTTTGTATGCTACCTTACTGTGCCAATCTGATAGAGTTCGATTCGATGTTCATTCACAAACAATCGAGATTTATCAATTTGAAATAGCAAGGTGAGTTTGCGAGAGCGAGATAAAAGATAGGAAAAAATACATGGAGCAGCGATTCACCTTAACAGCTTAAACGATCTACAAATACTGACTGACGATAACCCATCTCAGACCATCGCACTACAGGAGATTCATTGTAGAGAACCCACAGACCTAAACAACAGACAGTACCAAGGGTACATCAAAATCGTCGATTGCTACGATCAAAACTCATCTACTAGCAGGTTATGAGACAGACGTAAACTACCAAACTTTTAGTTTGTCATTAATCTTTAGATTGGTAATGTGTATTTCTTATTTCATTTACTCTCACGGAAATGTTCGTCAAAGCGACTGTGATGACAAACGGGATGCTTCGTTAAAAAACAAACAAATGTAAGAGACAGCAGGCTTCACGTTACAATACCGGTGCGCTATATCCATGGTAAACAAAGAAGATAGGAAACATGGGCTCTCTCAAAAGCTACAGTGATGCCATAGCTGCCGCTCAACGGCGAAGAATTATTTAACTTTGAGTACTGTTGTACAGCTCCGAAACATATTTTTATAACATATGATAGTGCTAGATGATGGATAATATCAAGGGGCAAGACAGCTTTCTAGTGAGTAACTTTTGTCTTCAAATTTACTCCGGATTCATCAAATTTGCTCACTCTATGATGTTCTTCACCCCCCAAGATAAAGAGTGGTGGGAATACCAAAAAAACGTGTGCAAAAATGAAAACAACAACTTCACTCATATTTGATCATAAAACTCACATTTGCTCAGAATGCATCACCTTCCATCAAACTGCTTGATTGTGACGGTGGCAACGGTGGCAACCTTAGCAACCAATAACAGCAGTATGTTTACTGTCTTGGAAAATTATTTACTATCGTACCATAAGAAGTTCTCATTTTAGGCAAGATAGGTCGCAGTATTTGGAGGAGGAATTGGCAAGTAGATCATTTAATACTGTTTCATTGTTTTTCTTGCAGGAAGACGAAAAAGAGATGAAATATATGAAATTTATAGACTGCCGAACAGATTAATTATTCCCATTGTACGGATTGACTCTACCCATTCAACGTTGGCTTCGACTGTGGGAAGCTCTTGAAATGGGATTTAAAATAAAATATTTAAACTTCAATCGATCTTCTATTGAAAACTTCTCTCCAGATTGAGCTACCGAAGTATCCTAGCAGATGCAAAGTGAAACTACTCATGAATTTAATAGTCAATGGAGTACTGAAGTTCCTGTCAACGATCTACCTTACCGTTCACTCGAAGGACTTACTTCACTAATTAATTAGCTCTGAAACAGTTACCACAATGCAAAGCACTCCACCAAACAAGCCAGCAAATATACACTAAATTTCGTGTGGGGACTTTGCCGTTTCACTGAAAACGAACAACCGAGCGCGCAATGTTAAAGTTGGGAATGTTGCTCATCACTTAGCAGGATTTGTCATCAACTAACCAAAAGAACGAACGACCGTAGTACTGTCCACTTTAACGTATATTTTTGTACTGATTTATTTATAATATTCCTATTCCCTTCACAGCGGTGATAGGTGACTATCGGTTATCGGTCGTGCGAAACACCCCAGACAACCAAAATGCACGTATATTGAAAGTTGTTTTTATGATATACAAACATATATGTAATCAAACAAATCGTATAGAATGCAAAAATATGGCGTATACGTGCAAAAGTGGAGGCCATATACGTGTAAATTTCATTGTTTTCTTAAACGAGTTTATTAGATACCATATGCGATTGAACATGTAATAACAAATTCGATTTAAAAAGATTAGCGATGTATATCCGATTAAGTTTGTGACGCAGTACGATCAATCAATGACACATCGCATATAAGTCGAAAATTTTCATTCTTTACGATTAAACTTAAACATAATACGATAAAGGCCACAAGTAATTGCGATTTTGACTAAAAATATAGGAATAAACGATAGTATTTCAACACTGTTATACGACTTGTGGTTGTCTGGGACTCTCTTGCTGTCTTGCGTTTAGATAAGTGTTGGGTGCAATATGAAATCAAATTCAATTAAGTTTAAAATTACTCTATACTGATGTGATCTCCAACATTTCCCTTTCTGTCTTATACTTATATTAGAAAGGGAATATCATCAGTAATCCAAATGATTTTTAGTTAGTAGTATATTCTCCTCAAGCGCCCTATACTCCGCAAAACCGGAGTCTAGTCCTGATAGCCTCCTCATTCTGCCCCCGGGACGTTCAAAATCGAATTTCGGTACAACACTTATCTGCCTCAATCTTTGCCCGGATTTGCATTTCTGTAGAAGCAATCTTTTAATGCCGTACTGCTTGATAGTTTCAACGATAGCTTATTGCTACATAACCCACAGAGAACCTGAACTCCGTGGGTTCGTCATAATAGCTCACAAAATTGCGTGATGATTACCACAATGTTGATATGGTAGACTTGCACGACAGATATTTGCTCAGAGTAACTCAAGATTGCTCAGTGTCTTGCCCCTAGGATAATATAATCATAGCAACCTCAAATGACTGGAAGAAACATGAAATAAAAAGTGATATCAGATCATCTAAATATGAAATAAGTTTAACTCAATGTTCAACGTCACATTCTGGCAACAAGCCTAGATTAGAGATGGAGCTGATAACGACATTCCCTCCGGCATACGCGAACAAATGCAAAATACACAAAGGCAAAATTTGAGCGAACTTCTTCAGCAGTTCCTAGTTGATCGTTTTCTAGATGATGTATTTTAAATCTTCAAAGTGACAGTAATAAAATGGTAATTAATCATGATTTATACATTGAATCATTAGCCGGATAGGTGGAGATTGTTTTCGTATCATTAAAAGTGAAATTATTTGGAAAATGTAGAAGTTTAAGAACAATTTTCTACTTCTTCTTCTTGAGCTTCAGCTTTTTAAGCTTGTTACTTGCTCTCGACTTAGTGTTTTAAATACATTTTCACAGTTATTAATTGAGATCTTCCGAAGACAGGTACCATTTTGCATTAGTATGATTGTGTAGCAAGTACAATTCTAGGGTTTTTTTTTCATTAGGGCGAATCTACAATTGAGAGATTCTCTCCGGGCTCGCTCTCTTTCATTCATTACAGCGCCATTATAAAACTTACGAGGCATTCTTTAGTACAGATCGAAACACAACAGTGCTGGCTAGCATACTCTACAAATAGTAGAATGAAAAACGTAAAGGTGATTGGTTTATGAATGAAAGAGAGCGAGCCCGGAGAGAATCTCTCAATTGTAGATTCGCCCTAATGAAAAAAAAACCCTAGAATTATACCCTATGCCCAGGGAGTCGAGAAATTTTCCTTAACGAAAAATTCCTAGCTCAGACCGGGAATCGAACCCAGATACCTCCACCGTGGTATTGCTTTATAGCTGCGCCTTTACTGACTGAGGAAAAGGAAGATCCATATTTCCTTACAACTGATAAAAAAAGTCACCCCTGATCAAGGATATATTGTTTGGACTCAAGAGTAACTTTTGAGAACGGCTTAAGTGTTTTTGATACTTCAGTTTTAGGAAAACAGTAATCTGAAAATCGTTCGTTTTAGAGAAAAGGTGTCTGTCAAGATATGGTAGGAAACCAAAATTTCCATGAATAACACTGCAAAAAAAAGTTTTTTTTTATATGCAAAATTCATAATTAAAACAGAAAATTCAAATTCCCAAAACACGCTATTTATATTTTTTTTTTAATTTCGATGGTTAAATTTGAGAAAAAGCCATTGTTTGAAAGTTAAAAACAACATGGGCAAAAATTGTAAACAAGTTTTCGTTCTGACAACTTTTGGAAAATTTTCATTAAATTCATTTATCAAAAGTACTTTTCAATTCCAAAACATGTTTTTCTATCAAATTTCCAATCGAAATGAATATATTTGTAATCCCCCTAAGGGTAACCGTTTTCGATATAATTTGAATTTAAATTCATTAGTGGCTAAAAATTTAAGAAACATGCCCTTTTCATAAGTTATTCTAGATGTTCGATTAACAAAACTATATTTCCTTCAACAAACATGGATATTCCAACAACTTTTTCTGTGACTTTCACACGATTGATCATCCTACAACCTACCCCGCAGTGGGATGTGAGGCAAAAATTGACGTCCATGGTTCGAGTACCACTGGATACATGCCCTTTCGCTCAATTTTCCTAAAATAAAAACATCTGTTCTATTTCCAGCCTGCCGTACACTGACGGAACTTTCAACACTTTCTCTTCACATCTTTCATTCTAGCCAAGAACATTAATGTTCACTCTTGGTGCCTCATAGTGATGAGCGAACATCTCCTTCTACATCATAATCATTACTCCCCGCACGGAAAATACATAACAAAACAATTAATGTATGTCTGTCAAACCAAAATTGAAAATTTATGCTTATTTTCAGCCAACTGCAAATGATCAAAACATGCGTGTGAGTGGTTCCAAAAATTACAGAAATTGTCTTGTTGTGGTGACGTGTTTGAATATTTAGGAGTGTGTCTCTGAAGGTTTTTTTCTCCTCTGTTAAAATAGTTACAAAATGTTTTTGAATGATTCGAAAAAGCTACATCAACATACTTCTAAACAAATTAGCTACAGATTTCTAATGAATATAGATATAGGTTTTATTTATTTACTATTTAAGTTGATGTTATATCACCGTTATCTTCCCATTTTTTCGATTTGCCTCAGCGTTAAACAGTTATTACTTCCCTAATTTTCAGAGGCAATCCAGCGTACAATCTAAATTTTAACTAATTACTAATAACTATAAATTAGAAGAAAAATTAGTAATCTCCATTTAATTCCAACTACCTTTGCTTATCTTCGACAGATACGCGTATTTCGTCTACAATGTGTAGACTTCTTCAGTGTCTCGTACTAATAACTCGTACTAATTACTAATGCAACGCATTGCAGCGCAAATATGATCACCTATCAAATATCTACGCAACACACAAAAACTTGTATTTCGAATAATTGAGCTTGGAGTTTACTGAGGCTATAATTCTCATCGTTCCCTGCAAATTGTTTGGAGAGGCCATCCCAAGCAATAATTTAGAAAACTCCGAAATTTATTCCTTATATACAGTCACTTTGTTCATTCCAAGTACCATGTTTGTCCTAAATCAGTTAAAGAAACTGAAAAAAAGTGATTTTAAACATAAAAAAGTTACTGCTACTGATTGTGATGGTAGGTTTGTGTCAAACTCATACCATGAAACTCTCCAGTCTTTCAATGTTTGTGATTTCCTGAACCAGCTAAAATTTTAGTGATTGGGAAACTAGGAGAATTTAAAATTTAACACTTCATTTGATCACTTTTTAAAAAAATTAAAAATTAAACCTTGAAACACTTTTTTATATTTTCGCTAGTAATCGCGAGAAAATTCCGTTTAATTCTACTATGAGCTTATCTTTTGACAGATAGGCCTATTTCGTCTGCTATTTACAGAATTCTTCAGTGTCGAGTGCTCCCTATGTTTGAAGGTTATAACAAATATATACACTGAAAAAATAAAACAAAAATTAACATTAAAATTTAAATGTTTCCAAACCCATTTTTTTTTTTCATTGTAAGATCTTGAAGTTATTACGCAAACTTTAACGAAGGTTTCAGGATAGAAAAATGTCAGGAAAAAAAGTTTCTAAAACATCAACTTCGTAAGCCTCACGAAGTGAACACATCAAAAGCATTTTTTGCACATGCTGTCGTTTACCATCGTTTCTTACTGAAACGTAGTTCCTTAGTCCTGGCATGACTCTGCTTATCTGGTCACTGTCGTATATCTCCAATATCTCATTTTTTTACTTCCGGCGTCAAAATACTTCCTATCCTTTCGTTGGAGGTAGCCAATACTCCTTTGACCTCCGCTATGCGACGAGCCTGATTCACAATGTATTCGTGTGTGTTGAACTGTTCCATTACCGTTTGATTTTTCCAAAATTTTGGTATCCATTCTGGCGTAGCAAATTTGAAATGTTGATTCCAGCTATACCTTTGTTAAACAACTCGATATTATGAACTCTAGAAAATTGCTGTTACAAGCTTTCTTGAGAATTGAATTCCATTTTGAAATTATTTTTAAACACTCAAAACAAATTTATTACTAATGCTTTCCAGGTACAGGTAGTTTTAGATTTATAGGTACCCACCAGCGGGCTACCCAACGGACGAGTTTATCAAGCTACTGAGAGCCTTTGATGCTACCTAAAATTCAGACAGGCGATAAGTTGGTCCAACATTTGAACAAAACAGATTATAAACTGTAGAGGACCCATAGCGCTGTCGTCGTTGGCAAAATATCTTTTCCTGGTTTTCAACGTGAAAAGTATGTGATTTGACAGTTATGTTCGCGTGTGAGAACAAGACGAACAATAGCGCCAGGCATCCTCGATAGTTTATAATCTGTTTTATTTGAACCGTTCATTCAAACATCTTGCGGTCCAAGAGAGAGTAGCGTAAAGTTTATTATAAATTTCGAAGAACCAACTTTTGTTGTTGGAGAATCTAGACAAATCGGATGCTTTTACGAAGGTGCTTTTACGAAGGTCTTCATCAGAAGCTTAATTTTTTTTTATATACTTAAAAATTCATATTATATAATCAGAGTACGTTTATTCCCACAAATATATTTATTTCAGAAATGCACCAAAAGTTGGTGTTCTAGAAACTTTTTTCCCTGACATTTCTCCATCCTGGAGTCTTCGCTAAAATTTGCGTAATAGCTTCAAGTTCCTACAGACAAAAAATAAAAAATAAAATTAAAAAAATCTGTTTTGAGATATTTAAATTTTCATGTTAATTGTCTATTTTTTCCAAATTCTTTTTCTCAGTGTAAATTTTTTTTACAATTTTCACACATAGGGTCACAACTTGTTCTTAGACAGTTTTTTGTACATCCAAAGGTTTTCGAGCTACAAATTATTAATTGAAGTGCTGCTCAAAATGCATACGCTTAAACTGACTCTTGAGTCACACAAATCTATGTTAGCCCGGAAAATGCTCAGTCTCCCAAGCCAAGCGTGTATCAAAGTTTAAATCAAATAAAAAATATCGAAAATAATTATCCACATTTCCACGTCATTTTGCCTGGAAACGCTCTAGGACTAAAGTTAATGCTTAAATCTCAACCGTTTGGAGAAAACATGGAGCATCGTCTAACCTTCTTAGACTCGATGCTCCCAACGACCATATAAATAAATTTTTGCTCTGTACACCAAACAGGGCATTCTGTTTAACTATTCTCTCCGACTATTCATTCCCCTTTTCCTTTGATATCTACTGAAGGCTACCGGAGCTCTCCGTGTCTTCTTAAGGTAGATGCCAAATCCTTCCTATCTCCAAGGGTTGCATGGACGTGGCCAGGTGAGCGATCGAGAAGTGTACTTGTGGAGACTATTGCGTGAAAAAACGTATCAGTAACTGGTTCCGTTTCATGGTGACATGCAGTATCTTCAACAAGTTATTCCTCATCGTAGCTCCATCCACGAGGTGTGCAAACGTCAATGCTAATGCTAATGCTAATACTTAAGGCCGAATCCTAGATCCATAGACCCAACATTGTATAATAATCGCTGGTAATTTTAATTTAATTTTGAGTAACTCTTCAAAGCCTATTTTCGTCCAAGGCATCCGAAGGCGAAATCACGAAAATATCAGCATAGCCCGCGTGTCTACAACACACACGCCTAGAGGAGCACACACTCTCAACGAGTTTACAAGGTGTTTTGTCGTTTCACTTGTCATCACGACTACTGCCGCTGTTGCTTTTTCTTATTTCTCAATGAATGATGCTGCCGCCAGTTATTCTTTGCGGTGAATAATATACACTCTTATCTTTGTCGACAACGGCAGTGGCGGCGGCGGCGGCGGTGGCGGCGGCGGAGGCGCTCCGTAGTTGAATATTCTTCGGCTTATTTACGCTTCTTCATAAATTTTATACAGAACTCCCTGCGATTGTGAACCCACGAGTTCGTTCGCTTATCAAGGCAACAACGACCGCACCGCACCGTGGTTAAATTGTTTGGACGCCATCACGAGCGTCATCATCAGCGGGCAGCGTTTGCATCATTTCTCAAGGTTTCAAATTTGTTTCGTTTTATACCCCCAAGATAAGAAATCCCATGCGACGCGCCACTCGGCCATTTAGACCTTCATCGGATGGACGGCCATATTTGATAACGATCTGTCAGCCCAACTGAACTGATGTGTATAGAAAGAATGCAATCAGATTGGCAGCGCCTCACGCGGTTGCAACCTAAACTAGTGCTCTGGCTTCGGGTGCTAAAAGAAACGCCATCGAAAATCTGAAAAACCACTTGGCGTTTGTTTGCGCGAATCAAAGTTTATAGATAGAGAGCCAGCAAACGCATTCTGATGACTATTTATAGCAAATTGGGAACAAACAACATTCGGTAGATTGATGCAGAACAAAATCCAACGAATGGTCTGTATGTTTGGCTTGCCCACACGCCGTTGCCGCTGCCATGTTGATTGTCTCTTCATTTGTCCGCGTTACGCACTTTTGGCTTGCATCCACTGTCTGTCGTCGGCATGCATCCCATTCGGCACATAAATAGACTCTGAGAAGCAACTTGCGCAGCCTCGGTCACCAAATAAGAAAAGTGAAACCAAATAAATTCAGCAGCGATCGTTCAACTTTCGCGCGACACCAAACTACATTGAAGTTTGGCGGAAATAAGCTTGCGGTTTAGCACTCTTGCGATATATTCCCATCCAAGTTGAAGTTGTTATCATGAGTTGAGGGCTTCCACGTTTGCCGATCAGTTGATATTTGTATGAGTGTTTATTACTCGCTTCTTCTGACACCCAACCGGACGCCATTTCGCAATCGCTCAAATATTTTCTCGTGCTTGTCACGGGATGGCAGCAGGCGCTGGCAATGACAACGCTCTAATTACTAAGCATCTCGGCTCACCGTTTCTCAATGCCACCTTCGACCGACCGAGTGTAAACAACCATGCGCCTTCTCTCCGTTGCCCATCCAAGACGGCTTTGTGTTTGCGTGCGGTTTGATGGTAGGTGATAAACACGTGTTTATGCTAGATAACGGCCATACCGGTTCCGCCGCGAGATGCGGTTAATAACTCCAGAAGGTAGCATAAATTTACACCCAGTTATGTCACATGTCTCGCGCCGGTCAGATAATTAGACGTCCCGGGATAAAATTCTGAATCTTTTACCGGCTCATTTCTGTTGTGTTGGGGCCATGCAACACGATCGAGCTCTTGCTCTCGCGCAGAATGTCGCTGTTTCACTTGCTATAGTATGTGACTCGCTCGCTTGCCATCGGGCTAAATAAACTGTTTTTAAATTTATGGCATTGTTTGATAAATTTATCGCACCTCGGAATTGAAACGGGAGAAGCGCACGCAGCTGTGAATCGGGTGTATTCCTCCATTATACTACACCGAGCGTGATTATTTTATTGTTGAACAATCTCGCCGCTTGCTGCGATACCCGGTCGGCGCCATTTTGGTTTGTCATGAATGTTTCGGTATGACGCGTTCCCTTGGCACCTACGAGTTTCGTCCACCAATTTACCAACGCTGCGAAAAAAACGGATTCATTTTCGATTCCCGACCCGCCCGTTGCATTCGTTCGCGGTTTGTTGTTGTCATTGGTAATATACATTGCAGTAATACTTCTCGCCGTCTCATCGAGGAGGAAAATGCGTAGGTTTACCCGGGACGCCAAAATAAACGCTTCTTCGCCATTTTTTTTTTTTTTTAACTTTTTACCAGGAAAGACAACACCGGCAGTCATAAAACATAAATAGGTCAGAAAAAAGAATATTTTTCGAACCTCCTCTCTCGCCCCCTCAAGTTGTTTAAGCTGCGTTTAGATTGAGAAACATGTGGCATGCTACATTCCAGCTTGTTTTGTTGCCTCTGGTTGCCTCCTGTTGCCACTTAATTTTCAGTTTGACTTGCTTATTTTTGGAAACTTAATTAGTTTTGGCAGACATTGTGACAGATAAGATTCGGGAGTTGCCGAGTAGAATTGCCATGATTAGCGGTAACATGTCACCTACTACATGATGCCTGGATCTTTGTAGCATGCGACGTAATGCACCTAAAATGAGGTAATTCGAAGCAACATTGATAGGCAACATTAGTCCTATCCGAATTGGAACCAAAACAACTTAAAAATCAAACCTATACCACGCTTGGGACCTATATCTCCCTGTTTATGCCTCCGTGTAAACGCAGCTTTACAGACGCAAGCTGACGGGCACGATGACGAAGACTAGTGAGATATTCCTTTCTGACAGTTCGCCGTACTTTTGTCTCGTGAATAGCGCATCGCCCGTCAGCTCGTCGTTCCGTATATTCGGATGGGAGATAAATCGTGTTGCAAAGCGTTGATCTACGTCGCCACTTATTGACAAATGCGAGGTCATTAAGGGTACACGGCCGCATATTTATCTCAATTCGTTTTAAGCTAGCTTTCGTCAAAAGAGGCGTCACTGGAATTTGAGTATATGTAACTGGGATTGACGGGTCAAATACATCGGTTTAAACTGTAGGATTGTTTTGATTTGCCGACTAGTCAAATCTAATTTCATGTATTAAAACTCGAGTATCTTCTCACGAGTTACCATGGCCTAGTGAGATCAACCACGGATTTAGTAACAGCTATTTCCAACAATACAGGATCGAATCCCATGTCAGAAACGCTTTTTGACGTAGGACTTACGTCTCTCTTTTCTATTCCTGTATAGGAGCGCTGATATCGAAAGCGTTACGCAGTTTAGGAGATTTTGAACGATAATATCTCTTATCTAGCCCACATAAATTTTAAAATAAGTATTTCATTCGAAAGGTAGAACATCAAAGCTGAATCTCTGATGCTAACTTAATTCATTACATACATACATACATTTATTTGTTCAACATCACATTTAGGATAAGACATTATCAACAACAGTACGTCACAATACTCGGTTTGCGGCTGCCGCTCTCCAACCTCGGTCACGCCCAATTCACGCCAGATCACGCTCCACTTGGTCCGCCCATCGTGCTCTCTGCGCTCCACGCATTCTTGTGCCCACCGGATCAGTAGCGAACACCAACTTTGCAGGGTTATTGTCCGGCATTCTTGCAACATGCCCTGCCCACCGTATCCTTCCGGCTTTGGCCACCTTCTGGATGCTGGGTTCGCCGTAGAGTGCAGCGCGCTCGTGGTTCATCCTTCGCCGCCACACACCGTTCTCCTGAACACCACCGAAGATCGTCCTTAGCACACGTGTGGCATGAAAACTCCGAGTGCTTGCAGGTCCTCCTCGAGCATGGTCCATGTCTCGTGTCCGTAGAGGACCACCGGTCTTATTAGCGTTTTGTACATGGTCTATTTGGTGCAGGAGTGAATCTTTTTAGACCGCAGTTTCTTCTGGAGCCCGTAGTAGGCACGACTTCCACTGATGATGCGCCTTCGAATTTCACTACTCGTATTGTTGTCAGCCGCCAGTAAGGATCCGAGGTAGACAAATTCTTCCACCACCTCGAAGGTATCCCCGTCTATCGGGGCATTACTTCCTAGACGAATCCGGTCGTGTTCGGTTCCGCCTACCAGCATGTACTTTGCAACGCATTCACCACCAGTCCGACCTTTGCAGCTTCGCGTTTCAGGCGGGCGTACAGCTCTGCCACCGTTCCAAATGTTCTTGTGATAATATCCAAGTCATCCGCAAAGCACACAAATTGACCAGATTTCATGAAAATCGTACCCCGAATGTTGAGCCCGGCTCGTCGCATTACACCCTCCAGAGCGATGTTGAATAATGGGCATGAGAGTCCGTCACCTTGTCGCAGTCCCCGACGAGATTCGAATGAACTGGATAGTTCACCCGAAACCCTTACGCAGCTTTGCACATCGTGCATCGTTGCTTTGATGAGTCTGGTCAGCTTCCCAGGAAAGCCGTTTTCGTCCATAATTTTCCTGTGCGGTCAATACTGTCGTATGCCGCCTTGAAGTCGATGAACAGGTGATGCGTTGGGACCTGGTATTAACGGCATTTCTGGAGGATTGGCCTTACGGTGTAGATCTAGTCCGTTGTCGATCGACCGTCAATGCCGGCTTGATAACTTCCCACGAACTCATTCGTTTTAGGTGACAGACGACGGAATATGATCTGGTATAACACTTTATAGACGACATTCAGAATAGTGATCGCTCTGAAGTTCTCACATTCCGAATGATCGCTTTTTTTATGTATGGGGCAGACAACCCCTTCCTTCCACTCTTCCGGTAGCTGTTCGGTTTCCCAGATTCTGGCTATCATCCGTTGCCAGCAGGTGGCCAACTTTTCTGGGCCCATCTTAATGAGTTCAGCTGCGATACCATCTTTACCATCTGTTTTGTTGGTTTTGAGCTGAAGGATGGCATCCTTAACTTCCCTTAGAGTGGGAGTTGGATCATTTCCACTGCTGCACTGACGTAGTCGTTTCCTCCGTTGCCTTGGTCTCCCATGCTTGCATTCTCCACACCATTCAGGTGCTCATCGAAGTGCTGCTTCCACCTTGCGATCATCTCACTTCCGTCGAAAGATTTGTATTTTCCATTTAATTCCAACTACCTTTATTGCTTATCTTGACAAATACGCGTATTTCGTTTACATTGTGCAGACTTCTTCAGTGTCTCATTTTCTAGTTACAGGTATTCTACTGAACAGCTCACACTTTCCAGTATTCATCATGTTTTCCTTATTCCAAGCTCATCCTTGATGACTCAATCCGAGTATTGTCACTTTTCACTAGACATCAAATGTAATAAGAACTAAGATATGTTCTTTTGACTACAAAAATAACAAATATGTTCCCTAGTTGGAATTAATTCGGACTAGATATTCGGTGGTAGATCTGATACCATAGACTAACTCTAAGACCAGTAGGTCCCATACAAAAACGATTTTTTTCTTGGCTCAGTCAGTACTAGAACATCGTCCCAGTAACATCGGTCCCAAGCTCACATAATGGTACCCGTTATAATGAACTCGCGTGAACACACAGTCTCAAGTACTCTGTCAAAGTAACACAGCAAATCAAAACAACAGGCGCAAATATGTCATATACAAGGTGATGGCTTCAAGGCATAATTCGGACCAAGGGCTGCTTCTACAACCAGTGAGACCAATTTTCAAATCGCGGTTTTCATTACGTTGATTGTTGCTGATACCCCGTAACGCACCACGAAAAGGTGATCTACCAGCGTTACGGACCGCAACTATTTTGGTTGGTGCTGACTTTTATTACCGCAATTCACGTGTGCTAGCTCTAATCTGGTACTGCCGTACTTGTTATCTTGCTCACACTCATCGGAAACTTGAAAACAAGAACCACACGGTGAGACAATTTGACTCAATTTTGAAACGTTTTCGACTCACCTTCGTCAAAATTTGAGCCACTCATATATGAGTAAACGTGACTGGGATTGGCAAGTTGGCGTATCTAAAACACCGGAAGTAAAAATTCAAGGAACTGATTCTGCCTCCCGGTACTTTGACGGGGTTTTTCTCAAGGTAATTAAATTTACTTAAAAGATGCCCCATTATATGAAGCATATTTCTGGAAAAAAAATAGGTGTTGTATTTAATGATTACCTTGTGACAGGGTCCCGGGGGATTGATACTTTCCGTATCTCATTGAGGTACCTTACTAAATTATCTCTCTACATAATTTAATTTTATTTGTTTGTAGATGCTGCTGACCCTACTCAATTCACTGTCCCGATTTTGACCATTGTGGGTACTGGGCTGAGCCAATCCGACGCTCCACTCTCCATATTTGACGTTCTTCCTGATTTGACTAGACCCTCTGCACCACCCTCTACTGTCCGATAATTCATCGGATAAAGATTTCATATAACATTCACGTAAATTTGATGTAGCGACTCAATAAACCGAAGAGCAATCGTGTTAGTGCATTGAATTCACGAGCTATGTGCCAATCTATTGGTGGTCTTAGACAACCAATGATTGGCACATGATCCAATGAGTTGGGGTACAAATATAAGAAAATTTGGTCTAAATGATTTGCATTCAAAAGGTAACCTAGGCTAACCAACGTAATATGTACCTTCTGAAAAACCATCTAAATTTGGGCAATTATTCATCATTTTTATATTGAAAATAATTTCGGCAAAATATGATAGTATTCCTTACCATTTTCCTTATTTAAGTGTAGGTAGGGGGATAAGGGACAAGTGTGCCACCCTATGTATTGTTCATTCTAAGTGTCTCACATCATGGATTTCCTAAGAGTTTGTGCACCGAACTACAAGATTATGCCATCGCTTTCGCGTACCAACTGTATAATTCACAATAAATATTATATTTAAAATTCAAATCATATTTGAGAAATTTATCGTAAAAAAGGGGCTACTGAGTACTTTCATCAAAAAACAATCAACTCTATCTATCTACTTAACCAAAAATACAAACATTGAAGAATACATGCCTCCGTATCAAAATACGAATAAGCTCACTAATAAGGTAAAGTTAGATAAGTCCATAGTACATGGTTTTCAAACCAAACATTTTATTTCATAACAATAATTTTCATTGTAGTGTTTTTAACGTAGGAGTACGTTTCTCTTTTCTATACCGGGTGTCATTTAAAAATTTTGAAAATTGGAGCTAGTAACTCTCGTTTTACTGAACAGAATGACTTCAATCATATACCATTTGATCAGAAAAAATTTACAATAAAATTTTAATTAAGTGCTATTAGCAAAGACTGTTCCAGAAATTATAAGCACACCTTATTTTAACAGTCACTTTGAATATAATGAAATATTTCAACATGTTTTGGCTGCGTCCTTTTGTTTGCACATTTCTGAATGACATTGCATCAGAAAAGTGCTCAGTTTTGGGTTACCTATCAAAATGCGCGGTCTTACTCCAGAACAACGAAAAAGTATCGTGCACAAATGGTGCACTGTGAGCGGACTCTCCTTGAGAAAATTGGCCAAGGAAGAGGGTATAAGCGTTGGAGCGGTACAATCTGCGATTCTAAAATATAGAGAACAGTGTACGTTTGAAGATGCTCCGAAGAGTGGCCGGAAATCCGGTCCTGTTAGATCAGGGATGCCTACAAGCGAAAACCAGCGACTTCCGTTCGCAATGTTGCGAAAAAACTAGGGACCTCGTCGAGTAACGTCATGCGTGCCAAAGAAAGACTTGGGCTAAAAACATACCGGAAGCAGAAAAAAACCCAAAAGGAACTCAAAACAGGTCGCGTCCGTGAATCCACGGGCCCGCAAACTCTACGATTCGTTATTGTGTAGAAATTCTGGGTGCATAATAATGGACGATGAAACGTATGTCAAACTAGATTACAAAGCGCTTCCCGGACCACAATTCTATACTGTAAGCGAAGACAAAGACATCCCCGAAACGGAGAAGGCAATTTTTACCGAAAAATTCGGTAAGAAGGTTATGGTTTGGCAGGCAACATGCGAGTGTGGTAAAACATCTAGTCCGTACATCACAACGGGGACGATGAACACTCAGAAATACGTTAATGAATGTCTCTAGAAGCGATTATTGACGATGATCAGGCAGCACGAAGATCAAGTAGCGTTTTGGCCTGATTTGGCGTCATGTCATTATGCAAAGGACACTTAAGAATGGTACAAAAGTCAAAATGCATGTTTCGTGCCGAAAGACATGAATCCGCCGAACTGCCCGGAGGCACGGTCAATCGAGATTTTGGGCTTTAACCAAAGTAAAGATTCGAAAATTCATGACATCCAAAAATTTAAAAAAAGATTGGCCAAAAGTGGTCAAAATGGTGGGAAGTACCACTGTGCAAAAGCTAATGGGTTATGTTCGAGGAAAAGTTAGGAGTCTTGGCTATGATTAAATATTTTGATAAAACGAGAGTAAAATATCATATAAAACACAAATACAAATGATTTCCCAAATAAAATTGACTTTTTTTTATTTTGAAAGTGTGCTTATACTTTCTGGAACAGTCTATATTCATTACCCTAGTAGCACACATATTGCAGTTAAGTTGAGAAAACATAAATATGCCTTTGTTAGTAATAATCAAGTTGCTGCAACTAATTTTGATCGTAGTGTGCTACTTGGGTAGTTCATTAGTAGTTTTTTTCTTTACATTAAAATAACCTATTTTTTCCCCATGCAAATCTGCATATAAACAGGTTGAAAATGGGGTTTTCGCTTTCCGAAGTCGGCCATTCGCAGCGACGAGGAGTTTAATAAATTGCTATCCGGAGTTAATATAGCACATAATAGTGTCCTGCTACTCAAATAAACCGGAAATATAATTTAATTACTAGCACGTATCATAATATCAAATGTTCGTAATTTAACCTAACCAAGCGTTGCATGTTGCATGTTGCATTCAACCGCGATTTTCCATCAGCGCAGAACTAAAAAACATAAGCAATGGCTTTTTCCGCGAATTTCCATTTCGATCAATCACCTTATTTTGAAGAAAAAAAGGCCAACGATCCGATAAGGAGTGTATCGAATATAAGCTATCCACATACATTTGCGTTGTACGCATGTATTTGTGATGGTTTCTTATGCTCTGAACACTGCAAGCTGTGCGTTTGACTGTCAGCTTTTTTTTGTTTACTTGTTTGTGCGGTTCAAATTCTGCGTTTTCAAAATGTCGCGTATTGAAAGGGAAGTGAAAATTAAGGTTCTGGACACATGGCTAAGTGAGAAGGGTATTACTATGCGAAAATTTGGTGTGGTTTGGGGTTTCGAAGTGGTTCGGAATTCATCATGCGAGTATTAAAACCATCATTAAAAAGTTTGTGGAACCCTATTCTTTGGATGAGCTACCAGGAAGAGGCAGAAAATCCGTTTCTTCCAACCCGAAACTGGAGCAGAAAGTGGTATCTCTAATCATGAAGAACAAATCAATGTCAATACGTGATTTGGCCAAAAAATCAGGAACGAGTGTCGGAATGATCCAGCGTATCAAGAGGCGAAACCACCTGAAGACCTACAAGAAGCTGAAAATCTCGAAACAAAGTGCAGAACAGAAGAAGCGAGCAGCAACAAGGGCCCGGAAATTTTAATCGCGTCTTTTGCAGCGTCCGGATGCATGCATTTTGATGGACGATGAGACCTATGTAAAGGAGGACTCAAAAACCCTTTCAGGTTCACAATACTTTACTGCCGTCGTTGGGGAGGATGTGAGCGATGCGGACAGGTCGATTCAAGTGGAGAAATTCGGTCGAAAGGTACTGGTATGGCAAGCAATATGTTCCTGTGGTTTGAAGTCAACCAAGTTTTTACACTACCGGAACTATAAATGCGGAAATCTAGCGATCTGAGTGTCTACAGAAGAGATTGTTGCCTTTATATAAGAAGCATAGTTTACCTCCACTGTTTTGGCCGGATTTAGCGTCGGCTCACTATGCCAAAACCACTCTCAATTGGCTTGCGGAAAAGGGTATAGATTTCGTTGAGAAAAATATCAATCCACCAGATTGCCCTCAGCTTCGACCCATCGAACGTTACTGGGCAATCGTGGAGAGGGTCTTCAAGAAAACTGGTGAGGCAGCTGGGAACATGCAGGAGTTCAAAAAATTTGGGCTCAAGCGTCCAAAAAATGCGATGCAACACTCGTCCGGAACTTGATGAAAAGCATTGGATCCAAAGTTCGAAAATTCGTGAAGGAATAACTTAAATTTCATCCGGTCTTCATTATGTTCAAGTTTAACCTCGTACAATAAAGGATCATTTTTTTGTATGAATAAAATATCGGGTTTCAACATAATTTGAAAGAAAGTTTGTGGATAGCTTATTTTCGATACACTCCTTAGAATTGGTGGCTTGCATGGATACACTTTGTGTCACGAGATATTTACGGGAAGAGTTTACGTTGGTTTACGTTTATCGGCGAGGTCAATGAATGAAGGAAAAATCTTTGTCGGATTGTATGTTTGTCAATGAATGCATTAAATATGATCAATTTAAAGCTGCATATAAGATGACTGCACAGATGACGAAGAGACGACTTCCAGTTGGACCTGAAGGGAAAGGGGAGGTTAGTTTGTGTTATGATATTTATCTGGCATCCATGCTTTGTATATACAACAAATATCTGGCATCCTTGCTTTGTATGTACACTGAGTAAACAAATCGAGAGGAATTCATAGGAATATCGTATGGAGATTTGCCAGAAGATATTATTGCAAATTTCATACGATTTTCTAATGGAAACATGTTCATATTTTCCTTAGAGAAAAAAAAATTACAATCGATATTCGAAGCATGAACCTCAGGATCCAGAGACGAGCCACAATCCCACGAGACTATACACGCTTGATAAGTGAGCCAATTGAAAATGTATAAGAGTTTTTCTCGACCAATGCAACTTGGACCCTTGCTGTGTGGTTCAAAGTTCCGATCGTATGGAAATCGTACGTATAATTTCCTGAGTGTAGTTGAAAGTGTGCTGCTCGAAAAATATAAAAAAAAACTTCGCGTCGGAATACAGTCCACGAAAACGCGTAGAATATAGAAGAACTGAAGGGTAAATTGGATATTGGAATGGGAAAGCTTCCAAAAACTGAGAGGAACGTTAATCATACTTCCGAGAATTTTTGCGTGGAACATTGACAAGTTGAAATCAGAGCTTCCGGTAGTTTGATAAGTTTGTTGTTAGACGCATCGTTTGAACAAATTTATTCGATAATCACAATTTAACTGATGTTATGTATATTTTCCAATACATTCATATAACATGTTAAAACCTTTTGAGAATTGCAGTGTCCGGTTTTAAAAAGCGGGGCATTCATTGATGGTGTTTCCGAGCTGACATTCCACGTAAAAGAATTTCATAAACTGAACAAAAGAACAAAGAATGCCGTTTTATTCAAATGCCGTATTTGTAGAGCATGATGTACTTCGTTCACTTAACACAGAACCACCCGAAAGAGGAACAATCTAATTCCCGCCATTCCGGTTCTGATCTGAATGAGGTTATGGACAAGGATGACGGTTTCGATTTCTAGTAAACAGCAGGAGCTAGTTGATTGCGTTTCTGAAGCTTTAATAAGTTTTTGATGTGATGTGTCACTTCCGGAGCGTAAAATGCAAGCTTTCATAAAGTTGACGTCAACATTATTTAAATGTTATCAAAATTATTCCACGGAAGTCTTCAGGAAATGTTTGGGCGCTGTAGGAATCTCTCTGGATGATGGAACGATGTGATGACCGCTTTGATGGACAACGTAAACGTCGACAGAATATTTGCCGATGTGAAAACCCCCGAACGAAACTTGTCATACACGGAGCAAAACAAATATACTTAAAAGCATAAATTCTATACTAAAATCATATTCGGTCTATCCAGTCATTGGAATGAATAAACCAAATGTATGCATTGATAAGAATAAATCAAATATATGCCTTCCAATGCATAATTTAAATATATGAATTGTAATGCATATTTGTATGATTATATGCATTCCAGAGCGTAATTCAAATTTATGCATCGCAATGCATATTTATACAAAAATTCAACAAGATTATTTTTGAATGTTTTTTTTTCTTGTAATTTTATAAATAAAATAAGAGCTAAATATTTTTGGAAAAAGTTCTTCCGAGCAGTGTCCTGCGTTGATATTTTTAATTTAAAGTGAATTTCGCCACAGCCAATTTTTTATCATGTTCACATGAGCCGTGCCATCGGTTTTTGAATTCTATCGGAATCAACGCAAAATATCAGACCCCATTTATAATACCCCCTTCTACTACCCTCTACTGACAAAACCGCAGGAACATTCACGACCGTTGAACTTACATTGAATTCAGATTTCGATCACTTGACTTAAAAATACCTTGCATTGTTTTTGAAAGGTTCAAGATTAGTTGAGGCAGAAGAAAATGTCAATGTTCCCGAAAAAATTCTTGGTTTGGCAGGTGATTTGGTTATGTGGGAAAGCGAAAGTTTCGTGACAACTGGAGCTGTCAATCAAGATATTTATGTGAAGGAATGCTTGCAATAATACTGATTGCCTTTCTTGGAGAAACATAGTTATTCCGTGCTGTTTTGGCAAGACCTCGTTTCTTGCCAATACGGATAAATGGCTCAGGAATGGTATACCGCCAATAGTGTGCAAATCGTACCTAAGGAGAAAGACCATCCAAATTCGCCAGATCGGCACCCAACTGAAAAATATTGGGCAATCGTAGTGAGAAACCTCAAAAGAACTCATAAAAAAGTTGGAAATGAAAAACAGTTCAAGGTTAATTGGCGTTCAGCATCAAATAAGGTGGGTATAACAGCGGTACAAAACTTGATGGAAGGTGTGAAACGCTAAGCATGACAATTCGCATTTGAAAAATCGGAAGCCTAATCAAATGATTTTCCTGTGTTTTGTTGAAGATGAACTTCAAAAAGAAGGAAAGATTGATCGTTTATATATTAAACTAATCAGTGTGCACTTAATCATGCTTGACCAACTTTTGAGCGTTCCACCCTTTACTTTACGTGTTCACGTATTTAGACATTTTAAATATTTCTTCCCTTTCCCCGAAGACAAGCGTTTACATGTACGTACGCAAATAAAAAAAAAACAGGTAAGGAGCTAGACGCCCACAAAATCTCCACGCGGTATATGCATGGCCCTTCACGTAATCAGTGTATCGTTCCTAATTTGTGGATGACACTTTTTTCTTTGTTTTATGGAGACCATTCATCATAGTTTGAACGTTAGTCATTTAGTTATATTTAAGTGCTGCACATTAAACCGTTTAATTTTATCCTGTTGATATCATCAAACAGTAAGCAATCAATTGATTTGTTGATGATAATATTAATCACAATACTTTTAAAAAACAACGTTTCGTTTGTGACAATGACACTCATTCGCTCGAAGGCGATGAAAATACAATTCCGTTCATTGAATTAAATTTAAAAAAAAAACTACAAGGTACAGCACCATTGGGTTTTTCGGAATGATGACGTACGGCTACAATACTGAATGTAAACCATTTTGATTGTAGAATGCAATATTCTTTGAATTCATATACTTTTTTTAGAAAAGCTTAACATTTATGAATTTTTCAACTGCATGTGGCCCGAAATTAACAAAGTCCTCTATTGGATTCGACGCGTAGACATATTTCCAACAGATTGGTGCGAGTATTTTGAAAATATTTGATGGAAAGGCTGAGATAATAACGCTCAAAACCTGACTACTTTTCGTGACGGCCGCAATTAATTTTTCTTCTTCAAATTGTAGCTCAGTGTAGAAAATAAAGACATTTTCCTACGTCAAAAAAAATTCAAGAAGATTCATAACTTCCGTCGAGGATGCATATCTCTGCTGCTGATACGCGTGTAGTGGTGAACCATGCACTTGTCTTGTTTATTATACCCTTTTTGTTAAACATTTGTTCAAATAGATTCACCAAGATCAAAATGGCAATCATTGATTTTTGAAAAGCAATTAGTGCGATGCCCTCTTCAAGTTGAGCACTCGATACTAAATTAGTCTGTAAATCGCAGATAAAAAATGCCTATCTGTCAAAATTTATACGTTTTTGGTGGAATTCGCGTTCACTAGTGATGGTTTCAAAATAGGTTTTCTGTTTTTTACTTTTTATTTTCAGAAGTGAGCATGTTAAGCGTTAGTTTAAACCTTCCTAGTTTACCAAAATAACTACTGCATAAATACACCAACAAGACTCCTCCAAACCATCTCAACAGCCAAAAGAAGCTGATTCACTAAACCTTCTTGTATAGAGATTGTGTTAATATTGAAAAACTACTTCCCGATTTATAAATGAAGAAAGAAACATTTCCTTAACATGTTTCTTCTAAGGATTTTCGCAAGTTCACCATGTTGACGCTACTGGATAACCAGTCCTTTGAAAGTTTAAATATATCCTTTCTGTGACAAGTGCTTCGTGCCCGAAACAATTTGAGAACCAAATTGTCACCAACGCATATGCGCAGTAAAGCATGGTGATGTAACTTGTTTATACCACCTATAGTTAAACAAAGTCAGAAAATGGCGTCCCAAAACGATGAATCCATATCGAATCGCGCTCCGTACTTCCTTGCTTTCGCATCAGTGGGATTCAGCTATCTGCTCTAATCATCTAGCAGGCAAACAAACGATTCCCCTACATCGGTATCATATCAACCTTGGCCTCAATACGAGCCGTTGTCGTCATTGTCGTCACTTGATCTCCGGTAAGCTCTAACCGTCTCTCAACGCCCTACACAATCGAAGCCCATAACGTGACTTCCCAATGCAACACCAACAGTCGCGTAAATTAGCAGCGTGGTCTGCCCGCGTTCCGATTACGCAACCTCCAAATAAGAAGATACATATCTGCTGTGCCACTCAACGAATCTTAATTGTTTACACAACAGACAATGATCTGTTCTGGACGGACGGCGAAGTTTACTCCTACTGCCCGATGCCTCACGGGTTTTATGTGTTTGTTATGTTCCCGATCGAAGCAACTCCCAGTTGCACAATTTATGTATTTTTTTTCGCCTTAGATTGCTTTGATTATCAATCTCACAACTTTTCACTCGCCTACAGCAACGCGAGATCGAGAGCTAGAAATAACAATGGCTACTATGTCGTTTCCCTCAGCCTAATAATTCTTCCGTTCAGCGCCGCATCGCTTCCACACACTCACATGACTGGTAATCAACTTTTCGCTGCTTTCGTGTCGATCGTCGTTGTTATCATCGGTCGCCTCGTATCAACATATGTATGGTTAAACCCCCTCGAGAGTCCGAAGGCCATCCCCCGAACAACAAACCTAACTCGATTATTGATTCATATTTAGGTGTTTCGTTCCGTGTTGAAAACACACGAAACGACAGTAACACAGAAAGCAACGACAAAAAAAATGAACATGTGCTCGCTTACCTCGAAGAACAACCAGTCAAAGTCCGGATAACGCTAACGCCTTTCGCTTCCCCCGTCCGGTAATCTGATATCAGCGATAGGTCCTCCGCTACGATAAATCAGGTGTCACAGCAACACACCGGAATGCTTCCACCTTAGTTGGATAATCGCGAACACTAAATGCACAATGGGCGCGACGACGACGACGAACGACGACGACGACAACGATATTGAGCTGAACCAAGTCTTCAATTATCATCTAACTTCACAATACGGAGGAATCACCGTTAAGAACCAAGCGGACCAAATAGTTTAACAACACCTCATCATCGCACCGCGTACGAGTGCGAGTGGCGTCCATCGAAATGAACCGAAAAAAAACATCCTGATGGACGCGGTTTGCCATCCATATGTAGATATTTAAATCTGGCGTTTGCCCCGACCGAACCAATATTAATCAGGAACAACAAACGCGACGACGACGACGACAATACAAAACCGTGCACATACACGACATGTACGGCAAATGACGCCGACGACGACGACGCTAAAATGCTGTCGACGTTTTCGCCGGCGGTGATGGTCGAGTGGGCACCGAACCGACAGCGGCGTCGTATGTGGATTGTGGATGTTTGGGTTTGTTGATGTAGAACGATGTGGACGTGCAATGCACACTGTATAGGTCCTATCGTAGAACGGATGATGCTTCTTCGGTTCGAGGATTAAATCAGCGGAAGGGTTTGAGCCAACTTTGCTTATTGCCGCATTATGAAACGGAACTCATTTTTTAACGTAAGGCTACGTTTCTCTTTTCTATACCGGCTGTCATTTCAAAATTTTGAAAAATGAGATCTGCATATGATTGAACAAATGGCTTTCCCTTTCCGGGTCCTCAAAAAAGGGGAAACAAATTGTCTTCTTTTTATTTCATTCACTTTCATTCGATATTTAATACATCACTAGCTACAGCCCTCAGATGCAACATTATTTTGCTCTGTTGTCGGTGCCTGATTTTATAACTGAAGCCCGTCCTTTCTTTTGAATTTTGCTTCGTACTGCACACGGCCAACCATTTTAACTCAGTTCTGAGACGTTTTTGACTCGCTTTCATCATTAGTGGAATCACTCAAATTTGATTAAATGTAACTAGTCGACAAGTCGACCTATCAATAACGTCGACTCGAATCAGATGGATGTTTTTGATTTGTCGACTTGCCAATCTCAGTTAAATTTACTCTAATTTGAGTGACTCTTCGTTTGACGAAAGTGAGTAAAAAACGACTCAAAACTGAGTTAAAATGGTTGGCCGTAGTGCATGTACGAAGTACACAATTCAACATACACAACATACAACATATACATTTTCCTTTCATGTTGTAATCACCATTATACGTATCATCCGAGTATAATGCTGGTGTAATGTAAGAAACCATTCAAACTTTAAACAACCATAAACAAGAAATTAACAGTGCCGTAAAGTATATCCCTCGATCATTCATTGTATGATATAAAGATGGAAAGATTTGAATTATGATCGTGACAAACAAAAAAACAGGAAACTGTTTTAACAATATGTACGTAATTTTTAGTTTATTTTCACAAAATGTATGACTCATGTTATAAAATGTAGATTTTACTTTCGAACTGAATTTCAATCCACTTGTGAACAGTTTTGTTTACTTTAATAATATACCTTTGATTGTCGATTTTTACGGTTTTTAAGTCCGCTGATCTCTTAATAAGAGACTCTTATCATAGTATTTCTAATATATTCTTACTAGAAATACTATGATAAGACTATACTTAAAGTTCTATAAATCAAGGTGTTATTTTTTGTTGGATTTCCTTTCCTTTGGTTTGAATTTATTTTTGCCGGTATTTTTTAATTATATCCCCTCTATGTCTATACATTTTCCACAACGAAAAGCTTTAATAAAACAAATGTCAACATCAAAGGTGTATTTTTATTTACTTGGATTGCGAGAAAAATAAAAGAGAAAAATATTATTCATTATTGTATTATGATTGAAATTCTCATATAATATTACTATACTAGCTTCTCTAATAAAAAAATAATATTACTATTCTATAACGTTATCTA
This sequence comes from Aedes japonicus, assembly GCA_034211315.2. Classification (NCBI taxonomy): domain Eukaryota; kingdom Metazoa; phylum Arthropoda; class Insecta; order Diptera; family Culicidae; genus Aedes; species Aedes japonicus. The sequence goes on from JASCZW010000473.1 coordinate 128,374, forward strand.
TAATCTTTTTATATCGTATTTATTATTAAATAATGTTAACGTATATCGTAAAGGTTGAAAAAAAAATTTTATGGCATAACCAGAATTGAACGATACCACCTAAAGTAAAACTGCAGAAAAAAATATTATTCACAAATTATTTACTGTATAATACACCAGAAATTTTGTTCGAGAAAAAGAGCTTTTTTGTATGGTAACGATACTTAACAACCTATTAGTGTTATATGATATTATACACTTTATCTTCAGTTTATAATCGTTGGAAGATACACTGATAGGCAAAATAAAGTGCCCACCTCTTCGTTTTTTCAATTTCTCTCATTTACTTGGTTCAAATTAAAGTAAACACAGTGTAGTTTTTTTTCTTATTTTATTTTTTATAATCTTTTTAAGTTTCACTTATGGAATACTGAAAAAAAGGAGTTTTACTTAAAGAAAAAAAAATCAATTTGTGTTGAAATAAAAACAATGACAATATAAAGTTTCCATTGGAAGACCCCTCGATTGTTTATGTTTTGATATTTTGACATGTTTTGAAGCAAACGGCTCAACCTGGTGCATTTGTATACGTGGTCGCATTTGATTCAATTGAAAAAAATGGAGAACGTAGTGCTTTCGAAAACAATTCCCTTGTGTATCAGAAAATTGGTCGTTCGTGATGTGCAAAACGGCGAATCGCACCGGGCTGTCGCTAAGAAGTACAGTATCAGTAAGGCAGCGGTTGGCAAAATTCTTCTGAAGCTTAAAACGTTTGGATCAGCGGTGGATCGCCCTGGCAGAGGCAGGAAGCGGAAAACGGATGCGAGAACGGACACCAAGATCATGCGCAAAGTCAAGAAGAACCCGAAGGTAAATCGCGAGATCCAGGAAACCCTTCAGTTATCAGTTTCCGGTCGAACTGTTCGTCGCCGTCTCGTAGCACAGGGGTTGAATAGCAAACTTGCCCGGAAGCGCCCATTTATCAGCAAGGCAAACAACGCCAAACGGCTTAAGTTTGCTAAGGAGCATGCTGATAAGCCCCTAGAGTTCTGGAAAACGGTTCTCTGGACGGACGAATCAAAATTCGAGCTGTTTAACCGAAAGCGGCTGGTTCGTGTTTGGTGCAGATCAGGAGAGGAGCTTCAGGAGCGCCACATCCAAGGCACGATGAAGCATGGAGGAGGAAATGTGATGGTCTGGGGGTGTTTTTCGTGGGGTGGAGTAGGAAGGCATTGTGAAAATCGACGGGATAATGACGGCAGATTCTTACATCAACATCCTGCGAGAAAATCTGGAGGTTTCGCTGATCCAGACGGGTCTTGAAGAGAAGTTCGTATTCCAGCAGGACAATGACCCGAAGCATACTGCCAAGAAGACCTGCACAAAGCCCGGAGTATAAAATTTACATGTCAGGTATCTTCGGCATTTTAATAGTTGGCAACTTGCACTATATGAATCTTAATAAGATTTGGTTTAAGGACATAATATTAAGATGTTAGGGATCTGGAAATGTAAGTTTGAGATTCTTCATACTAATTCCCATACAAATTTTGAATAGCGTGTGCAAAGCCAAATTAAAACCAGATGTGTTAAAATTTTTTGGGGACTATCAGGACCCAAATTGGCGTCGATTAAGCTTAGGGAGCAAATATTTCGAATTTTGCATCAGCCTAATGGCCATACATGCTGGCGAAGGTGAATGACCACAGGGCGTCTAATATGAACCAATTCAAAACCGTAATCAAATGAATTTGAGTTTCGAAAAACGTGTGGAACTGGTCAAGAAGGATAAAGGCGGTGTTATTCCAAAACATATGCTGTAATTGATCAGTATTATATTGCAATATAATGGGTAAAGTTATAAATAAAATCTGGATTATCGATTTGAAATAAAAGAGTTTTATTTTGTATGAGAATATATTGGACACGGTGTATATTGTCTACAATGTGCAGACTTTTTCAGTGTCGTGCACTACTACTCGACTGAAAAAAATCGTTAGTCATTGCAATGCTGTGCTCTGAACTCACGCGATGTTAGCTCCAAAACTATCTTAACGAATGATATAAGAGATACCACCTGGTTGGTCCGCTTCAACCGAAGCTGAGGCTGAGAGCGGAGGAGAAGACATTTTGTGTGTGTGTCCAATCTAACATCAATCGGCCGGCAATGGTATTATGGAAGAAATCTGTTTACAACAATCATTTATGTGACCATTGGAAGCAGTTTTAATCCGGGAGCTAGAAAGTGATAGCTCTCTTCCAGATCCAGCAACCCATTTCAGAATGTCTGGAGAGTCACGCCCATTGTGATGTTACTCTCACATACAATAAGTCCCGCATGTAAGCATTACCGATATCATTTGGATAAGGGCACTCCAACAAACTTCCTGATTTGGAAATGTAAAATTTCCACGTTCTACGTATTTAGTATTATTTGGAAATTATTTAGATTATTGTTATATGGTTATAATCAGATAGAACTCACCCGTGACCGCATTCTAAATGGCACTATCTTCTTCATTCGTAAAAATAAAAGTTTTCGACCTTGATTCGTGAATAATTTCTTGCACTTGCCATAATTAACGCTGCTAAAACGCCCGTCAGAAAAGCAACCTGCGTTACAAAATTCTGTACACCACGTGGTGAGTGCATCTGAAAGTATGTACCAGCCTTTCACTCGCACATGCGCGTTGTCTGCGTTTGCTGCTCCTGACCAATAAAAGGCCGTTTTCTACATTGCACTAGTCTCCTTTTTTTTCACTCCACACTCTGCCAATCAGTGTTGCCAATATATTTTTTTTTTTAATAAACTGAAAGAATGCAAAATAAAAACTGGAAAAACTGGATCCTAAAAATATAAAGAAAATGCTCGCATAATGAAAAACTATTTGCCGCATATTCCAATCTATATGTTGTATGTAAAATTTATTGCTTTAACTAAAAAAAATTTACACTGACATTGATGTTTACTGTATACCACATTGTTATTTTTAAAAAAATTATTCTTGATTATATACAAACATTTTGACATAAAATAGATCGAAAATAAAGCGGATATAACCGCCTATTCAGCAGGATGTTATTTAGGCTTTTACCATCTGACATATGGTTAAAACTGGATACTGTTAACTAATATTAGGTGCGCAACTAAGTTCCCGCGCTGTTTAGCAGTAGATGGCGCTTCAGTAGTAAGTGCTGGTGAGATGTTGTACATCTCAAGCGTCATAAACCAAGCTCAGACATATCGGTAAATAAACTGCTTTGCCAAATCAGTGATTTTGGTTTAGTGTTATATATTTTGATTGTTTGAAGATGTCTGATTTCGGTGTGCCAAATAATCGTCATTTGCGGGAAGTGTTGATTTTTCTTCTTTCATTCCAAGAAACCGGCGGCTGAAACACATCGAGAGCTCCAAAAAGTTTGCCTGGTGATGCTGCTTTGAGTGAAACAACGTGCCGTGATTGGTTTTCGTCCTTCCAAAAACGGTGATTCCGGTGTTGATGATCGTCCGCGTGAAGGAAGGCCAAAAAAGCTTCCGAAGACTCATCTGAATTGGAGGCATTGCTCGATGAGGGAAATGA